>RAKG01000107.1:0-177129 GCA_009802275.1 Neurospora sp. CHS-2018a | reverse complement strand
TAAATATTAAGTTTTTAATAATTTTAAATAAAACTTTAAGGTTAATACAATTATTAATATTAAGTTTTTAATAATTTTAAATAAAACCTTAAAGTTAATATAATAGAATTAAATATATTAAATTATATTATTTAATTTATTTCTATTTTATAAAATAGTATTTCCTTAGGCGGAGCCGAATATGCCTACGGAATATAATAAAACGGCTATAGGTCCGAATATATTTTTTTTTTCTTTTTTTTTCTTTTTTTTCTTTTTTTTTCTTTTTTTTAATAAAAAGAATTAAATAAAGACTCATTCGTTATTTTATTTTTAAATCCAGATTGCTCTTCAATAAGAGGGCGTACAGACCTCTAGCCGGGTGTAAAATTACTACCGTTTCTTATTCGTTATTTTATTATACTTTTTTTTATTTTTAGGGTTAGGGTTATTAATTATTAAAAAGACGGTTATTTTAAAAATTTAATTTTTATTACCTCCTTTCCTTATTACTTCCAATTTGCCAATTATTTTTAGGATTAAGGGTTTTAATTATTGAAAAGACTTAGTTATTTTAAAGACTTTATTATTTGGGGACTTAGTTATTTGTAACGATATAACGGTCGTATTAATTTTAATAAGAAGAATTACTCTTTTCGACTTTTTTTAATAATTAAACTATTAACCAAAGTGTATACGGTATTAGAATAACCGCAAAATTCAGGCGGATATATTAAGTATATTTTTATAATTATATTTTTTATAATATTTTATTTATAAGAGTAATAGATAAATTGAATAATATATTTATTAAAATAAAGAAATAAATATTCAAATATTCAATAGCCTATTAAATATATTAAAATAAAGAGTAATTTAACTATTAGAGAGTTAAATTATTAATAAAACTAGGGTTAAATTTACGAAATTAAATTTTAATTAATAAATTTACTAGTTAGTAGATTATCTAATAATAAGTAATTAATTTAAAAATTATATATTAGTTAACTTTATAACTCTTAGCGTATATATATTATTATAATATTATTTTATTTAATTATGTTTTAAATATATACTTTATTATAAATATAATATTCTTATTAATATTATAATATAAGGACGATATATATATCCGTTAAACTATACTTACTTTCTAAATATAAAAAGTAAAACGATTTTTACTTTTTAATAAACTTCGAAATATATTATTATATAGCCTTTATAACCTTATAACGAATATAAAACCCAAATAATTTATTTTATTAATTTTAATCAAAATAAAAATATATAAAACCATTTAATAATTTGGGTAATTAATTTTTTATTAATAATAATTAACTACTTTTATAAATAACGTATATTTTACCCTATTTCTAATATTACTTTATCGCTTTATAATATATAGGAATAGAATTTATTAAAATTAATTACTATTACTACTATAATATTCTCTAAACTAAATAGTATTATTAATTTTAAAATTATACTACTATAATTCTTAAACTATATTTACTTTAATACAATTATAATATATAGAAGCTTATTATATAGCTTTAAATAGTATTGTACAAACATTCTTAAAAATATACCCTACGAGCGTCTATACCCCCTTTAAACTTTCTTATATAATTATTTAAATTATAAAGACTATTTATAATAATAAACCTTTTTATTTAAAGGTAGGAGTTTTAATAGACCGGAGCGACCAAGGTAGTTTAGGGTTTAAAACCCTTAATATATAATTTTAGAAACTAAAATATTAAGAAGAAATTATTTGCTTTTATTTAATAATTATATATTAAATTCTAGGATATATATTTAATTAATCTACTTTAAGTAGTCTTTTTTCTAAATACGTATCTACTATCAAAAGTAGGCCTAGGCAATATATATATTAGGTAAAGAGAGAGAAGTATATAGAGGTCTAATTCTATATATATATATATATATAATATTTTATTAGTTAATAGAAGTAATATTAGTAGTAGTCCTAATAGTAGTAAAAATCTATTCCCGCCGTTTAGCTACGGAATATTTCCGATGCTTCAAATCCCCTTTACTATTCCCGCCATTTAATTACAAAATATTTCCGATGCCTTAAATCCCTTTTACCCAATTTTAAATTATAATTATTATTATATTCGTAGAATTGGAGGAGCCGTAAAATTTCGGTAGTAATAGTACTACGAAGTTTAATACTCTAAAATAGCGGATAAAAATATTTAAAAATATTTTAAATTAATTTTATAATTTACTATTAGTAAAATAATTAATAATTAATTACTCCGTTATAATATCTTTAACTTTAAACGTTACCCTTATTATATTACGCCCCTATTTAATATTATATATATATAAAGCATATATATTAAATTTATTATAGATAGTTTAACGGGTTATATCCGAAATTTATTTCTCGTTTAATAAGAGGTTAAAGATTAATATATTTTTTCTCGTTAGAAAGGGTAAAATTTTTCCTAAAGTATTCTTCCTATTATACGGAGGTAGGGGCTTCGGCGGATTAGAACGATTAGGGTAATTAAAGTATAAAACGGTACCGGCGCTAAGGTAGGGCCGGTAGTATAAGTTATTAGGCCCGGTATAAGGCTGTTTTAATAGAGTATAGAACCCGGTTTCTTAAGGTTCTTAGTATAGAAATCCTTAATATTATTAATATTTCCTTAGAAATCCTTTACCAATCTCTAATTAGAATAGTATAATCTTCTAACCCTTTATATTATCCTAAATTTTAAATAAAATAGTTAACTTAGATTTATATTCCCTACTCCCTACTGAAATTTTAATTTTAATTAAAAAAGGCCTATTATATTTAAATAAATAAGTAAGATAGGATAAAAGTCTTCTTTTTATTTACTCTTAATACTTAATATAATTATTTAAATTCTTTAATAATTAAATACTTTTAAAAACTTTACAAATTATATACAATATTTAACGGCGGCTAAATCCTATTTATTTATATCTAATAAAATTTAAATATTATAGCGGATTCCTACCTATTTTATTTATACCTAGCGGTAGCTATTAATTAAGGCCTAGAGAGGAAAATTTATTATCGTTCCTTCTACCCGACTAAGGCTTTATCCTTCGATTAGAAATAATAATCGAATTAAAAGAATTATAACCTATTAACAAACTTTTTATAAGTTTTATCCGTATTACTTCTATAATATAATAGGTTTTCGTAAATAACGTTACTATACGAAGCTATAGGTTCGCGAAAGTAAAGGAAATAAATAGAATACTATTAAAGTAATTAAATAAATATTATTTAGTAGTATTAATAGATATTTATAATCCTCGGCCTTATAGAGAGAAGGCGATAATTAATATTAAGTTTAAAAATATTTTAATAATTAGAGAATTCTATATAATGAATGTAGTATTTTTTTAATATTAAAATAATATAATAGAAATTATAGGTAAGAGATAGTAAATAAAGGATATAGGAATTCTAATCTTCTACTATATTTATATTGAATATTATTAAATCGATTAGTATAAGCTTTGCGAATAGACGTTTATAAAGGTTAAAAAGGAGGACGTAAATAAAAACTTCCGAATATCCGGCAATATATTAATTAATAGTTAGCGGGGTAGAAAAGTTTTAGGAGGGTCGCTTATACTTATTAAACGAATATATAGACGGCGTTTAATATATATTTATAATTTTAACGATCCTACTACTTTAATAGTATTTAGGCCGATAAATATACTATTTAACTAAAAGTATATTACTAAGAATACTTTTACCGGTGTTAGCGGGGCCTCTTATAGTATTATAAATTCCGGCGTACATTTAGAATTTTATATAGATAATTAGAAATATATAATCGCCTCTCTCAAAACTAATTTTAATAGGACGACTATTTATAATACCGATATATACAATTTTATTATCGATAAAAATATTAAACATTGTATTAATATCCTCTATTTATATAGACAATTAGGAATATATAATCGCCTCTCTCAAAACTAATTTTAATAGGACGACTATTTATAATACCGATATATATAATTTTATTATTGATAAAAATATTAAATATTGTATTAATATCCTCTATTTATATAGATAATTAAGAATACGTAATCGCCTTTTTTAAAGCTAATTTTAATAGGACGATTATTTACAATACCGATATATACGATTTTATTATTAATAAAGATATTAAATATTGTATTAATATCCTCTATCTATTACTACTATATTAAATATAATTATTAATATATACCCGGCTAGGATAGAATAACGAGAAGAACCTAGCGATTCTCTTTTCGTATACGTACTTAATAGAAAAAATCCGCCTACGGCTCTTTATAGTTAAATAGACCTTTGGGATTCTTTACTTAAGATTTGAAAACTTCTTTTAAAATTTAATTAGAGAATTTATTAATTATAATTATTTTGTCCAATAGAAGGTAATAAACTTCTTTTACTACAGCCTCCTTTAATTTTAGAAGAGGCTTATTATAATCGGTATCGGTTTAGGGGAAAAACTCCCGCTATTCCCAACCCTAACTTATAATTTAAATATTAATTATAATCGGAGGTATAGAGGGTTTAAATTTTTTATAATAGTATGTTAGGTATTAGTAGCTATTAATAGAAGAAAACCTTTTAGCCTTTTAAAGAGTAGGCGATAATCGATTAGGGATGACTTTTGAATTTAAAAATTAAATTTTTAATTTTAGTAGAGAAAGACCGGCTATTTTTAAATAAATAGGTAAAATAGGATAGAAGTCTTTACTTTACTTACTTTTAATATTTAGTATAATTTTTCAAATTCTTTATAAGTATTATATAGATTTTAGTAAATAAGAAATAGGACGTCCTTTTGTAATTATTTTATACTTTTATTAATATAGACTATTAAGCCTAATTTATTTTCGGAAACGCCTAAATTTATAGCGCTCCTTAAAGCTAGGAACGCGTATTCTTATACTTCGCTACCCCTAAGCTCCCTCTTCCAAACCTACCTCTTCCGTTTTATTTCTATTATTAAAATAAGAATTAAAATATTAGATTCCTTTATAGCCGCCGGTAACCCGTATACTAAATTCTCGCTTCTTATTTAAAATAAGAAAGTATTTAACTAAATTAAGAATTAATTCCTCGTAGCCTCGTTCGTATCCTTTATCGATTTCTATCGATTTAAATATAGCGTTTTCGAAAATATATTAAATATTATCTAAATATTTATAAATTGGAAGTAGGACGTCCTATTATAATTATTCTATACCCTAGTTAGAATAGGCTATTAAATTTACTTTAATTTATTTAAGTAAATTGAAAGGTTCTATCCGTAGTAGAAGGACTATAAAAAAGAGTTTTCTTCAGATACTTTATATACTATATATAGAATTACCCTTAAGTAAGATTTATATTTACTAAATTTGAGAAGAAGAGGGTTTAGGGTCTAGGCTTAGGTTTAAAGGTAAGGGTGCTAATAGTTTTAGAGAGATAAATATACTAAATATATATAAAGAATCCGGTAGTCGTATAAATCGATAAAATAAGGTTATTATAAAGAAGGGAATAGAAGAGGATAACCTTCGTAATAATTCTATTAATAATTTATAGATAATAATTATATTGGACTTAGCGTCGTCGTTGTAATCTAATTCAAGAATTAATAAATCCTTATTTAGGTCGATAACCGTTTTTTACTTCGAAATTTGTAGCTTAGACGTAGGATTGCCTTCTCTATATTAATTATAATACTTATTCTTTTCTTTAATTATTTTATAATAAATTATCGGCTATTATTAGAGCTCCTCCTCTAATATTATTAAAGTAGTAATATATTTCTTATATTTTTTAATTTCTATAATTTTAGTACGGAGGCGTTAATTTAACCTCTTTCGAAATTCGATCCTAATTTTTAATTTCCTTTTAATTATAGGAAAAGCCCTTTCGATAATTTTTTAAAAGTTTTAAAAGACGCGCCGAAGTTAGGGCCGTCGAAGTTATACCCTCTATTTAGTAGCTACGATCTAGCTTAGTTAATAGGTATTAATTCTTATTACAAACGTTATAAATATTTATAAATAAATATTTATAATTATAGTAAGATTATATTTAATTATAGGAATTAATTTTAAATAGATAATACCCCGCCGGAATTAACCTTTATTTTATATATTAATTAATTCGTATTCGCTTAGCGTTTAGTAGCCGATATAGTAAATAAGTATTACTATATATTGCGCAATAAATTGTACTTCTAGGACTTTTCTAAAGAATTCTTTTATAGAATTAAAAAGAAGTTTTAAAAATCGCCGAATTATAATAATAAATTAGCCGCGAAAGTAAATAAGTATTATTACGTATTGTATAATAAATTATACTTCTAAGACTTATTTAAAGAATTCCTTTATAGGATTAAAAGGAAATTTTAAGAGTCGCCGGATTTAAATTTACTACTCCCCGCCAATTTCAATTTTTCTTACTAATTATTTTTAAATAAATAGGTAAGAAGGGATAGAAGTCTTTACTTTACTTACCCTTAATATTTAATATAATTTTATAAATTTCGAATAAATAATATTAAGAAGTAAATTATTTAAACCTTATTAACCGCCGAGGCCGTACTCTATTAAGGTAGTAATCTATTTAAATCCTAAAAACCTTATATCGAATATTACTTTTATAATAAATAGTTAAATATAATAGTCTTTTTCGTTTATATAGACTCTTTGCGCGGCTATTATTATTATAATATTTATAATTATACTAATTCTATAGCTAATATTAGCGGAAAGGCTATATTCTTCCTCTATATATTTACAATTATTATAAGTTAATATATATTAAGATTGTAATTTATTTAACTTTTATAAGCTTCATTTTTAGCGTTACTTCCAAGAGAAATAGTACTAGTCCTATAATTAAAAATATAAATTGTAATAGTCCTATACTTCCGAATATAAGTTACGCTAAAGCCTTTAATACTCCGAGTAAGTAATTGCCCTCTAGACGAATTGTACTTCTAGGAGTTTTCGAAGGAACTTTTTCTTAAAATCGAATAAAAATTAAAGGCTAGGATTAATATCCGTAAGAGGTTAAATTAGCGCTTTTATACCCGGCTTATTAAAAGTAAAAAGTATAATAAATATTATATTAAAATAGAGGCCTTCTAGTATTATATTTAAATTTAGCGAGTCCAATATATTTATTTCCCGAATTCTAAATATAAAAGAATAAACTATCGCTCCGAAAGAAATAGTATTAGTCCTATATTTAAGAATATAAGTAAGGCTAGAGCCTTTAATATATTAAATAAGTTATTATATTCTAGGCCGTCTAATATTATATTTAAACCTAGCGAATCCAATATATTTACTTCCCGAATTCTTAATATAGGAGAATAAATTATTTCGCGGATTATAAATATAAAGTAGTAGCGTAATTAAAGTAATTAAGAAGGCTTAATTTAAAACTAAAATATTAAAGAAGAAAAGTATAATATATATAAAGTCCGACGATAATAATAATATAAAGGTCGCTCTCTTCGAGCCCGGAGTATAACGTTCGCTAGATTTAAATTTATTATTCCCCGCCAATTTTAATTTTTTTTATTAATTATCTTTAAATAAATAAATAAAATAGGATGGAAATTTTTACTTTATTTACCTTTAATATTTAATATAGTTTTTTAAATTCTTTAATATAACTAGTAATTAAGTATAATTGATTGCCTTCGGTAACGACTAGCCCTAAAGGAACCTTTTATTTAAAATATTAACCGGGTTTAACGGTTATAAATTTTTGAAAAAATTAGTCTCTTAATAGCGCTTTAGCTATTTAAAGAGAGTTTGTTAGATCGATTATTTTTAAAAATTATTACCGGCTACCCTCTATTTTTACTCCCTCCTTTACCGTTTTTTTTATATAGGATATTGAGACCGCCGATAGAGGAGTTTGCCGTTAGAGAGGAGTCTACCGTTAGAGAGGAATATATTAAGAAGAAGGTTAGTAAATTTTTAAATACCCTTCTTCTAAAGGAGTTCGATAATATATAAAATTATTTAGATATTATAATTATTTAATTTATTATCCTCTTAGTACCTACTATACTATTAATCTCTAATTTTCGTTAAACGTTTTTTTATTTATAAAAGGTTATTACGGTAGTAACTACCTTCTTTCGGAGGTTATTATTAGTAGCCTATTTTTATTTTATAATTAGTATTAATAAAATAGAAGGGAAGGATAAATAGTAGACGAAGATAGGGAGGGTCGTTATTAGTTTTATTATCTTAGCTTTAATTCTATTAAAGTTTGCCGGGTTATTATTAAAGGCTTTAGCCCGTTGTTCTAGTTTTATTAAATATCCGGATTATATATTAGTTGTAGGAATGGGGGTAGTTTTTTATTAGTTACGAGATTATCGATATTAAGTAGCTAGCGATTATAGCGGAAGGAGAAATATTATTAAAAGGCCGGATCTTTTTAATTAAATAGTTATAAGAAAAGAGAATAGTTAGATTCTTTTTATTATTCTAATATAAAATTGTCTCTAATTATTAATTTGTAATAGGATTAGAAGTTTCTAGTCTAATTTTGGTAATAAGGCTAATTATTCGCTCGATATAATTCTTATCTTCGTTTTAATTCTAGGCGTTTTTATAATAATAATAGACGTCCTTTTATTTATTGTATAAGTCTTCTAACGGACGTAATACCTATTATAGTATTTTTTAAAAATTTTAGACTATTAGCTTATAAATGCTAAATCCGTAGTCTTATTAAAGAAGGTTTGTTTGAATTTATTCTATTCGTTTAGGTTACTACTTTAACGAGAAGTAATAAAGTAATTTAGGTTTATACGATAAATTTATTTAAAAATCTCCGGCTATTAGCCTATAGACGCTAAATTTGTAGTCCTATTAAAGAAGGCCTATTCGAATTTATTTTATTCGTTTAGGTTACTACTTTAATAAGAAGTAATAAAGTAATTTAGGCCTATATAATAGGCCTATTTAAAAATCTCCGGCTATTAGCCTATAGACGCTAAATCCGTAATCCTATTAAAAAAGGTTTATTCGAATTTATTCTATTTATTTAAATTATTACTTTAATAAGAAGTAATAAAGTAGCCTAAGCCTATATAATAGGTTTATTTAAAAATTTACGGCTATTGGCCTATAAATACTAAATCCGTAGTCTTATTAAAGAAGGCCTATTTAAATTTATTCTATTTATTTAAGTTACTACCCTAACGAAAAGTAATAACCGATAGTACTTTAAAAAGGATATAATATATAAATATAACCTTGCGGCCTTATATAGTAGTTGAGCTTTGTATTATTATATTAATTAATAATATATTATAACGAAGTTTAATTAGAAAGAAGGAATAGGAAAGAAAATTAGTATTATAGTATTAGTAAATATTATACTTAGTCGGGTACTATATAGTATTAGATCTATACGTATACTTTATTATATACTTTATTATATAGCTTATTTAGGTTATATTTATATAGCGACCTATTTAAAGCGGTCGAACCCGGTAGAATACGCCTACCCTTTATAAAACGTTTGTACTTCTATTATAATCTCTATTATAGACGTTCTTATTATAAATTTAATCTACTCTTACCCTATATAAAATATAGGTCTCCGTAAATAAAATAAAAGGAGGTCTGTGACTACTTTAAGTATTTCTAGGCTTAATAATAAATTTTATATACGAATTGCCTTTTCTTTCCTAAACTCTTTCTTTAATAGTTAAATAATAAAAAATTGTATAAATAAGGAAAGATATTGCTAAGGATAGTCTTTTCGGGGCCTTTTTAATAATAATTTTTTTCTAACGCTTAGACCACTCCTTTATAGAAATTTAAATTCAAAGGGATTACTTTATTAATAATAAAATTTCTATCTTTTAAATACTATCCGTTTTAAAGGCTAATATAATTTATACAAACTCAAAAAATATATATAGAGGATAGTTTTAACGAAACGGTTCTAATRGTACTACTCTTATAATATATAGACTACCTATTATTACAATACAACCTCGAGGGGGTAGAATTAATTTTTCTCTTTTTTCTATTTTTTATTTTTTATTTAACTACCCTTTAGAATTACTATAATAAGATTAATACCGTTAAATAGGCCTTCTTTTACTCTATATTATTCTATTTATTATATATTTCTTTTTACTATTCTTATATTTTTATATTTAATAAACTACCGTTTTATCCTTTATCTTTCTAATTTAAAGGCTTTACATTTTAATTAATATTTATCGTATAAAAAAAGTAAAATTACTATTAAAACCGGAAGATAAAATACTATATAATTCTATACTTTTATATTTTTACTATTTTTTATTAATTTATAATATTAAAAAAGGGTTTTATTAAATAATAGCGGAAAGGTTCAAAGTTGGCTCAGACCTACTATTGTAAAAACGGGTAGTATAGGGTAGGGTAGGGTAATTTCGGAGGCCTAGTAGGGTTTAACTAAGATTATTCTATCGGCCTTTAATTACTTCCTCCTTTTTATTCTTTAATTTTATTAATTTATTTAAATTAATATCTTTTAATATAGTTTTAATTAGCGTTTATATTCGTATTATAATAATTAGGAGAAAAAGGAAGGAAAGTTAGGAGGAGAGTAAGTATTGAAATAGTTTTACCTTTCCTAGATATATTACGTTAGCCCGTTCTATATCTCTATTCCAAATTAGAATTATAATTCCAATAGTTAGCGATAGTTTAAATTATATTGAATAAACTTCCTACTTATATACTTTTAATTAGAATTCTTTTTATAAGAATATTCCGGAATAGTTTAATTCTAATAGCTTTATTAGGTTGAATATAATAATATTATATTTACAGAGTAATTATATAAAATTATAGGTTAATATTATAAAGTTAGAATTTAAAAAGTTATAATAAAAATAGTATATATAATATATTTACTTTAATAAATATTTTATTCTACTCTTTTAATATTATAATCTTTCTTAAATATTCTTATTTTCTATAATAATAGAGTTATTTAATCCCGGGCTATTAATAAAGGTTTGTAAAATTAATAAATATACGTATATAAGCTAACGAATTAATTAAATTGAATTATTTAAATTATTATAATAATAGGGATAAGAATATAAGAGAGAAGTTAATATTATTATTTTTATATAAAGTAATGCGAAAAACTTATAAATAATAGTTATTACCTTAAATTAATAGTGTTTTTAATACCCTCCTACTTATATTTATTAGTAGTAGTAATTTCTACTTTTAAATTTTATTTATATATTTTCCTCTATTATTAACTCCTTTAAGCTCGGCTTTTTATTAAATATAAATTTATACCCAATCCTTTATTCCGAGGTATTTCGATTTAATATTTAACCTTATTCCCTTAATAATTTTAATATTTCGTATATTATTTTATACCGCGGTTAGATAACCTTTTATTAATTTTATAAAAGGGGCTAGTTTTACGTCCGGTTGCGAAATAAATAAAATATACTATATATTTTAAATAAGTACTATATTCCCAATTCGGGCGCCATTCTAGTATTATCGAAAATATATTATATATTATATAAATCTAAGACGCAGATCTCCGGAGTATTAGTATTATAATATTTATAAATTACATTAATATAAGCATTCTATAAATACGGGTATTAAATAATATAATTAAGGATATAGAATTCGAAGTAGTTTCGTATAGTATTTCTATTAAGTTCGGGAAGGGGGAATTTAATAATTTTCGCGGGGTTAATTAAGGAATATAATTATTTATATAGTAAATATATAATATAGGGTTTAATATTAAAGAAGACGACTTTAAATTTGCTAGGGCGTTCTTTTACCTCTTATAGGAATTATTTATTAATTTACCTATTATAATTATCGTCGTTAAGGGGCAAAAACATTTCAATAAATACGGGGTTAAGGATAAATTAAAGGAGGAGTAAATTATAAATTTAGTAGCGTATAACGTCTATATATAATTTAATTATATTATTTTAAGCCTAATTAAGTAGGATTTTAAATAGGACGTTGGGCGAATATATAAAGGGGGTAGGGTTTAGACTTCGAAGCATTTTAATTATAATAGAAGTTAATTATTATTTATAATATAATAAGAATAAGAGGGACGGTAAGTTCAATTGGGTTAGAGAATAAAATATAGAGTAAAAATAAGGAATAAAAAGGTAAATTGTAAATAATAAGTCGGTTAGAAGGGTATATTTATAATTAGAAGTTTTAGATAAATTAAAGGAGGTAAAAAGAGAAAATTAATATTTAGTATCTACTGCTACTTCTAATTACGATAGGGGTATTAGATTAATTATTACTTATAATATAATAAGAATAAGAGGGACGGTAAATTTAAAAGTAAAAGCGAAATAATAATATAATAAGACCGAGAGGGATAGTAGGTTGGGTTAGAGAGTGAGAAATAGAGTAAGAATAAGGAGCGGAAAAGTAAATTACAAATAACGGGTCGGTTAGAGGGGTATATTTATAATTAGAAGTCTTAAATAAATTAAAGGAAGTAAGAGGAGAGAGTTAATATCTAGTATCTACTACTATTCCTAATTATAATAGGGGTATTAAATTAATTATTATTTATAATATAATAAGAACGAGAGGGATAGTAGGTTAAATTAAATTAAAAAATAAGATATAGAATAAAAATAAGGAGTAGAAAGGTAAATTATAGATAATAAGTCGATTAAAGGAATATATTTATAATTAAAAGTTTTAAATAGATTAAAGGAAATAAGAGGAGAGAGTTAATATTTAATATTTATTATTTACTATTCTTAATTATAATGGAGGCACTAGGTTAATTGTTATTTATAATATAATTAGAAGGAGAGGGACGGTAAGCCCGAAAGTAAAAGCGAAGTAATAATATAATAAGACCGAGAGGGATAGTAGGTTAGGTTGGAGAGTAAAATATAGAAGGGGAATAAAGAATTAAAAGGTAAATTTATATTATAAATAATAGGTTAATTGGAGGGGTATATTTATTCGAAGTCTTAAATAGGTTGAAGGAAGGAAGAGGAGAGAGAGTAAGAGAGTTTAGAAATAAAAAAGGGGGTAATTTATATATAGGAGGGAGTATAGGAAGGTATATAGGTTAAAGGGAGAGGGGGGAGTTAAACCGTTAGGCTATTAAAATTCTTATTATTTTAAGTATAAATATTAATATACTTTATTTATTCGGTCGATAATAATTATGTAATCCCTTTTCTAATAGCCTAGCGATTATAAGTTTATACTTTAGATTAAATTTATAAATAATATTATAAAAATTATTTTATCTGCCCGCATCTTCCTCTTCCTCTTCCTTTTTTTATTACTATTATAAATTTTATATTTATGCCCTTAGGCTATAAATTCTTATTTACTATTAGATTATTATTATAAGCCTTCTACCTCTATTTATTATTAGATCGCTATTTAATTTTAACCCTTTTAACTACTATCGGATCGCTATTTAATTAGAAGCTTTCTATTTACTATTAAATCGCCTTTACTTTCTATTACGCCCGCGCCTTTTACCCCCTAGATTGTTAATTTTTATTTACTATTAGATTACCCTTACTTTTTATTACGCCCGCGCCCTCTACCCCTTAGGCCGTTATTTAATTTTTATCTACTATTAATTTCTATTTACTATAATTCTAAATATTAATTACGTTACTTTTCCCCTATAGGTATATATAAATAATATACGTTTTATTACTACGGGCCTTCTTTTCGATCTTTATTTACATATAATCTATATATACTACTTCGCTGTGGGGGTTCCTTCGGATTATTCTTAATAGTAAATATCTTTATAATTATATTTATTATTATTATTAATTTATATTATAATATTATACACCTCCTTCCGTACGCGTTTTGTACCTTTATTTTCGCTAAGAATATTACGGGCGCTAAGAAGTTCGAGGACGAAGCCTTCTGCCGGCTTACTAGTGAATTTTTATATTTTGTACTATATAAGTATATTCCAACTATATTTTATATTACTTCCCTTATTAATATTCATTCTATTATAGGTAGTACTAGTACTACTACTACTATTTATAACCGGACTTCTAGTGCTAGTATTATTAATTTGCTTTATAATATAATACCCTTCGGAATATAGTTGTAATATAATTATACTTCCTAGGTATTTAGTAAGAGGGACGATTCTAATTTTAATTTCTAGTTTATTATTATAAATACGGCTTAAATATTATAATAAGCCTACTCTATTTACTATATAGATTATTTTAACCTTTTAAATAACTTTAATTTCTATTATATAATAAAGTAGAATATTAATAAATTAATTAACGAGGGTTAGTACGCCCTTACTAATTGTATTCGCTTAAATACTACGTCCTTTATACCTTTTTATAAAAATATAAACGGATATAATAATATTTTTAATTCCCCTAATACCTTTAAAGGATTAAGTACTCCTACTTTAATTCCGGATACTATTATTATTTATAAATTTAAATATATTTACGCTAATCTAGCCCGTTTAAAGAAGAAGATTGATAAAATAACCGCTACTATTATTTATAAAGACGAGAAGTTCGACGGAATAAATACTACTATTGCTTATTTAAATAATAAAATCGATAGGATAGATACTAATATAGGGAAGAGGTTTAATAGAACGATTAAAAGATTAGAGGGCGTATTTAATAATATAGGTACTAACGTTACCTTATACTTCGTTACTTTATAGAATATAATAATTATACTTTCGACTATTATTACCCCGTCGATTCCACCTAATTTTACTAACGAGGATAAAGAGGATTAATAATAGCGATTCGATTAATAAGGATTAATTTGAAGTTGTAAACTAATAGGCGCTATAGTAGTACGTAGGGGTCTCTATAAAGTTAACCTAGGTTTGTATTAACGCCTTTTTATAGCTATATATATTTATAGAAATAATTTTTTAATTTAATTAATTATTTTTAATAATAGAATAGGGATATTGCCTTATAATAGCTAATTTTCAATTTTATTCTTCTACTCTCCTTATATAGAATATTATAATTTATTTTTTTAACTACACTTCGTTATATAGAATTCCTACCTCAATTCTTCTTATAACCCGAACGGTATAACCCGGTTAGTATTAATTCCTTTAACCTATACGTACCCGCTAAAGTAGGCGCTTCAAATATTAAACTTTAGGTATTTATTAAATAATTCCCCTAATTTATTAAAATTATATAAGAAGATATTTAAAGTATTTATATTAAGATCGAATATAGAAGGCATCCTTTATATAAATAATATATTAATATAATTATATAATAATATTATTTCGCCCGTTACGTACTTCTATAAAGATTATTAATTAAATTATTTTTTACCCGCTTGCTAATATACTTATAATTACCTTTAAGCCTAAAAGTAGGCTTAAAGGTAATAAAATAACGCTACGAGCTGATATAGAGGATAAAGCCTTAAAATTACTATTTAAAAAATAATTATCGTTTATTAATATATTTATAATTATCCTTAGGCCTAAAGGTAGGCTTAAAGGTAATAAAATAACGCTATAAACCGACGTAGAAAACGAAGCCCTAGGATCGCCGCCCGAAAAATAATTATTACCCGCTAATATACTTATAATTACCTTTAAATTTAAAAGTAGGCTTAAGGGTAGTAAAATAATACTATAAACCGATATAGAGGATGAAGCCTTAGGATTGCCGCCCGAAAAATAATTATCGTTTAAAGGTAATAAATTATAATAAACCGATTAAATTAATTTAGAGGATACCTTCGAATAATCTAATATCTTTAAAAAGGAATAGGGAAGTAGTATTTAAATTACCCCTACTACGAATTAGCACGTTTTAAAATAATTATTTAAAAATCCTTTAAATTCTATTAAGAATCCGATACTTCTAATAATTCTAATTATTAATTTATTTATAATCTACCTACCTATATTAGTAATATTTACTTTAAGGCTATTTACGCCGCCGGCGGTAGTAAACCGTAAATTAATACTTAATTCTAACGGACCGATATTAAATAATTCGAATAATTATATCCCTTTATTTAGTAATTCTTCTATTAAAATATACTTATTTCGTATATAAATTTAATTGAAATCTTTTACGCCGGCTCTTTTAAATTTTCTTTACGATTATACCCTATTATTTAAATATAAACCGGTAACTCTCGAATAACCTCGTTTAAAAAATACTATATTTACTTTTTATAATTTATAACTTTATTTATTTACTACCTCCTACGAATAACCTAACTTATATTATAACCGACTATAGTAACCCTAAAATTAAATATAATAATAATAAATATTAAGCGACCTACTTTTAAATAATTAAATCCGAGGTAAAGTATTCGAAAGAATATATAAGACGGCCTATTAATCCGAATAATAAGTCCTAGAAATTAAATAAATTTATTAGGCAATTAAAGAAGCCGAACGGTAAACCGAATAGCGGGCCTAGGACGACGAAAGATTATAATATAATTATACGTTATAAATTGAGCGATAAAGATGTAAAACCTTTAATAGGGCCCTAAAGTAAGCTTAAATTAAAGGAATTGAATAAATTTAGTAGAAAGCCGACGAAACCGAATAATAAAAATATTCAACCCAAAATAAAATTTAACGGGAAGCTAACGAAGCCGAAAAATAAAAGTATTAAACCCGAGACGAAGAAATTAAAAGACGTCGCTAAGTAGCTTAAATAAACGAAATTAAAAAAGCGAGGGTTCGATACACGGAATTCGCCCTATTTATATATAGGCTTAATATATATATATTGTCTTATCACGTTGTAACTATTTATAGTATGCGGTACTGCTTCCTTTCTAGTCTAAGGGGAAAACTGTATTATTAAATACCGGATAAAAACCCTCAGCTTCTCTATTTCCAACCCTAACCCTAATCCGAACTTCCATCCCACCTTACCGTAGGCGCCCGGGGAGCCTTAGTTGCTTTAATGTCGATCTTCTTTTCGTCTTGTTATTTTATCGTCCTAGTAGACTTTCTACTACTTTTAATTAGCTAAGCTACTTCAAAATAAGACCCCGTCCCCCCTCCACCCGGCATCGGTGCTATAGCGTCGGGTGTTGCTTCTTTTATCCTATCTTTAGGGTATTGGGGGTAGAGGGGGGAATAGGTCTTACTTAGAAATCTTCGCCGATTGGCCTCTATCGGCTGCGTAGGGTGGCCGGGATTAGTAAAATAATATAATTGGTTAATATCGTATAACCTTACGGGTTCTAATTCTAGTGCCGAGCTAATACCGTGGCTCCGGAATAGATTTTGGAAGTGGGGTTCTAATTCCAAGACCCTATTAGCTAGAGCGGAGAGAGGCCGTTTCTTCGAGCGGAGAAGAGATTTATACGTACCCAGTCACGTAGCCTAGGGTTATAAACTAAGGCGAGCCCTCACTTTTTATTCGCTAGATTGTAATAATAGCGACCTAGGGTTTTGGATTAGGGCGGGCCTCCACTTTTTAACGTTGTATATTTAACGGAAGACAACGTAGGAAGATCTTTTATCCGATTCGACTGGGAAAAACCGGATAAAAGGGAGAGGGGAGCGGGATTCGAACCCACGACCTTTCGGGATCGGACCGAAGGCAACCAAGCTCAGATCTTCCCAACTGAGCTATCCCCCCTAGGCTTAATATAAAAATAATAATAGAAGAGGAAGTAAGGGTAGTTAAAGTAGAAGTTAGATATAAGGAATAGGTTGTATAAATATATAAATAGTAAAAGCGTATTAAATTAGAATATAAAAGGGAATAGCGTCTATTTTACTATCGGTTAAAGTTACTTTATTAAATATAATATAAAAAGATAGTAGGTAAAAGTTTAAATTTACGTACCCGTTTATATAGGGGAAAGGATAGTTTCGTTATTTATAAATATATTTAGGCTAATATCGAAGGAATATTATAATTACTTAGTAAACTTAAATAAATTTCCTTCCGTAGAAGTACTATTAATTTATTAATCTAAGGTATATAGAATTATTAATTTATAGTTTATTAATCCGTAAAAATTATATTATAAATCTATTATTATAATTAGAACTACTAGTAATTAAAACCGAAGATTATAAATACCTTAGAAAAGTAATATATATTATTAAAAGGTAACTATATAATCCCTACTACTATCCCTTCCCATCGATCCTTTCTACTTATTATTTAATATAACCCTCGCCGCTACTTCCGCTATTTGCGCCCTATATTATAATAATAATTCCTCCGGCCTCGGCTTTTTATAAAATATTACTTTATCTTTAATTATTATATTCGGTATATTTACTTTTATTACTTATTTCTAATCCACTAATATTTTAAATATTTTATATATTACTATATACTTAAACTCTATTATTTTATTCTAATCCGGTAATAAAGGGCCCCTCCTCTTTATTCCGAATAAATAGAATAAATAGAAGGTTATTAATAGTCTTCTTATTTATAAATTAAATATATAGGTAGTATTCTTAAAAATATATTATATATTATATAAATCGGAGACGCGGACCTCTTTAGTTTTGGCAGTATAGTAATTATAAAATATTTCGATATAAACGTTCCGTAAGCCCGGGATTTATATAGTTTAGCCGAGGATATATAGTTCGAAGTAATTATATATAATAATTCAATTAAATTAAGAAGGTTCGAATGTAAAATCTTTTTACCTATCTGAATTTCGGAAGCCTATACTATATAATTAGCGTATAACGAAGGCGAAGAATTTAATTTCGGTAGTAAAGAAGTAAACCTTAATAGGCTCTCCTCCGCCTATTATAGTGGAGGTAGTAGGGTTTTAATAATAGTAATTATTATTAAGGGAGGAAAAACCTTTAATAAGCTTAGGCTCCGGGTTAAAATAATATTAAAAGTATATAGAATTAAAAATAAGGAATTATTTATAAATATAGAAGACTTTATATTAATAATGTTTAACGCCGATATAAATGTCGATTAAGGGGCCGTTAAATTAGTCCGGGTTAATTCTATATAAATATAATTAATAAATAATCTTTTCTCTTATTAAAGGAGGAAGGAGAGGGGAATATTATTAATATATTAGGAGGAGGGTTCGGGAATTTAGGGTTAATTGTTAGGCCTAAGCGAGGAGTAAATATTTTAATTTTAATAAAGGTTAATTACTAATAATATTGCGATAAGAATAAGTGGGGCGGCGAATTGGAGAATAAAAGCGAAAATAAGGAGCGGAAAGGTAAATTATAAATAATAGAGCGGTAGGAGGGGTATATTTATAATTGGAGGGCTTAAAAGAATTAAAAAAGGAAAGAGGAGAGGGAAATAAAATTTGAATACGAGAAAAATATATATAGGAGGCGTTCGGTAAGGCTTTTTTAATATTTAAAATATATTTAATTGTATACGAAATAGTAATTAACGATTCGATTAAGGGGGGGAATATAAAGGTAAAATTAGATTATAAATAATAGAATAATAGGAGGGGGATATTTATAATTATATAAAAGGGTTTAAATAAATTAAAGGGGGAAGGAGGAGAAGGAAATAAAATTTAAATACGAAAAAGGGAGAAATATATATATAGGAGAGAATTTAGTAAGGTTTATCGTTTAATATTTAGGGTATATTTAATTATATATAAAATAGTAATTAGCGATTTAATTAGGAGGGAGTATAAAAGTAAGGCTAATACTTACAATTAAATTACGAAGTATATAAAGTTTATAAAATTTACTTCTTTATTATAATATATTTAAAAATATTATTATTATATTATTACTGTAATAATTCCACTTTACTTTAGTACCTAAATAATTACTTATAAAACCCGTTGGCTCTATACGCTTCCTAAACTATTATATATAATCCGACCTATCTATTTATATAAATTATTACCCTATATTACCTAAGGAACGCTATAAATACTTAAAAATTACTTTATTTAAATAATAACGTTCTATAGCTTTCTACCTCCTTATAAATATAAAGGATAGTAAAGCTTTAATATAAAAGTCTTAATATAATTATTAATAGTCTAGGTATAACTAGTATTATTTCTCCTTATAATAATTACTAACTTATATAACTATAGCCTATTACAGCCTAATATCGCCGTAAATAGAAATTATTATAGAAATATATTTATAGCTATCGATATACAATATTTCCAAGCCGATTTTCAACTCCTTTAAATTATTAAATTACTTATAATTATTATAAATCTCGTCCTCTTTACTATTTATAGTAACGTCCCTAGCCGTATACGTTTCGTTCTTTTTAATATTTATATTAACGTCCCTAACCGGTTCGAAAGTAGTATTTTATAATTATATTATAGCTTTACCCTTCTTATTAATAGGATATTCCTTTATTTAATACTATTAAGAATTACGGCTTATATAGCGGTTTCCCTTCTTCTATCGTTATTATTATTCTAAAATAATAATTATAATTTTAATTTCTAAGGACGGGCCTTTATTACTACTATATTTCCCCGACCTTAATATTTTTATAACGCTAATTTATATAATATCCCTAATATTTATATTCTCCCTTAGAAGGTTATTACTATTTAAGCGCCGAATATATTCTTATAGGGCTTCGTAGCCCTCTAATATATTCGTCTTTTATTTTAATTTTAAATATTATTCCTTATTAAAATTATTTATAAAGAAAGTCTATTTTAAATTATTAGGTTAATTACTCTATATTTAATTAAAGATTTCGTTAAACCGAATAAAGAAAGTTTAGATTAATTCGTTTTAGGCTTATAGAATTTTAAGAAGGCCTAAGGCCGTATACTTATCCGAATTCGTATTACTATAAGAAAGGCGGAACTTTTGTAATAATATAGTAGGCGTTCGGTTTATTAATTATTAAGTAAAATAAAGGAGGGTCTTTTAAATAGGGGGCGAAAAATTAGAGTAGAAGTAATAAAATTAAACCTCCGGATTACCTATAGTAAAACTGTTAATATAAAGTTTTGCTTCGGCGGTATATAATTAGGCGTTAAAATCTTCCTTCTCTTTAAAGAATTTAATAAGATAAGGAAGGATTAGTTTCGGTTAGCGAGAGCCTATAGTTTTGAATTTAATTATTTTATTAATAAGTATTTAAATAGTTATAGCGAATTATTATTACTATTTACTAATATTTTAGGCTTAAGGAATCGAAATTATATTTATAGAGAAAGAAAAAGATTATATAAATAAGGACGGTTAAAGAAACTCTTCGAATAGACGAATAAAAAGGAGTTTAAAAATATTAAAAAAAATAATTAATAATATATTATAGGTCTATTAAGTATATATAATAGTAGATTAGGGGTAGAATAGAGTTTAAAATTATTAATAAGGAGGAAAAGGTTTATAGGGCTTATTAAAGCCCGTACGTATTAAATACTTTAAAAATTAAGGAAGCTCTTAATATATAAGGGTATAATTAGTTAGGCGGGATAGCCCGGCGCGCTAGTTGCAATCGTTAAGGGGAATATAGGGTTATTAAAATTAATATAATAAATACCCTTTAAAATTTAATAGACTTATAAAGTATTTAATATATAATTATTTTATATTAATCGTTATTTAAGGGTAGGGTACGTAGGATACCCCTATTTACGTATAAAAGAGTAAATATCTCCGCTTCTTCTCTTTTACTCTTATTATTCCCTTACTTTTAAAATAACCCCTTATTCGCTAATATAATATTTTAATACTAAAGTATTAGAAATTTCTAATAAAATAAATTATAATACCCGTTATATAGATTTAATATTAGATAGAGATAGTATCTTAGATATAATAGAATTATATAATTATAAAGGTTCTTATTTTATTTTATTATCCGTAAGTATAAGGCTAGTTTATATAAGGGAGGTTAATTAATTATATTTATTCTCTATAACGTTAATATTTATTCTTTTTTAATATTAATTTATTTCGTTCGATATTATTTTTTATAATTAAATAACGGCGATTATAGTCCCTCTTAATTATTCGAAAGTCTTTTTAAATTTTAATAATTAAAATTATTAAGTATTTTAGTAATAGAAAGGATAGATAGGTATATTGACTTTCGGGGATGAGGATTTTAGAAGATTTTAAAATTAATATTATTATTAATATTTAATTTAATAGTTTGAGAGATAGAATAGGTATTTTTTAATAAATCCTCAATCCGGGACTAAGGTCTCGGAAGGAATTAAGTTTAATAGGCTATATTTTCTATTTTTATATATATTTTCAAATATTAGACGCTTTTAAGGTAGAAGTTGGTTGTATAGGGGGGGGATATAATAGTTAATACTATTAATTATTATAGATTCTATTTATAAATATAATTTAGATGGTTAGGTTCCGGGCTTAGTTTAGCTCCCTCCTAGAATTTAATTATAAATATTTATAATAAGTATTAATAAGGATTCTATTCTGTATATTGGTTTCCTTGTAATTAGAATTCTTATTGTATTCAATTACTATTTTTCTCTCCTTTTTATTTAATATAACGAAATTAAATAACGTAGGTAAAGGGGTATTAACCCTTTACTAAATATATTAATAATAATTAAGTAAAGTTTTATAATAGGGTAGTAAATTATTTACTTTAGGAAGTTTTACTTTAGTAAGCGAGTTTTATTTCGTAAAGCCTATTAGTTACGAGGGTATATAAAAGGGATATTACCCTCCTTTATTTCCTTTTTAATAATATTTTATTTATATTTATATATATTAATTATTTTGATTAATATTATAATATTGTTGCGAGGCTAGGGCAACCGATTCTATAGTTCTCTAATTTTATAGTTAGTTATTGAAAACGCCCTTAAGTATTATAATATTATATTTAAATAATTAGGTTCGGCTTGCGTATTAGTAAATGATAGGTATTTAGTTATAGTAGCAATAGCGGGCGTTCCGTTAATTTCGAGAGTATTTTTATTATTTTGTAGAGGTAGGTTTTCTTTCCCCTATTATTATACTTATTTCTTCGCTTATATAGGCGATATTAATTTAAATAATACTAATTTAAGTAATATTAATTTAAATAATACCGGCTTTAGAAATACCGGTTTTAACGATATAGCCTTCGGAAATATAATTTTAGGGGGTTTAGTAAATTAAATATATAGTTCTAATTGGACGGATAACAATTTAATAAATAATTCGACGTAGTCTTCGCAGATAGGAAGATCGGGAAAGTTTATATATAAACCCGTCCTTAATTATTATAAATAATTATTTAATACGGTAAAGCGTTCTAAGAATTTATATTTTTAGTAATTATTAATATAATTTTTAATAAAATAATATACGCCGGCCTTTTTAAACCGCCTCTCTAAATAATTATTCTAAAATTAGTTAGTAAATTCTATTTCCCGGGCGTATTATTCCGCAATTTCCTATCCTTCGGGTCTAAACAATACCTTTAATTTTAATTTAATTAACGGGAAATTATCGGCCGGGTCCGGTATAAATTTTATAATAGGCGGTTCGGTAATAGGCAGCCCTTTTCTTACTATTTCCTTTTAAATCTATATTTTAATTATAAATATAGCCTTTTTGAAGCAATTTATCTTTATTTATATATTAAGCATTTTCCTAATTTCATTATACTTATTAATAAGAGAAACTCTATCTGCACGTGGATAAAACTCTATCCGCACGTGGATCCACTTTTCCTTTTCTAAGTATAACTTAGCCAAACCTTAGTGTATAAAATCAAAAGTAGTACCAAACTACTCGTCGATTTTTGACGGATTTTTCAAGGTAGGTACCAACCTCATAGCCTTAAACGTCATCCAAATCCTACTTTCTTGGACTTTTAGATTTTTAATCTTCCTAATTATTCTTTATAATAGCTTTGTTTTCCTAGGGTTTTTTGGCGCTATAGGGAACGTGCATCTTTCCAAATGAGGATGTTAGATAGAGAAAAAAATAAGAAAAAATATGATATACTTTTTGCCTCCTTATTACACTTTTTAGTACTTGAAAAAAGAAATTGAAATTTACTTTTTTTTCCACGTGCAGATAGAGTTTTATCCACGTGCAGATAGAGTTTCTCATTAATAAAGTCCGATTATATTAAAGCCGAAATAGAATATATTTAATAATAAAATATTATAAACTCTTCGGAATTAATATATTAATTCTATAGGTTGGTCGGATAGGGTAGATACTTAAGGGATATATCCTCTTTAGAAGAATTAGATTCAAAATTAGATTTAGAAATAATAATTAGCCCGGGAACTATAATACAGTATATAAAATCTATAGTATAGGAAGCGAATGCTTACTAATTGTTTGGATAAGTATTGAATTATTAATATATAAAGTTATTAATTTTATTATCTTCTTTTGAACCCTCTGGAAATACTTTCCCGAATTCTACTATATTTTACTATAAAGTATTATATTATTTTTTATTATCTTTAATTTTAATACGTAAAAGCGTTTTATCGAAAGTATCTTTATTGTTTTATAGAGGTAGACTTTCTTTCCCCTATTATTATTTATTTTATTCTTATTTAATACCCCCTTCTTATTCGAATTCCTCCTCCTACTCCCTTTTATTATTATAAGTATTATTATATTCCTTTAATATATTATTATATACAGAATTATAATTACTAGAAGAAGACCGTTCGTTATATAGATATTAAGCGGGGTTAAGCGAAGAAGTAGTAGGCGTAGGAGATAAGGACGTAGGAGTAAATTCGTTTTTATTAGAATTAGAATTATTATTAATATAGTAGATAAGTATTTTAAGGGTATTTTTATCTTTTTATAGGTTTTCTTTCCCCTATTATCCGGCCTCCTCCTATTATTCGATTTCTTACTCTTATTCGGCCTCCTCCTCTTACTATTTCTTATTATTAATTTTATTATTAACGCCTTTTAAAAATTAAGATTTTAAATATTCCGTAGGTTCTAATACTTTATATATTATATAATATTTAATTTCTACGCTATTTAATACTTTATTTCGTTTTTAAATTTATATTTCCGCCGAATTTAATATTTTTTCGGTTAGACTTTTTATTTCGTTTAAAACTTATTATAATAGTTATACTCCGAAAGTTGGTTGGTTTTACCTAATTTCCGGTAGTGGATATTTTTTAGGTCTTCTTCTACGACGCTTTATTAAAGATTACGGTTCGGTTTGGGGTTTGGTCGGAGGAAGAGGAGGGTTAGGCGATTTTAATTCGAGCGAGTTTCGGTCCCTTTTTCGAGGTTGGAATATTAGATTGGTAAATATAGTTTAATTTCCTACTTTGGGTTCGGTTAGAAGAAGAGGAGGGTCGGGCATCTTTTATCTCTTAGAGGAATAAATGTATTCGAGCGAGTTTCGTACCCTCTTTGGGCCCGTTTGGTTCAGTTAGCAAAACAAAAATTTGTATAGGAAATCGACCCCTACAAAACAGTAAACTGTTTTTTGCTGTTTTTATATAGGTAATTAGGGGTTAGGTGCATTAAGAAGTATCGCGCTAAGGTAGGCAAATGCATGCAGTCCGGAAGGCTTAAGAAGGGAATTAGTAGGCCTATATAGGAGCATTTTGCTATTTTCTATCTTAACGGGTTACCCTATAAAGATAGAGCATTTTACTACTTTGGCCGATAGCGCGACCAATACCGCGAATTACAACCCTAGTTATAACAATACGACTTTTAGCCCCTATCATCGAGCGATACCTTCTTAACTGCTTTTTAGGCTTTGTACCTTCGTCTACCCTTGTAAGAAGTTAATAAAAAACGTGCTGACTAAACCAAACGGGCCCTTTATAGGTCGGAGTATTATACGGTTGGACATAGTTTGATTTCCTTTGTAATTCGGGGCTGGTTCGGCTAATATATCGTCGTTAGAGGAGTTAATATCGTTATTATTGCTACTAATACATTATAGAATTATATTTAATAAACGCTGCGTTTAATTATATAAGGTGCTATTCTTAAATTTACCCCCTTAGAAAGATTATATAATTTATATTTATTTCGTACTTTATATTTAATTTAATATACGCTATTCCTATTATTAATTAATTATACGCTTATAAACCC
Source organism: Neurospora sp. CHS-2018a (assembly GCA_009802275.1). Classification (NCBI taxonomy): domain Eukaryota; kingdom Fungi; phylum Ascomycota; class Sordariomycetes; order Sordariales; family Sordariaceae; genus Neurospora; species Neurospora sp. CHS-2018a. The sequence goes on along the minus strand of RAKG01000107.1, from coordinate 151,049 downwards.
TATCGTATTAATACTATTAATATTATTAATTATTCTTTTATAATAGCCGATTCCGACCTTTATATATTTTTAGAGCCTATTTAAATTATCGACGGGTATTTCTATATATCCGTTCTAGAGTATATAGAGCCTTTGCCTAAGTACGGACCCTCTAATTTCCGCAACGATAATTATAATAATAGAGCGCTACTAACTTATTCCCTACTATTAATTTAATCGTCCGAATATTATAACGACGATAATTATTATAATAGCGAAGATAATATATTAACCTTCTTATTTCCTCTTTTATCCCTATTGTAAATTATTTATACGTCGATTAATTTATTTTAATTTAAATATCCCCCGTCTCTTATCTCTTTTCTCTAATCCCTTTCCCTAAAGAATTTAAAAGTTAACGAGCGATTTCTTTTTTATAATAGTAATAGTAATACTAACTTTTAATAATAATAATATATATATATTACCCTTTTTTTCTATCCCCTTCGCTTTTTATATATTATATTTCCCTTCTATTCCCTTCCTTCCTATTTTTTTTTTCCTTATTCCCTTCTTTCCTCCCCTTCTATTTATTACCTTTTCCCTTCCTCGTTATTACTTAGTAAATAGTTACCCCTTTCCTCTTTAGCGATATAATAAGTTCGAAGCGTATAATTATACCGGTTAAGGGTCGATATAAAGTATTAATTCCTATTTATTAAGTATATTTAGTAGAAGGATTGGGGCCCTTGGTTTGTATAGAAGTAGTACTAAAAGTAGTATTATTATATAAAGATAGTAGGATAATTACCGGAGCTAGTAAATTTAATTATTGGGTATTATATTTTTTATAGATAATAATTCGAAGTATATAATTATACCGGTTAGGGGTCGATATAAAGTACTAACTCTTATTTATTAAATACGTTTATTAGAAAGATTAGGGCTTTTAATTTATATAGGAGTATTATTAGAATATATACGATTATACCGGTTAAGGGTCGATATAAAGTGCTAACTCCTATTTGTTAAGTACGTTTGTCGGAAGGATTAGGGCCTTTAATTTATATAGGAGTATTACTAATAATTATATTATTATACGAAGATATAAGCCCGCTCCCCCCTCCCCTAAACCTTTTAATACGTTAGAATATATTAATAAATTTATAATTTAAATAAATTGCGTAAGGATAATCGAAGGAACTTTAATACTAAGCCGATCGAAAGTTATTAAAGATTTTATAAAATTGCTCTCTCCGATTATAGTATAGTAATTATATAGAAGGATGCCGATTATTAAAAGTAGCTTTTATTAAATTTATATATTAATTTTTTTATAAATATTATAAAACGATGAATAATATACGCCTTATATAGGTAATATTATCTTTATAATAATAGGCCTAATGTAAATCTTTCGTTAATTATTTATTTAGAAAGGATTTAATCTATTAAATTTATTTGTACCCGTCCGCCTATCTTTTCGTCGCCCGTCCTTATAATAAGTAATATTCCTAAAGATAATTTTATTTTATTATATATTATTATAATACGTCCGCCGGCTATTAAAAGGCTTAAAGGTCGGCTTCTTAAGCCGAAACTACAATATAAATTTATATTTGAAATTGTAGCGTCTCTAAAATCGGTAGTATAATATATTATTTATTTACTCCAACTTTCTCTAAATATCTATTAAAAATTAATTTTATTACTATATATCTTTTCGCCCGCTTATTTATATCCTTTATTAATAGACGAGAAGTAAGTACCGGGTAGCGTAAAATACGAACATAGTTTTAATTAGGTTGTTAATTCGGGTAAAATTCTATTTATTTCTAATAGTAATTTTAGTTAGGAATTAGAAGAATTGTAAGAATTGGCCGGGGAAGGAAATAGCGTCCCCTTACTTTATTTATAATTAGATTCGCCTTAATATATTATTTAAAATATCGATCTTTCGAATTAAAAGCGACGGGCTAGTTTTTATATAGTTAATAAAGATAATTATATAGGTTTTACTATATTAGGAGACRTATATTAAATATTAGAGTAGGAGTTCTAATTACTTTATATTATAAGTGGTAGTTTAGTAAGCCTAGTATAATTATTAACCCTATTAGATATATTCCCTCATTTATAATTATTAGTATTTTTTCCCTTTTAATTAATTTTCTATTTTAGATTGTAAACGTTTACATATAACCGAATTTATCGCTTCCGTATTATATTTATTTAAAGACTATATTACTTTTATATTATACTTATTCGAAGATTGTATTATAATATTCGAAGTTTAAAATCCTACCTATTGTTATAATATAAAAGAGATAGATATAGTTATATGCGATATTATTAATAAGCGAGTCGATAAACGAGTCGAAGAGTAAATTGAAGAGCGATTTAATAATATTAAAGAAGAAATAGAATATAATTTCTAAGAGATAATTATAATCGAATTAGAGGCGCGAATCGTAGAATAGGTCGATTTATAAATTATATAACTCTATAAGGAGTTAGAAGATTAATAGATTCGGGATTTAAGGGAGGGTATTATTAAATAGTTCGCTTTAGAATTAAAAAGGACGATTACGCCCGTAGTAATACGCGAAGTACTATAGGGGATAGGGCACGTTTTAATATAAGTTAATTAAATGAATAAAGATATTAGTTGTATTATATTATTTAATATATCTATTCCGATTCTACTTAGTAAAATAGCCTTCTACATTATAGCGTAAAATATTTAAAAGAAGTATAAAGATATATTAACTATAGAGGAGATAATTAGAATATTTAATTTACTATAGGAAAAGCTAATAAATATAGTAAAATATAATATATATAAGGAGGAGGAAATAAGGAGGTTATATATAATAAAATAGAAAGAGGACGTTTCTGATTCCTTATTTCTACTTTTATAAAAAAGGGGAGATAAGAAGCGAAGTAAATAAAATAATTATCTAAGTTTTAATTTCCTTTCTATCTACCTTAATTATTAAAGTATTTATTATTTAAAACCCGAATTCCCGCCACCGTTACCGGGAGTAAAAGGATACTTCTATAAAAGGCGGGATTATATAATTAATTTACGACCTATCCTCCGAATTTCTAAACCGGCTTCGGGCCTTATTAATAAACCTTCGGCTATTAAATTATATAGGCTATTCAATTTAACGCTATAGCTAAAGCGATTATATTCGGCCTTTTATTAATATATATTATTCTATCGCTATTATTATATTATATTATAATAAAGGCTATAGAAAGAAGAAAAAAAGAAAAAAAGAAAAAAAAACCGAGGGCGGAGTAAATAAGATAATTTATACGAGGGGTATATACGGAGTAAGTAAGGGGTAGTCGTACTTAATATAATTTAATATATTAAAAATACCCTAAAAGAAAACGGAGTTATAGGGTATTTATAGTAGGTGTAAATTTCGAATATTTTAGGGTAGTAAATCCCGTCTAACCCCCTTCCTATTATTATATAAGGATATAATTATAGGAGGTATAGAACCCGTCTACCTCCGCCTTTACCCCCGACGCTAATAATTCCTACGTTTTAAAATTCGAATAATATAATTATAATATAGTCGCCGAATATACCTATATACTACTATACCTTTATATCCGTTAACTCCTCCTATTATAAACGTATAAAAGATTATATACGCAAATATATTAAATTTATTCGTATAATTATAATAAATATTATACAATTATAGAAGCTATTAATATATATTTTAATAATATATTTAATAAAATCCGCTCGGCTTTCTATAATAATAATAATATATATTAGCGGATTAAAAGGGTATAATTCGATTTATCCCCCCTAGGGTATACTCTTAAATTAGTATAATATCGCTAGTATATTCTTAAATTTAACTTCGATAATAGTTTATTCCCTCCGGCTATTACTATTTATAATTTACGTACTAATATTCTAAGCAAGTGGAAATACGTAAATAAAATAGAAGGTTAGGCGGTATTATAATACCTTATAGTAATTTACTACCTTATTCGGAAAACCTAATTCAAAAAACAAATTTATATATACGCTAAATATTCTAATTATTATTCCGTTTATAAAAAAAATAGTTGCTATCGCTTTCGTAGCCTTCGGCCGTATTATAATATAACCGGATAGGTCGTAAGAATATTAACTATTAGGTAATAGGGTACTAAATATCGGATTAATATCCTATATTTATTATATTTAATATTCATTTCAATTATTTAATATCTTTCTATTAAAAGTAATAAAATACCTAATATTATTATCCCAATTATTTAATATCCTTCTATTAGAAGTAATAAAATATTTAAAATTATAAATAAATAGATATAATTACTAAATATATATATAATTTTAAATACTAGAGAGAAGTATATAGTAGAATATATAATTAGTAGCTTAATTATACCGGAAATAATATCTCTATTCAAAGTTTCTTATCGTTTTATTCCTATTAAGAATATTAATTAGGTTACTAAATCTCGGTTATTTTCGGCGGGGCGCAATTCCTCTCTATTATAAATTTAAATAATATTATTTTAATTATTAACTATAAAAGGATTTAATTCTCCTCCGAGCTACTAATTAGGTTCCCTAATTTTATAATCCCGTCTATAAATCGGGTTCCTAAATTTCGGCTATTTTAGTAGGCGGTAAAGATCTGAGGAGAAAATAACCGTAACTTTATAATTCCGTCTATAAGTCGGGTTCCTAAATTTCGGCTATTTTCGGCGGGGTATTAATATTAAAAGTAGAGTAAATAAAAATAAATATAAAAGTAACGCCGAAGTTGAAAAAGGGGTCGAAGGGGAGGATTTTTATAGTAATTTTACAAAGGATTTACGTATAGTAGATAAATCGGATCTCTTATCGTTATTATAGAGAATTTTGGATAGTAATAAGGTAATAAAATTAATAATAGCGATAAAGATAAATTAAAATATATAGAGGCTAAATTATACGAAATTAAAATTTAGGAGGAAAAGAAGATTTAAATCGAAAATTAGTTAAATAATACTAGGCCCGCTAATAAGGAGATAAAAGTTAAGGAGGCTTTAATTACCGATAATATAAAACCCGAAGACGTTAGCGAAGGAACGGCCGAAGAGGTTTTAGTTATTAATAATATAAAACCTAAGGACGTTAGCGAAGGAATAGTAAAAGAAGTTTTAATTATTAATAAACTTAAGGACGCTAGTAAAGAAATTTCCGAATATATATTTATTTAAAATATTGAAAAGAACTTTATTAAGAAGAAAGTAGGTAAATTTTTAAATACCCCTTCTCTAAAGTAATTTAATAATATATAAAATTATTTAAATACTATTATTATTTAGTTTGGATAACCGATAAATTATAGGGAAATTATTAGAGAAATCGGTCGTATTATTTTAATTAAAATAGCGATTAATAAAAAGAATATTCAAATATCTATAAAAGATTTGGCCGAAATTATATTAAATAAATTTAAATTTATTATAATTAGTAAAAATATTATTAATTAGGAGGCGGCGGCTAAATAAAAATTTTTTATTCGGATTAATATTATTCCTACTATTCCTAACGTTCTTAATAGCCCTATTAGCCCAAATATTCCTACTACTCTTAACGTTCCTAATACTTTATACGAAAATAACCCGGCAATAGAGCCGGAAATCGTTTTAAATATTATAATAGGACTAGTAGAGTAAAATATAATTAGTAACCCTATTCCCCCTACCTCCAAATATAACAACGAATAGAATAAATTCGCTAGCGTTAATTAGAATAATTATAAAAGTTTTAAATAGGGAGGCTAAATAGTTTATATTAAATAGGAGGAATATATACCTAAGAGCCCGCCTTCCTTTTATTTATTTATTAAGGAGATAGCCCGTTGTAAATAATAATACCGCTACCGTTATCGCTATTAAATTGGAAACGAAGTCTAAATGGATATTTCTTCGTTAAAATTAATAACCGTCTTCTATATTATTTTAAAAACATTTAATTACCGAAAAATTTAAATAATTATATTAAATATTAAGAATAAATAAAAGGAAGACTTCTATCCTATCTTACTTATTTATTTAAATATAATAGAATTTTCTACTTTATTTAATTCGGGGATACGTTAAATTGTACCTTTTTTATTTAATTATAGTCGTTGTCTTCGATTAATTCGACGGTATTAAATTAGCGCTATTTTCGGCTACTTAGAAAGATAAAGTCCTCTTTATCGTTATATTAAAAGTTTTCCCGCCTTAATAGTATTCGAAAGGGCTTGGGTACGATGCGTGCCTAATAAATACGTATTATATTATTTTACTTATTTAATTAATTTATAAAATATATATAGAATAGTTTAATAAAGATAGAAGGAAATACTTTACCCTTCGCTTCCTAATTATTTTATTTAATTTATATCTCCTATATATTAGTTATATATTTCTTATATTACTTTAATTCCTTAATACGGATAGCGAAGGAATTATTCTAAAATAGAGTAAATAATTCTTAATAATTCCGGTATTTTTATATAAATTTAGAAATTGGAGGTAAAGCGTAGGATAAAAGTAATTAAATAGTAATACGTTATAGGGGGTAGACGGGACGTCCCGTACGAAGAGTAAATATAGGGTAAGCGAAGGGTAATTATTAATATAATTAGGATATTAAATTATAGGGCACTTCCGTCGAATAATTAATTAATTAAGGATAAGGCGCCGTAAAATAATAATAATAATACGGATTAAAAGAATAAAAGTTAGGACGAGGAGGACGAATTACTAATCGTTCGCCGCCGCCCGAAACGTAGACTTTTATTAGATCGAAAGGAAGAATAGTAGCCGTAGAAGCGAGCTCGGACCGCCGGCACGTAGGAGTAAGGCGTTATATTTATTATATAGTATAATAATTACGAAGAATAAAGTAATTTCATTCTACTTTAAAATATTTATAATTTAAATAGACGAAAGTCGTTAATTTAAAAATAGTATAAGTAAATTACTAAATATCGGATTAATATCCTATATTTATTATATTTAATATTCGTTTTAATTATTTAATATCCTTCTATCGGAAGTAATAAAATACTTAACGTTATCGTTTGAATTAAATATAGGGTTTTAATAAGTTTTAATATACTATACTATAGGTATATAAATACTTAAAGTCCCTAATCGTCTAAATATTAATAATATTTTTATTTTAATAAAGGATCCGTTTAACCTATTTAAAATCTCTTTTTAAAATAATTTTATATATTAAGCATAAATTAAGCGCCTTAATTATAAATTCGGAGGGCTTTATATTAGAATACTATATTTCTCGAAGGTAGCACTTTAATTATAAATTCAGAAGGCTTTATACTAAAATACCGCATTTCTCGAGGGTAACGCCTTAATTATAAATTCGGAAGGCTTTATATTAGAATACTATATTTCTTAAAGGTAGCGCCTTAGTTATAAACTCGGAAGGCTTTATATTAGAATACCGCATTTCTCGAAGGTAGCGCCTTAGTTATAAACTCGGAGGGCTTTATACTAGAATACCGCATTTTTCGAAGGTAGTAAATATAATTAATATAAAAATTAAAGTTATATAGTTCGAATTCGATATAATCCTCTTTAATCTTTCTAATAGCTTTCGTAGAGGTATTAATTAGGGTAGAAAGGAAGGGGAATAAAGATTTAAAAATAATATTAGCTTCTACCAAATATAATAAATAATAAGAATAGACGTAATATAAAAACTATTATTCTAATAGTAGGTTGCCTATTAGTAACTACGGCGCATTTTTATATAGTGGTAAAGGCTAGATTTAGGTTCGATCTAAATATAGGGGACTAAACCTAATAGGATGCGGTTATAATAAAAATCCTAATAATAGTATAAACTATATATTAAAAATATAACGAAGTTATAGGAGAAATAGTAGTACTATAATAGTAGTATCGCTAATATATTTTTAAATTTAACTTTAATAATAATTTATTCCCTCTAAGGCCGAGAGTTATATATATTTACTAATATAAATTTATCGAAGATTTATAGGCGTAGTCCTATAAATAACGGATAGTAATTAGCGTCGTTAATAATACGGGCGCTAGTAAAAGTTCGGTAAATAATTAATACCGTTTAATATTCTCAATTAAGAAAGTTTAGTACTTACGAATAGTATACGAATATATATTATAATTATTATAGAGATTTAATATAATAATATAAATAACGGTTAAGAATCTTTCCGTAGCGAAATTTAACGCTACCTACTAAGTAATATTCGTTAAACTATTTAGGCCGTTTATTACGTAAGGGAGATAATCGCCGGGTTTAATTTTAATACGGGTAGAAGTAAGTATAAGAGTGGAATTAGCTCGAGTAAATAAGTAGAAGTAAGATATTATAAAGCTTAGAATAGTAAGATAGTAATTGGTTATATTTTATAATAATTTAGGAATTTACGAAATAAGTAACTACGTTAACGAAATAAAGGTTGTAATATTCCTCTTTCCGAATTTAAAGAACCCTAATAATTATAATTACGTTTATAATCCTATTAAAGCTTTTAATACCTCCTTTTTTAAATATTTAACCTTCTTCTTAAACTATTTAACCTCCCGCTTACCGTTCTTTTTAACCTTCTTTACTTCTTGCCTATAATTCTTCTCTATTTTTTCGACCGTATATTCCGATAGCCTCTAAATTTAAGCAAATTTCTTTACTAAACGATTATACTCTTAAACTAACTCCTTTACTATACTGTAATTAATATTAGTACGCGTATATATAGGAATATATTATAATTATTATTATATTTCGTATTAAATTCCTATTTATAATTTATCTACTCTAACTAAAATATTATTATTTATTTAAGCGGAGGTAGCGGGTAAACGTAATTATTATTATATTTTATTTTAAATTTATAATAATTCTACTATAAATAAAATATCGTTTTATATTTAAGTAGAAGTAAATATTTCGTTTTAAATTTATAATAGTTCTACCCTAATTAAGATATCGTTTTATATTTAAATAGAGGTAAGTATTTCGTCTTAAATTTATAGTAGTTTTACCCTAATTAAAATTTTGTTTTATATTAATCCTAACGTTTAATTTAAGTTATTTTCGTTATTCGGAAAAAGGTTTTAATAATTCTCCCTAAGCTTCGAAAGAGGGTAAAGAGCCCTACTGATTATATATATATAAACTATTTTATATCGAAATTACTTCCCGGTTAGAGTAGGTACTAAAAGAGCCTTATTAATCGTAGTATTATAATTTATTTTATATCGAAATTACTCCTTAATTAGAAGGGGTGCCTAAGCGCGGGCTATAGGGGGATATTATTAATAAGAGGAACGATAATCTATTTTGTATTAAAGCCGAAATTATTTTTAAATACCGGAATATAATATATAAGAGGATATCGGTAGGTTAGGGAGAATAGTAGTTGGGGTTAAATATAAGATTATAATTGAAATTAATAGGGGGATATTAATAGTTTAATTAATATAGTAGTAATTAAATTTTAGTAGTAGATAATTTTAAATATTGATATTAGTAATTTTAAAATAATTCTAACGATTTTTTTTTCGATTAGGTTGTATATTGAATATATTAAGGGTTAGCCGCCCGCGGGACCCCCGCTCTATACTAGCCGGGCAGCTTTTATATAAATATTCGATATAAGTAATTTTATTAAATATTATTATAATAGTATAGTATAGCGGATATATACTTACTTTATTAACGGGAAATCTTTTATTCGAATTAAATTATTAATTTTTTATTTAATAAAATAATTTCGTTACTTAAAGTCGCAACCTTTTTTTTTTTAGCCTTTTCCTTATACTAGGTAATATAAAATCGGTACCGATATAATTAGGAGAAAGAAATATATATTTTTATTATAATAACGGCGTTGTTTTTTTTTTGTAATCGTTTTAATAATTAAATATTTATCTTTATATACGAATTTTAATTTAAATTATAAGAATCGGAATACTTAATATCAATTCTCTAAATACCCGATAGAAAAGGTTAATATTTTAAAGTAAAGTTCTCCTCCGCCTACAAATATAATATTTTAAATTTTAAAAGTATTACCTAAAATTTATATTATATATGGTAATACCGGTAATATTATTATAATGTTAATTTATAATACGTTTCGGCCGGTATTAGCCCGTTGCGATTATATATTAAATATAAAAGTTAGGGTATAAATCGAAAAGTTATTACGAAACCTCTTTCGTATATAAAAATAAAGATTTCTTATAGTAAAAAGGTAAATTCTCTATATATAAACACTTTTCGCTACCTATCCTTACTAATATAAAATAATAGGAGAAGCTTTTTTTCCTTATAAATAAAAGGTTAATTCTACCCTTTATTTTAATTAAACCCGAAAATAAAGCCTATTATTAGAAAGTAATTAAATGTATTACTATTACTAAAAATTATATTTAGAAGAGGTAAGTATAATATAGAGGTTAATAAATAGAATATTAAATTATATATATTACTTCTCTAATTATTTCGGTCCTCCTTCTTTTAGAGCTTTTATTAATTATCCGATTATAAATACGAAATAATAAATACTAATTCTACCGGCCTTAATTTATATATTACTATACCTTCGATAGAAATACGACCTCTCCCGACTCGGAATTTACTAAAGATAACGACGAACGAAAAGGTAATATAAATAGTTCCTAGCAAAATAAAAAAGTATATAATTTTATTGTAGAAGACGATTCCGACGCCTGTATTAACGTACTTAATAAAATTAGTACTTTATTAATCCTTATTTCCTTAAGGAATATTAAATAAAAGGCGGTTAATAGATCGAATAAAATTAAAATCTTAAATTAGGTTCGCCTAGTACTAGTTTCGTACGGGTAATATATAATTATTATATTTAAAATTAATATTGTAAAGGATAATTTAAAGCTAATTTATTTCTAGCGTTTTAAGGCGGAAATTTTACTAACGAAGTTAAAAGCGGGTTTGGAATTAAAAATTTAATTCTTAGACGAAATTAAAGCTACTTTTTCAGACGCTAGTAGCGTCCTAGAGATTTTTAAATAGATTAAATCTATTAATAATTTTAAAGCGGGGTAATAAATCCTAAATTTTATTAAATTAATATATAATTATTATAAAATATTAAACTCTTTAAAATAAATCTTGTAGAAATTAAAATAAATCCCGTAGAAGTTAAAATGAATCTTATAGAGGTACCGAGCCTATTAAATCTCTTAAAGTATTAATAAAGAATAAATTAATTAAAATTAATCTATATTAGAAGTATTACCTTTACTACTATCCTTATTAAATTTATAATAATATATTACTATATCCTTTATCCCTATATAAAAGAATTTCGCAATATCCCCCAACTTACTAATAGCCTTTTAATTCGTAGTTACTACCTTTAATATATTATTTATAATATTTAATAATATATAATAACTCTCTCTAACCCCGTCTTAAATTTTAACGACCGATTCTTAAAAGGTTTAAATAATTATTATAATATTCTACTCTAAACTCTTTAATTTATTTTTAAATATTTTATTTATTCGAATTATATCCAATTTAATTTTATTCTAAATTACTTTCTCTACCCTTACCTTTATACTTTTAACTATCTCTTTATAAAATTTTTTAAATAATTATATTCGATCTAATATTTTAGTAAAATTAATAATTACTTATATAGAGAGCTAGACGTAAGTATTTTGAAAGTCGCGGTTAATAATATTAAATTTCAATATTAGGTTCGTATAATTCGAATTACCAATCGAATATTAGACGATCTCTATACCCAATATAAATTAATATAAATTTACTAAAGGCGTCTATTAAATATATACTAAGGGTAATATATATTTGAAAATAATAATAGTAATATTTATAGTAATACTAATTTATATAAAGCCGAGGGGACTAACTATTTAAAATATAATTTATTATCGGTAAATATATTCTCTTCCGTTCTATACTACGATTCTAATTACTTTAAACTACTCTTTATAAAACTAACCTAAAGCTTACCCCTTATATTTAGCGGAAACGCACATAATAGCTATTATACTCTTTTATAGTAATTATATAGGTAAATTATATTTAGGGGCTCCGGCGTATAATTTAAAAGGTATACCTTTCCTAATATAATATTAAATTAAGACCTTTAATATTCCTAAGAGTAAATATTATTAATTTCGAACTACGTAATATAATAAAGCTATTTTATATCCGAATATAGCGTACGAAATATTATTAACCGCTTAGTAAAATAAGTAGGTATATATTTAATAATATAGTTCGTTCGTTATTCCTTAAATAGTAATTAGAAGTATAGTATTAAATTTAGTTCGCCGGGTTTAAAATTAAGCGTCGGCGCTAGTAAATTAAAAATACCCAATTAGAAATATAATTATAAATAGGCGCCCCTATTTTTAAAAGAATTATATAGGGGTAAAATAATAAAAATAGCCGCTTAAATCGAAAGGTCGGAACCTTCTAAAATAATAAATATAAATAAACCGTTAATATATTATTAAAAATATAATTAATAGGGTTAAAATATATAATTTTTATAAAATAATTAAATATATTTAAAGCGGAATATAACGCTTACGAAAGCGGAATTATAATTACCAATTTTTATAATTATAAAGGGGAGATCCTTAAAATTCAATAGTAGAATATATAGTTTTTATTAACGTTTATATTAATATAATACCTTTAATTAAAGGGATTAAATTTCTTTATAATATCCGGCCGTAAGTATAGATTATTAATAATCTATATATACCGATTAAATATAGCCTTCAATTCCTTAGCGAACTTAATCTGTTTAATCTTCTTAAGCCTTCTCTTTTATAAAATATTAGGCCCCTCCTCCGTAAGGCGGGGCTTCTTCTATAATAATTCTAACTTTATATTACTACTCTCGCTATTTTTCTAATTATTATCGTTACCATCGCTATTATTATTATTTTTACCATCGCTATTATTATTACTACTACTATTATCGGTATTATTACTATTATAAATATTATTAATTAAATTATATATCGGCTATTCGTATAGGGTAGTAAAGGCTTATATCGTCTAGCCCGAAGTAGTTAGGGCGTATATTAATTATTCGCTTAAATTAATTAAATTTTATACGAATTAATAGAGCCTAATAACGTATATATAGTTTAGGAATACTTTACTTTATAACGGTCTACTTATATATATTTGTTATTAATTTTGCTAGTATATTCCGGGTAATTTCTTTTAAAGGGATTCGTATTATTCGTAATATTTAATTAATATAGAGCTATTCGGTTTTACCGGATTTATTTATAATTTAAAGCCTATTTATTATTTAAATAATAAAGTTTAACCGAAAAGATATATAGAGAATTAAACCTAATATTTAATATACTTATTTATAATCTTTAGAAGAATTGGGGTATTTGTAGGGGTAAAGTATAATAATATTAGAAGGCAGCGTAAAAAGTAATTTCGTCGGTCAAAACCTTTCGGTCGTAAAGTTTTAATTTATTTATAATACGAGCTTATTCGCCGTTTAAATAATAAAATTTAATTGAAAAGATATATAGGGAATTAAATTTAATATTTAATATACCCGTTTATAATCTTTAGAAGAATTGGGAATAAAACGATTATTTAATTTTACTTAGGACTTTAATCGGTTCGCCTTTTAAATAAAGCGGTATTATATATCGAAGAGAGTAGAAAAATAAAAAGGGCGAAATTAGGTCGCTTTCTATTATAATATAGATAAATAGGATTAATTTTAGTAATTATAATAATAATAGCCCGGAGGGGGGGACTATATCCGATATAAAAGAGTCGTTTTAAATTATATTATATAATATAAAATAATTATTAAAGTAGTAGTAAATAAGGAATATAATTCAATATCGATCCGTTTGTATATAAACTCTATAATATATATTATATAATAATATTTATAATAGTCTCGGAGTATTAATATCGCCGTTTAATATTCTACTATATAAGTACTTATACCGATTATTAATATAGTACCTATTACGTCTATATATAAATTATAAAATATAAAATTAATAAAGATCCTATCGAATCGGACTTATATAATTAATATATTAAAACCCGTTTTTATATACCGAATAGGTTTTACCCGCGGGTAATATAAGCTAATAGATATAGATATTCGGTAGTAGTATATAATAACCTACAACTAGGTTTAAATAATTAAATTATTTGTACGTACCGAATAGGATTTACCTGCGGGCGCTATAAAGTTAATATATATATACCGTATTAATTCGGGGCATACGTTTTTAGGATCCGAAGAAATTTGGCAATATATATAAAAGTAGATTGTAGAGCTCGGTATCGTTAATTTCGTAATACTTTCTAATAATTTGAAATAAGTAATAATAATCCCCGTCTTAGGATATTCGAACCTAATAAAGAGGGGATCTAAGTGCGAATATTTATTAAAGTATTAATAACTTTAATATAACGAATATAGAGATATTTTAATTACTATATAAATTCCGATAGGTAAATACTAATTTTTTATAAAATTTAAATCCAAATTTATTTTAATATTAAATAAACTCGTTTACTTATATTAATAAAGCCTATAATTATATATATAACGTTATAATAATACTATATAGAAAGCTATAGTAATATTCTAACTATTCTAAGGATTTAATAAATAAAATAATTTTTTTAAAATCGAAATCCAAATCGCTTTTACTTTTTTACTCTTATATTTTTTAATATTAAGCCGGCCCAATTATCGTTTACTCCTTAGCGCGCTACCGGACCTACTACGGTAATTACGCTATTTATTCGCTTAATTATATAATTTACCCTAATTAGGAATTGATTTATATTTATAATTATTAATTATTAGCCGAATAGACTAATACTACTACTATATCCTATTCGGTAAAGTTATATACGTATTATAATTAATAAGTAGCCGTCGGAGAGGCTTATTAAAGTTAGAGACAATAGATTTAGGTTAGAATATTATTAGTATTTCCCCGCCTAATAAATATAAAAACGAATTTTAATATATTAATTATATAGGTTAAGACCGATAGAATATCTAATAACTTTTAATATTATATATAGACTTATTAGGTATAATAAATATTACGCTATTAAGTAGACAAATATTATATATAGTAAATTATTAAAATTTGACGGTTAATAATTTATTAAAAGAATATATAGTTAAGTCAAATATAAATATAAATTTTATTCGTTTGGATACAATATTTATCGGTTAATTTAATACGTTTAATACTTTATATTCTAAAATAATTATCGGGTATCTTTTCTTAAGGTTATAAATGCTTTATTATATATTAAATAGGTAATAAAATCCACCTATTTATTATATACTACCGTTTGCCGCCTTTATTTTTAATAACCCTATTATATATAATATTATTATATATATCCGATACTATAACGTTCCCTACTTAAACCCACCCTATTAAAGATAAGGATCTAATTAATTTATTTTACGATTAGACGGATATAAATCTAAATATAAGGATAAGTAGTATAATGCCTACGCCGGGAATATATTAGTATAAAATAGGGTAATACTTATTCCTCCAATTACTTTCTATATTATATATTTAAAAGCCGCCCACACCCTACTCTATAATTAAATTACTTTATATTCGCTATTTATATCGTTTTTATTTTTCTTAATTTATATTATCCGTTTATTAGGACGCTAAATCTATTTTATTACTTATAGAAGGCGATAGTAAGCATTTCGATATATACTTTCTCACTTTCTATTTAAGCGAATAGCATTCTCCCGTCTAGCTTATACTAAGGTTTGAAACTATATTTTTCATTATCGATTTAATTAAACTTTTAGTAAAGAAATTTCTTTACTTTCCGTCTAAATAAATAATATTCTCCTATCTAATTTATACCGACGTTTAAAACTATATTTTTCGTCGCCGATTTAATTTGGACTTTCGGTATAGAATTATTATCGGCTTTGCGCGCCCTCTAATAGAAGATATGATTTTTTAAATTATAGTAATCTAATAATATAATTTTTAAACTAATCCCCGAACTTTAATATATTTTAACTATCGCCAACGATTTAATCTTCTCTCATCTACTTAATCTAATTAATATAACCGACGCCTATAATATAATTATAACTCCTCTTTAATAAACCCTAACCGGCGCTTATACCCCGGCTTTTTTTTATTTATTTAATTTAATTAATTTAACCGGCGACTATACTCCGACTATACATCCTCTTTAATAAACCCTAATCGGCGCCAATAAAATACTAATATTATTAACTAATATATTTAATACGGATATATATAATAATAGCGACGAAAATACCCCTAGGACCTATACCGCTTCCCTTACCGGTTCTTCTACCCCTAACGACGGTTATAAATATAATAGCGAATAGGATTATATATATTAAAATATATAAATTCTTAAATTAAATTATATATAATTAATAAATATTTATAGGATAAAATCGAACCGCTATATAATATTCCTAATTAAAAGTTTAAAGAAAAATTATAGGAAGAAGCCTACTACAACTCCTAAATACTCCTATTCAAATTATTATATATATAATTTATAATATTTATATTAAYTCCTATTCGGGATATACCCCCTACAATCCATAAACGCTACGTATATAATATTAAATAATTAGAAGCGATTATACGCGCCGTAGGAACCGTTAAATATAAAAAAGTATTATATAGGAAGTAGCACTTTAGTATCCTCCGTACTAACTCTAATAAACCCGACGGTAAACCCCGTTAACTCTACGTCTTATAATTCGAATTTACTACTTTCCCTCGGTCTAATATATACTATATTCCGCAAACGTATTTTTTTCGTAATACGATCTTATAATTATACGTTACAGGTTCGAATAAAAATACTATACTTTACCTCAACTTCCGCCGAGGTAGACGAAACCGGTAGGAAAATATTTTATATTTCGGGTTACTAAATAAAAAGGTTTAAATAACCGGTACCGATAAAGATTATTTTAATTTCCTATTTGATTCCGTCTAGTTAATAAATATAATAGAATACGTTATCGATTTCGATTACCCGAATTATACGTAAATAATCGAATATTTTACGAGGGAGATCGGTAACTACCCTATTTATATAAATACCTTTTCGGAATTATATAATAATAATAAATATTTAAACTATTTAATTACCCTTCGTATAAATAATAGTATAATAGTTTTAGAATTTCTAAAGCGGTCTATACTAAAGTACTTAGTATAGGTTTAAGGGAAGTAGCTTATAAGTTTTTTATTAGAAGTATTAGCGGAGGAACTTGTAAATAAATTAGTAAAATAATCTTTATTCTATTAATAAATTATTAATTAATTATTTATAAATATTGCTCCGGCTATAGTAAATTTGGAAAAATCCGAACCCAAATATAAAAAGGTAGTCTCTTTATTTAGTATATAAAAGCCTCTCGCCCCTCTCGCCGATAATCGTCTAATATATTACCGTATAATAATTAGAACGGTTAATATATCCGATATCAAATACTTTTAAATTTAGAAGGAGAAATTAATAAAAAAATTAAATAAATTAATAAAAGAATTAAATTATATAAATAATAAATTACGTATTTTAGAGCGTAGTAGGGGAAGTAAAGGGGAAGGCGAGATATAATATAATTATTAATTTCCTTACCCCTAAAAGGATTGAGATTTTAGGGCTTTAGCGCTATATAATATATATAATCTTCGTAATATATTTAACTTACTATTGCAAATTCTTAATTACTATATCCAAGTTCCTAAATATTATATAATAATTGTAAATAATTTTATATAATTATTAAATAGAAAAGGATATAATAAACGAAGGAGTATAATTGTTTACGGAAATAATTTATTCGGTACCTACCCTATAAATTACCAAATTTTCCTCCGGTTAGAGTAAAAAGACGGGACGAATATTATTCGGAACTATATTTCCCTATAAATCGAAATAATATATTAAAATCTTTTTACTCGTATTAGAATAAGGTAATACAATTCTTATTAGAATAAAATCTATTTAATATTATAGGGTCTTTTTATTCTAATAAGAATAAAATCTATTTATTCCTATTAAATAGTAGGAATTTAAGGAGTAGCTTTAGAATTAACGTCCGCCCGCCGGAATATAGAAATAATAGCGCTCTATTTAAATAATACTATAACGATTAAAATCCTAATATATCTTAGGGTATAGGCAGGTAAATAATAGTATTACTATATTAGTAAATATAGATATAGCGGAATATAATATAGATAATATAATATAAATTTATAGGGGTAGCTCGGGTACATATAGTTTAGACTACGACTACTTTTATAATAGATCTTACCTCTTAAATATAAATATCGGCGATTACTATTTAGAAGGCCGTTTTAATATTATAGAGGACCGGCGGAAATTTGTAAAGGTAGCCGCCGGCGCTAGTCTAGCGGTAGGTAGAGTACCGGCTAGGCTTCCCGAAATTAATAAAATTCGAAGAGATTTCGAGGTTAGAATAAAATTAATTACTTATAAGGAGTTGATTTTACTTTAATGGAAGCACGTAGATAGGGGTATCCCGTATACCCCGCGTTTAGACGACGATTAATACAATTAATATAAGATAATTGTACACTAAATACCCTATAAGCCCGCTGGATTTTAAAAGGTATTTATTATATTAATTTTAATAACCCTATATTCATCTTAACGACCGCGATTAATACGCCGGGCTATTCCGCCTAATTAATTATATAATAGAGGTAATAAGCTTCCTCGATTCCTAAGGCACTTAATATCCGCTTCTAAATCCCCTTCTACTAAACTATTACCCCTTTTCTCTTCCCCTTCTTATTACTATTAATAAACTCCCGCTCCCCGCTTTATAATAGCCGCCCTAACTCCTAATACGCGTATAGTTTACGCGCGCTACCGCGCCGCTAATATTACTTTTAATAATAAAGAATTATAAATAGCCTAAGCCTTTTCCTAATTATTTATTCACTAATAAATTTTCTATTTTAATAGCGCCCGTCTACTTCCTTACGTAACCTATACCCTAACTATTATACGCAATACCTACGCTAAGGGAGAGTATACTATAAAAAACAAATATAAGTTCCGGCGCTAGGTCGGCGCTTATATTTACTTTATTAATTATAAATTATTATTTTTATTATTATATCTTTCATATACCTATCTAACGTCTTTTCTTTTTTCTATTAAGCGTTTACAATAAACCTTATAATCTTTATAATAGAATAACCTATTATTATATTTATAATTTGCTAACCGATATAAAACCCTTTACTATAGAAATATAAGCCCGTTTAACGGATTAAGAATTATCCAATATTAATAACATCGATAAAGCGGCGGTAGCAGCCCGCCAAACTATAATAGTTAAGGCCGCCGGAATACTATAGACCGCCTATTCGAATTATTATTATAATTATAACCTTCCTACCTAAGTAACCCCCCGTATTATTATAAATTAATAGTCCGATATATTAATTAAGGAAGGCTAGCGCGAACCCTTCGAATATATATACTTTACCCTAATAGACCTTATACCTCCCTTAATATTGGATACTATAGAGGTAGTCGATAATCCAGCCCCCGCAACCCCTATTATTCTTAAATTTATTATAATTAAAGAGATACTTCGCGATCTGATTAATAAACGCTTTAATACCTTTAATATTCGTTTATATCGTTTAGAAGCGAATATATATAATAAATTATTAATTATTCGCAATATAAGGATTAAATACTTCGATTCCTTCGATATTCATTTATATTATTTTAAAGTGAATATATATAACGAATTATTAATTGTTCGTAACGTGAGGACTAAATACTTCAATTCCTTCGATACTTATTTAAATTATTTAGAAATTAAATCGTCCGTTACTAGGAAGTTAATTAATATTATTTAAATAGATATAAATACCTTTATTTCCACTTTTACTAATAAGTCCGTAGAAGAGTATAAAGAGGGTAGCAACCTTCTATTAGAATTATATAGAATGTAATTAATATGCGGCAATAGCCGTTAATATAGAATTACTCGGTAATTTTTAAATTTAAATAAATATTTTAATAAATACTTTTATTAATAAGCCTATAGAGGTCTAAATTCGGGTGGATAAACTAGGGTTAGCTTCTATTAATAAGCCGGTGGAGGAGAACAACTATTAATATCTAGGGATCGAATCCAAATATTTATTCTAATTATAGAGTTCCGTCTAATAATACCCTTTATTATTATCTATATCCTTTTTTAGTAGAGGTAAACTTATTTACGATTTACTAAAATACGAATATTTATATTTCAAAGTTATTTTATACGTAGATTTTACTAATATATGCTAATTATAGTAGTAACCCTTCTTCTATTATCGGTATAACCCGATTTCTATTACCTAATATTAAATACATAATATTTATTTCTAATAATTAATTTTTTACGGCCCGGTCCTCCTTTTTTAACCCGAATACCTCTCTACTCAATTAATACAAGAAGATTTAATACCTTAAACCCTCCCTAATTAAATTATAAATCTTCGCTATAAATATTTATTAAACTTATACTTTTATAAGCCTTAAATTATCGGTAGATTTATAAGTAAAAATATACTCTTTTAACTATAAGGCTCCTTATTTCGCATTCTTAGGGTAAAGTCGAACTACTGCTTATATAATCTACCTTATTAATTCCGCCCCTATAAAATTAAGAAACGTTTATCGGTTTAGGAAGGGAAGGATTTAATATATAGTTAGTACTAAATCTATTAGCGATTAAAACCACTTATTTCCCACTTCCTTACCTATTTACTTATTTATTATTTTATAGCCTAGCTATATAGTAACGTGGAAATTAACCGCTTCCTACCTCCGGGCTTTACCGTTATCTATATTAAAGAGGTAATATATAAACTTTTTGGCCTCTAGGAACTTTCGGGCGTTATTAATTACGAAATATAGTAGTAGAAGTATTAATCCTTCGGAGTCGCATATAGTCCTATTATAGAAGAACTCTTTTATTTCATTAAAATAAAATAGTAGTAGATCCTTCTTCTCTACTATAAATAATATAAGCTCCAGGTATTTCTTATTTTAGTCTACTAATTTCTATTATACGTCGGAATTAAATTAATATATAATAATATAAGTTAAAATATACAATTAGATTTTCCACAGCTTTTTTAGCCGGCTTATATCCTCTTATATTACGTTTATTCTTTACAGGGCAATTATATTATAATCGACGAACTATTCATCCTATTATAGAATTTATACTTATATGCCTAGGGAATTTCGAACGGCCTTCTAATATTTACAATATTTGTAGCGGATTAGAAAGTCGGCAGCTAAGAGCCGGTTAAAAGCGTCAATTTTAAACCGCTAGTACCGCTAATAGAATAGTTCTAATAACTACTACTTAAAACTATAATATATTATTATTTCAAATATATTTAAATCGGTATAGTAGCAATTACCTCTCCTACTACTATTTATAACTACCTCTACCTCTTCCGGCTACTTCTATACTTTATTAAAGAATAATAGCTATTTATAAATAATTCCACTACTATAATAATATCGGAACCTTCGTAAAATTATAATTATAATTACCGTCTCTACGAACGAAATACGTATTACCCTATTTTAATAGATATATTCAAATAAAAGGCAATAGCAATTAATTTAAGCGGCGAAGAATTCGGCGATATCCGGCGTTCAAATAGTAAACTACAATAATATTTCGTTTTACCGGGCATCGCTACTACTATTATAATTAGTACTAGCACGGCTATTGCGAGCACTACCGCCGCTACTAGCCAACCGTTCCGCCGTTATCTATATATTTATAATATAATAGAACAATTTTAAAGAAACCCGATATTCCTTCCGAATATTATATAATATATATTATATATTATACAAATTATTAACCGCCCTTATCTTTATTTATATATACCCTTTCTTAAACGTTTTAATATTAGTAGTAACCGCCTTATTATTATATTAGAATTAGCTAAAATAAAACTCGTTGAGAGTAAGATCTTCGTACGTAAGCGAAATAAATATATAATAATTAACAGCGTCGAACAGCGTTTTAATAATATTATATAATTAGGTATAAACGAGGCCGGCCTTTCGTTTATAATTATTAAGGGTAATAATTATAATAACGCTCCTATAGCCGGAAATTGTCGCTTAAAAGTAATATTTTAATATAAGTAATAGGCGTTTATCGGCTTTATTAAGGATTTCGTCCGTATAGCGAATTTCGTTTAAATCTAATACTTTTTCGAATTAAGGGCGTCCGCCCCCCGCTATTTCGTATACTACGCAAATTATAGTAATATTTACAGCTTACCGGCGCCGGGCTATAATATAGGATGCGAAGCAATATATACACTAGAAGTAAATATATATAATATCCTTATCTTTACTATAATTAGCTATTTATTTACTAAGGTCTAAGTAAAATATATTTATTTTGTAATAGGCGGGATCGAGCGCGTCCTCGAACCTTTTCTAGATTTTTATAATATAATTATAGAAAATACCCAATATTTCCTTTACAATTATTAAGGGATAGCCGTAATCGACCCTATAATTACTAAATATAAAAACGGTCTTTTCATTCTTAATATTAAAGACTAATTACTAATTTCGAAAGACGTTATATTTAATTAAGTTTTTAACTACGCCTAAATTAATATATTCCTAGATTGCCTCTTATAGTAGGCCGAAGAACTCTAATTAAATATAGTAAATATTTATTTACATCTAATAATTATTATACGGGGCGGAAAAATTAACGCCGTCCTCCTCGTTAGTACTATCGCTACTAATAGTTTTTCGGCGGCTACCTTCCTTAGGCGTATATATAATAATTATTACTATCCGTTTCGAAAGAGTAAAATACTCTAAAATATTATTATTTTTAATAGAATTATAGATAGCTAGTATAAGGATACAGTCTAATTAGATAATTAAATATTCCAACAGAATAATACTCTTTAATAATAGGCCGTTATTACCGAATTTACACTTTAGCGCTTACTCCCTTCGCAACTACTTACGGGGGCCGGCGTTAAGCTCGAGGGTAATAGGGTTATTACTATTATCTATTTAAATATCGCTATCCTTATCCCGTATATTACTACCCTTATTACCGCCCTATAGTAGTAAGGTATAATAATATATCCGGGGGAAGAATATATAGAGAAGAGTATATAATTATCTATTAATTTAGGCTAAGGCGTAGTAGGGAATTATATATAATAAGCGAGGCTATTAGCGGCCCTAATCTTCGATAGTATTTACCGTAGGGGGTAATAGTACGTTTATATTTATATAGACATCGCTTTTAAAATTAAATTGTATTTTATAATTAGGAATTTATTTAAGACCGCCTTTAATTATTATAAAAGATTTAATAAACCCTAAAACCGAATTAATATTAAAAGAAATTATAGACGGCTTTTAAATAATAGTAATTATATTATAAAAGTATTCGAAATAGAGCCGGGGAAGGACGCCACCCTCTTTCGACCCTTTAAACGCTTACTAATAGTTAAATTTATTAGGGTATTACAGGAGTCCAATATATTTATTCTTTAGAACCTTTAATAGTTCGGGGCCTAAAAGAACTATAGTCTACGGCTCCTCCTCGGGCTAACTATAACTTTTCTATTATTCGGCCCTTAAACGCTATAAATTATTATTAGCGTAGTAATAAGGGCAGGTATTTTTATCCTTTTATAGCGGCCTACCTTATAATATTCTAATAATATTTTATAAATTATAATAGCCGATACTAACGCTAAAGTCTTTATACTTAAAATATATATACTCGGCGCCGTATTCCTATTCGTAGGATTCGAACGTACAATTTAATAACGTTTATAGCTCTATAGCAAATTCTACTACGACGTTAACTAATAATAGCGGTTATATTATTATATACGGGCGTAGTAGTAGACTTTATACTTTAGGCGGTATATACGGCATTTAATATAGAAGGGCGCCGTTATTACAAATATTATTATTACCCGTTTTATATCGGCTTCGGCGTATATTACCCTTCTTATTATTATTACTATTAATATAGCCCGGAGCGTTAATAGTAGTATTTTACTATTATTCGTCAATAGGATCCTTATTATTAGAGTACTACAGTTTTTATAGTCTTCATTAGGGTTCTTCTAATAGTATAGAGAAATTCGGCTATTTATAAACGTCGTCGGGTTAATTCGTATTCTTATATATTTAATTATCGATATAATTTTATTAGTAAAAGAAATTTCCTATTCTACTCCTATTATAGAAGGCGTATATTCTTACTATATACCGGGTTTTCTTCTTCTTCTATTTAGAATTACTTATTTTCTTCTACTTCTTTTATTTTTACTAAAATATTTTCCCCTAAGCTACTCCCTAGTAAACGTATAATAGTTAGGGTATTTAAGCTATAAACATTATTATTAGAATTATTATTATTATCGATATCGAGGAGATAGTTATTATAATTGGAATTACTATTTTTATTCTCAGAGTAATTATTACCGTTGTATAGGATATAATCTTCGGCATTAGCGGGGGGCCCTTCTATATTTAAATTTATACCGGTAATATTAATCGTTAGGGGTTTTCTACCGCTATTACCATCTATAAATATATTTACTTTATTTATATAGAATAAATTAGGGAATTATAGGAATAATTCTTCCGGGACGTTTAGCAATTGGACTATTATTCTTACTATTATTATTAATAATATTATATATATTAATTAGGAGTTAGGTAACAAAAGATATAATTATTTAGGGAGGATAATTTAAGGGCGCAATATATTTATAGCCGGTATTTCGGGTATAATATTTATATATAGGATAGGGTGTAACGAAGGGTCGACGTTAATATTAGCCTAAATATTAAAAGAGTTTAATAAAGCGGGGGGTTAATATTATTTAAATATTAAACGTATTAATATTTATTATAATAGTTATTACCTCTTAACTATATATAGGATAGAGCGTAATAAAAGGTCGATAATATTAACTTAATTATTAAAAGAGTTTAATAGAACGGGGAACTAATATTATTTAGATATCGGACGTACTAATATTTATCGTAATAGTTATTACCTCTCAGCTTTTTTCTTATCCCTATATTTTTGTAACGACCGACGATTTTTTTCTCTAACTTTTTTTATCCTCTTTAACGTTAAAAGGGGAGGACCGGGAGGTCTACTACGACCGCGCCCTTTCTTAGCCTACTCTATTATAAACGTTTAAATAAAGGCGATAGAAAATTATTAAGAAATAATTGAAAATATATTTATTATTCTAAATAGGTAAGGAGTAATATTATATTATAGTAAAGAATAATAAGGCTCTTAGGTATTAGGAAAAAGGGGTTTGGGATTTATATATATAGGGTTATATTTATAAGTCTTATTATAGTCTACTAAATATAATTAATTACCGATTATAATACTAAATTTAGAAGATTCTTATACTATATTATTAATTAGCCTACTTCTATATTCTATAATTAACGATATTATAAATTAGAAGAAAAAACCTTCGCAAAAGATAAATAAATTATAATTATTACAACCTCCGATACTTAAGTATATATAGTAGTAATAAAATAAAAGAGCCGAAGGATGGTAGGTAATTAATAAAATATATTAAGGTAATTAGATTTAGCTATAGGATTAAAAAATAGATATATTTAAAATTAATAGAAAAATAGAAATTTAATAGTAATCCCTAGCCTAAACCTAACGTAAGGGTACTATACGCTATAATAAATATTACTAATTTCCTAAATAGAACGAGTATTCCAATTATACGTTCGGGGGAACTTAATTGCCGAAAGATATATAATATATATAATAGTATTTACGTTAATAAAGTTCTCGATTATATACGCTATATTTAGGTTAATCTTAAACGCTTTATACTAGTTTATTATAAACTCCGGTTTATTACCGATTTTTACCTAGAGTTTACCCTTACGAATAAAAACGAATCGCGTTTAGCTTTCGTCGGTATTTATAGTAATAGTCTAACTAATATAGATAATTATATTTTAATATTAAACGCCCTCGGCGATTAGGACTGCGAACCCTTACGGAAGAAGGCTCTAAATTAGGCTATAGAGGAAGGGGTTAATAATTAATATAGTAATAATTTATATTATAGAAGATTATTTACTAAAGGGTTTATTAGTATTTAATTTAAATTAACTAAGCGTTATCTTCTATTCTACCGGCCAATATAAGTAAAATCGTAGCCGCCGCTATAATTAAAGCCGCTTGCCGTTATTACTATATAATTATTATTATTCTATTTACTTAAATATTATTAGGGTCCTTTAATAACGGTCCTTACTCTTAGTAATAATATATATATAATTATATTATAAAAGTTAGCTAATTTTATATATTCTCCGGTAGCGGATATTTTTTAAGTCTTCTTTTACTATACTTTATATTAATAATTRAAAGTTATAATTCGGCTATAGGCTCGGTCGGAGGAAAAAGAGAGTTAGGTATCTTTTATTTCTTAAAGGATTGAATATATTCGAGCGAATTTCGGTCCCTCTTTCGAAATCGGAGTATTAGACCGTTGGATATAGTTTAATTTCCTTTATAATTCGGAATTAATTCGGCGGGAGGGTTACGAACCGGAAGGGATAAAATAGGAGGAAAATTAATATTTATTAGAATTTAAATACTTTTACCGGAATTTATAAATAAAATAACTATATATTAAGTAAGATTTAATTTAAATATAATATAGATTATATATAAATAAGAATAGTTGTGGACGTAGAAGTATATTAAATAATACCCTATAACGCATTATATTTTTAAAAGATATTTAATATATTAAATTATACTAAATTCAATTACCCTAATTTCCCCTATATTTACCCCTCCCGCGGACTATATAATTAAATATAAGTATAACCAGCGGACCCTCTACTCCCGCCTATTATTTCGTCTTTATTTTATTTTCTATTTAATTATTATTATTATATATACCTTTTAAATTCTTTACCGGACGGACCGATATAAGGGGGAAATATAACTCTCTCTAATTTCGATTCGCGCTATTCTATTTCAATTAGTAAAGAAAATTTTAATATTTAATTATTTTAATAAATATCTTAATTTATAGACGCTATTATTAAAGTTGCGAAAATACTATAACCGTTAGTTTTAACGTCCGAATTACCCCCTTCGGTCTCCGATTTTATCGGATAATCGAATCGGTCCTTCGATTCGGAATATATTATTATATTTAATCTGCTAATCGAAATTAATAACGAGCGCCGCTTTAGAGCCTTTATTAATTATATTAACCGATATTAATAAAGCCTTTTAAGCGAGGAAGTCTAGGGGATTATTATTTATAATAAGGAAGATATTTTATTATATACGTTCGTAAAAACTTTAAAGGAGGAATTTGTATATATATTATATATTTAAATAAAAATTATTATTTTTATTACTAGTACGTTTAAAGACGACGAATTTATAGTAGCGAAGTTTAAAATTAAAAACGTTATTAAATAAAAAGTTTATATAGCCTTTTCGCTAATAAAATAGATCGAATATATATACTATATATTTATTTATTTTATTTATAGGAGGATTAGTAAAATGTATAATATTACGGAGGGATATAAGAACGAGAAGTACTATTAATTATTTAAAATCGAATTAGTTCTTAATTTTAAATTTATGTTACTTCCTTCTTTTATTAACTTCTATAAATTCTATAAGGACTATATCGCGTATATCTACGGGAAAACTATATATTAGGATTTATACCGGTTTTATAATAGGATAATAATTTAGAATAGTATTTAAATAGTTTTAAATATCTATAATCGGCTATTAGAGAATATATTTAATGGCGTTGCGGATTTATAGGTTATTCTACGTACTATTTTAATTGATAATATAAAGTAGTAGATTATTATTTATATTAAATTCGCTAGGTTATTAATTAAGCCTTTTAATAGTATTATATTTAATAGGCGCCGGGTATATTTCGCTAAGTATACCTTTTATTAGTTCGAGTATAGTAAGATTTTATATATTTTAATAATTATTAATAGGGAGGGTTTTAATTACTAATTAATTAATAAGTTTGTATCGAAGATGAAACGGGCTATTAAGTACGTAATTTAGATTTGTACCCTATATATAACTTCTATTTATATTTTTCTAAAAATATTATTCTTTAAATAATTATTTTATATTTTAAATAATTATTTTATTCGTTAGTTTTCGAATAATTATAATTGAAAATTTATACCCTATTTTTCCGTAAGTAATTTCGCAACCGCTCTCTTTATTTCTAATTATAATATAAAGTCTATACCCTACTATTATATAAATAACTTCGTAGTTACTATTAATAATTTCGTTTAATACTTTACTTCTATATTCGGCTTCTTTAAAGCCTTAATTAAATTATTATACTATATATCCGAAATTGCCGGTATAGGGCCGCCTATTTTCTATAACGTATATAATAGTTATTTCCTCGTTTTATACGGCTATTAATAAAATTATTAAGCGGACTTAATATATTAAAGATAAGCTTTATATACCGAAATTAAATTGCTATAATAACTTAGTAATTTAAAGCTATTAATAGCCCCGATTCGCAACGTTATTCTCTATCTTTAATTTAAATACTTCTTAGTATAATAATTTACCTATTCCTTTTTATAAAGTAATTACATTTCTCTTATTTACGAAATAATATTCTCCTACTTATTAAATTAATATTATAGAATAGATTAAGTATACTTAAATTCCGCTACGTCTAAGGAGTCGATTATATATTACTATATAAAGAATAGTATTACTTTTGTAGTAGTAATTTAATTTAGTAAAGGACTAGGAATAAATTTAATTCTAATAATTAGGAAGTTTTTTCGCTTTAACGATTTAAAATCTTTGAAATTTTTATTATTATATTATTTTTATACTTTATAATTAGATGAGGATAAGAAATCGCGTACTTAATCTTTTTTAATATAATTAAGGATATTACTATTAAAATACTATAAGTAGTATTATTATTAGATATTAGGAAAGGTTATATTAAAAGTATTAATAAATTAGGGGTCGCTATTAATTATAATAAATTAGGAATAGGAAATTTTAAAATCGTTAATTACACTTTTAATACATTTAATAAAGAAAGTAAACCTATCCTCCTTCTTATTATTAAAGAGCGCCTAAAAGATTAATAATAAAGTCTTTTTTAATATAATAATTATACCCTATACGAAGGGGARATTCTAATAGTTAATCTTATACATTATACTAATTAATAAAATATATAGGAATTTACTCTATATATCGCGCTAGAGGCTATTAATTTAAAACGTATAATATAATATATTATTATTATCTCCTTCTAGGAAATAGCTTTAAAATACAAAAATACTATTTCGATAATCTTCCTCTAGCGTTTTAAGGAGGGTTTAAATATTATTATTATATTAAACGTTAGGGAATAAAATATTAAAGTCGAAAATAGGGTCGGACGAATTATTTTTATAAAGTAAGAAAATATTAAATATAGGAGGAAGGGACGTAGGAGTAAATTCGTCTTCGCTAAATTCATTAAAATTAGAATTAAACGCAGAAAGAAGGGACGTAAGAATAAATTTATTTTCGCTAAATTTATTAGAATTAAAATCATTATAGAGGTCGATAAAGGGTAAAGGTATTTTAAGGGTATCTTTATTTTTTTATAGGCTTTTTTTCCCTTATTATTCGGCCGCCTCCTATTATTTAACCGCTTCCTATTATTCGGCCGCCTTTTATTATTTAGCCGCCTCTTATTATTCGGCTGCCTCTTATTATTCAGCCTCCCCTTATTATTCAATTTCCCCTTATTATTCGGCCGCCTTTTATTATTCGGCCGCCTCTTATTATTCGGCCGCCTCCTATTATTTGGCCGCCTTTTATTATTCGGCCTTCCTTTATTATTCGACCTCCCCTTATTATTCGGCTACTTCCTATTATTCAACCGCCTTTTATTATTCGGCCGCTTCTTATTATTTAACTACCTCTTATTATTCGGCCTCCCCTTATTATTCGATTTCCCCCTATTATTCGGCCGCCTCTTATTATTTAACCTCTTCTTATTATTCGACTTCTTCCTATTATTCGACCCCTTTTTCTTATTCGACCCCCTTTTTTTATTCGACCCCTTTCTTTTATTCGACCTCCTTCTATTATTCGACCTCCTACTCTTATCCGATTTCCTCCTTTTATTATTCCTCGTCGTTAATATTATCGTCGACGCCTTTTAAAAATTAAAATTTTAAGTATTTAATAAGTTTAAATATTTCGTATATTATATAGTATTTAACTTCTATATAATTAAATATTTCGTTTCGTTCTTAAATTTATATTTCTGCCGAACCTAATATTTCTTCGGCTAAACCCCTTACTTCGTTTAAAGCCTATTATAATAACTATATTACGAAAATTAATTAATTTTATATATTTTCCGGCAACGGATATTTTCTAAGTCTTCTTCTATTATACTTTACGCTAATTATTAAAAATTATAATTCGGTTATAGGTTCGGTCGGAGGAAGAAGAGAGTTAAATATATTTTATCTTTTAAAAGGAGTTTATACCTCCGCCGAATTTAATATCTCTTCGGTTAAACCTTTTACTTCGTTTAAAATTTATTATAATAATCGTATTGCGAAAATTGGCTAGTTTTACGTATTTTCCGGTAGCAGATATTTTTTAAGTCTTCTTTTACTACGTTTTATATTAATAATTAAAGGTTACGGTTTAACTGTAGATTCGGTCGGAGGAAGAGGAGAATTAGGTATCTTTTATTTTTTAAAAGAATAAATATATTCGAGTAAATTTCGTACCCTTTTTATAGGTCGGGGTATTAAATAGTTGGGTATAATTTAATTTCTTTTATAATTCGGGGTTAATTCGGTTAATATATTATTATTAAAATAATTAATATTATTATTATATTATTAGAAAGGAATATTATTAAACCTTTAAGAATAAATAGATAGAAGCCGTTTATATTATATATTTAATAATTAATTTAATAAACGAATCCGCCCGGTCGTATTAATTTATATTAATCGCCTATTTATAATACTACTTACAATTTCATTTTATACTATATTATTAAAAAAACGTTATAGGAGAATCCTAATAATTTATTCTACACTATAGCGTTTTTTTGTATTCTAATATACGTAATTCTAATTGAATTATATTAATATAAATATTATTTAAATATTATTTGCAATAGAATATTAGTAGGGTAATAACGAGGTAGTAGACTTCTAATAATTCCTAATATTATATACTTCTAGGCGAATACGAACCTAAACCCTTATAATTAGAAAAGTAATAATATATATAAAGTAGTCCTAACCCTTATAATTAAGAGAAGTAGTAATATATATAAAGTAGTCCTAACCTTTATAATAGAAGTAATATATAAGGCAATCCTAACCCTTATAATTAGAGAAGTAATAATATATATAAGGTAGTCCTAACCCTTATAATTAAGAGAAGTAATAATATATATAAGGTAGTCCTAACCTTTATAATAGAAGTATTATATAAAGCAATCCTAACCCTTATAATTAAGAGAAGTAATAATATATATAAAGTAGTCTTAACCCTTATAATAGAAGTAATATATAAGGCAATCCTAACCCTTATAATTATAGAAATAATAATATATATAGGGCAATCCTAACCTTTATAACTATAAAAGTAATAATATATATAAGGTAGTCCTAACCTTTATAATTAGCCTAATTGGCTAATCCGCCCGGTCGTATCGATTTATATCGGTCGCTTATTTATAATATTATTTATAAATTTAATTCGTACTATATTAATTAGTAAATAATATAGAGGAATTATACGAATTTTCTCTATCTTATTAATTTTTTTTTATTCTAGTATATACAATTCTAATAATTATAGTTTTATTTTAATTTTAAAGTACTTTAAAGTAGTCCTAACCCTTATAACTAATTTAGTTGGCTAATCCGCCTAATCGTATTGATTTGTATTGGTCGCTTATTTGTAATATTGCTTATAACTTTAATTTACACTATATTAATTAGTAAATAATATAGGGGAATTGCGCGAATCTTCTCTATCCTATAGATTTTTTTTTATTCTAGTATATGTAATTCTAATAGTTTTATTTCAATTTTAAAGTACTTTATAATAGAATATCGCAGTTGGCGAGTATAAAAGTAGGGTAGGGACTTGGGTCCTCCAATAGGATTATAGCTCACTAGGTAGGAACCAATAGAATTAAAGGTTACGAAATACTAAGCTTATTCCGAATATTAGAGTGACCTAAAATTCTAAGTCGTAATAGCCAAATGGCTTACTAATTAAACTACTTCGGCTTCTATTCTAGGCTATTACGTGCTATACAGGCTACCCCTATACCCTCTACGAAGGTTAGGGTTATATAAGGTAGAATTTCAACTACGAATATTTAATTAAATATAATTAATAAAAATTAATTAAAAATATAAGGTATATATTTATATTATATATTACCTATATATAATTCCTTATATTCGTATAGTATAAGATAGACCCGTAAATCCGTTATAAATATATAATTATTATATAATATATATATTAAATCCAATAACTATTATATTACGGGGCGCGAATAAGTACTAAGGTAAGACTTTAATTATTGTACGAAGAATAGGAAAAGAAGCCTATACGCGTACGAGAACTATATAGGGTATAAGGTAGTAAGTCTATAAGTATAAACTTACTTAGAGCTACTATATTATATAATAGCGGTCTATATTTAAACTACTAAATATATTATAATTAAACAATTATATTTAGTTAGCTATATTAATATAATATATATATATATATACTTATATATAAGAATAGGGTAGTAATACTTATAATACTACTCCCTTTTAAAATAAGGCCCCCGCGGCCGAAAAATACTATTTTATATTATTATTACTATTATTATTATTAAAGTAGGCCTCCTTCCAACTCCCGTAGGTACGCTTAACTAGGGGCTATAGACCTATATATTAAGACGGGAAGCTATTTAGCGCCTAAACTCCTATTTAGAAGCTAAATACTAACTAAAATATTATTAAATATAATCCTTCTACTAAAATATTTATTATTATATTTAAAAACCCACTTATACTTTATAAATAGTTTCCAATCACTCTAATTATACTATATATCCTCCTTTCGTTACCTTTATTATTACTAGCCCCGTAAGGGGTACTATAAAAATATTCGTAGTATAGCGGTTTATATAAACGTATATAGCCGTTATTAATATAAATAACATAAAGACCCTCTATTCGATTCCTATTTATAACTACTATTTTTATACTAATTTTAACTTTCTAATTTTATTTATTTAGAGTAACTATTTTAGGGAATTTACCTACGAAATCTTATAATATAATAAGGTAAGAAACTAAAGTATAATTAAGACGGGTTATCCTTCGGAATAAGTTTAAAATGCTTTATACTCTAGAGATTCTAGGTGGGGTATACTTTGTAAATTCTAAATTCTTCTTTTTTTTTTACTAATTTCTTACTTATTATTCAATTTTACGCTTCGTTAATTTAGCGGTTATCTGCCGCCGGTACCGCTATAGCCGGGACTAGTAACGGGGCTTCATTATTCTCTAATAATATCTTTATTTTTTATTATACTTTTTAACCTTTCTTAAAATTTAGGTATAAAAAACTAAATTCTAGGTACTTATTATAAAATTATTAAACTAATTCGTAATAGCCGTCTAAATTATTAGCCGGTTACTAATTAGGCGGGTAATAAATCTACTTTATTAGATAATTCTAAGTACCTTCGATCTTTTAATAATTTATTAATTCTTAAAACTCTTAACGTTTATCTTCTTTGAAATTATTTATTTTAGTAATTATTATACTTTTATTTGTTTTAATATCTATTATTAATTCCTTTTAATTAGGGAGCCCTTCGATATAAAGTTTAATACGGGATATATTAATAATATAAATAACTTTTATATTCTATAGTAAAATTAATTCTATTATATACGAACTAGCCTTTATAATACGAAAGGGGCCTTTAAATTATAGCGTTAATTTAATATATAATTGCCTAATAATATAGTTTACTATATTAAGTATTATTTTATTACCTACTTTATATTTAGGGGCATTTATATAATATATATTAGTTACCGCCTTATATCGTTCTTAAATTTATTTTATTAAAACTTTTATAAAGTTCTAAACTTTTTTAAAACGGTTAATTAATTAATTAGCCCCGAATATTTGCTTTTTTTATACTTCCGTAGCATCCGGGGGTACCGGAATAAATAACTTTATATTTATCCGGGGGTAAAAACTATAGTTAGTAAAGAATAAGGTAACACTAGTAAATACAGACTTTAAATTATTCCTTTAAAATTCAATTAAAAGTAATTAATCTATTTAATCGTTTTAAGCCTAATTAATAAACATACGTAGGTATTACTCTATTTTAATATTAATTTACTTAATTTAACCATTTATTTTTTTATAGTATAGCGTAACGAACTTTAATTTAATTCTTAACCGTTATAATAAGTATTTCTAAAAAGCGGATACAAATTATACACTTTTATTAGAAACGATCGTATTTAGTAGGCTATAGAGGGTATAAATATAATTAATAAACTTTTCGATAAATTCCTCCGTAATTAAACCCTCTATTAGAATAAAATATTGTATTTTAATTAACTAATCTACTACAACTAATATATATTAATATTCTACGCCTCTACTTGCCCGCTATAATTTAAAGAATAATATAACGTAATCTATTAAAATATCCCTCTATAAGGCGTATAGGATAAGTAACTACTTTAAGAAACTAGTTTATAAYATTCTCGTAGCCTTTATTTTACTATACGGAATATATACCCTATAATACGTATTTATAACTATAATTATACTTAGCTACTAATATTAATATATTAAAACTATTATTTTATTCTTTTTAGGGTAGCTTCCCTATACCGACGAATAGGTATAATAAATTAGGTTTAACTAGACTTTTTTATCGTTTAGAGGAATTACTAACTTATCCTTAAATATTACCTTATTATTAACTATATAATATTTAGTAAAGGGAATGTATATAATCTTCTTTATATATTTTAGTTAATAAGTGCTAATTTTAATAGCTTTACAAATATTTATTATTATAAGGGAGTTAATATACAATAAATCTACTAAATTATCTATATAAATACCTAACCTATCGTCCTCTTCCTTAATATTATCCTCTAAAGTATAAATTACTAAGGGTTCTCCTTTATCGTTTATAGTATTTATAATAAAGGATTCGCCGTCTATATTTATAAAGTCGCCGAACGACTCCTTATTAAAGTAATTAAAATCGATTAATAGCTTCTTCTTAATTTATAACCTATCGTCCTCTATATCTCTTAAAATATATTCTAACTTCCTACTTAGGGCGTTTAACTTTATATTAATTAACCTAAGGCGATATTTAATAATAAAATTAAACTATAATAAGAATTCCGACCACTTTATATATTTAAGGGTAAACTTCTTTATAGTACCGAATATCTTTAAATTCTTATAATTTATAATAATTTTAAACAATTAAGTAACGCCCTCCAATTCAAGCCTCTACTCCTCTAATACCTTAATGACAATTAACAACTCTTTATTATAAATATTATAATTATATTTAACTATAAAATACTTCGCTAAAAAGTAAACTACTAAATGTAATTCGCCGTCGTCGTATATTTAAAATAGAATCCCTCCTATAAACCAATCTAAAGCATCGATTTCTACCACCGTAGGCCTCTCTCAATTATAAATCTTAAGTACTAACGCCGTTATAAATATTATTTTTAACGCTTTAAACGTATTATTATATTCTTTATCCTAATACTAATTTATAATCTTCTTCGTTAATTCGTATAAAGGCTTACTTATAGCTAAAAAACTTACTATAAAACGTTTATAAAAATTAATAAAACCTAAAAAACGTTATAACTAACGCCTATTTATAGAAGCCTCCTATTTAATAATTACTTTTACCTTTTTAACGTCTATTTTAATACCGCCCGGAATAATAATTAAACCTAAATACTTCGTATATTAAATATAAAATTCGTACTTATTAATATTAATTTATAATCCTATATTAATAAAACGCTAGAATACTTCCCTAACGTACTTAACGTAATCTTCGTAAGTTTCGGAGAAGATTAAAACGTTATCGAAATAAATTATTATATATACGTTTAGAATATTATATAATATATTATTAATAAAATTCTAGAACGAGGCTAATATTTTTAATAATCCGAACGAATATATTAAAAATTCGTAGAGGCCGAACCTAGTAATAAAAACTATTAGCTATTCGTAGCCCTCTACTATACGTAATCTATTAAATACTATAATAATATTTATTTTAATAAGAGAAGGTCTTTTCGCACCGCCGGAAAAGTCTTTATACACCGCCATCCAAAATACTTTCCAAGACAACTCTGTCAAAAAAGGACGTCAGAATTAATAAAGGAGTTCAGAATTTTTGTCGTTTTTTTCTCTATAAGGTAGTGTTATTATCTAATTTCTATATCGCCCCTAACCCTCGTTATAGAGGAGACCTCAGAAGTTAGCTAAGTTAACTTTAAAGTTTAAGTCTTGATTTCTGCTTGGGCTATGGTAGGGGTGCGAGGACGGCGTAGGTTTGGTAATATAGAGCAAAAAATAAGAGAAATTCCGATACTACTATTGTATATATAACGCTACAATTGGCTAAGGTATACTTGGTTTAATTTTGGATGGCGGTGTATAAAGACTTTTATAGCGGTGCGAAAAGACTTTCTCTTTAATAAATTACTTCGCCCTATAAATAGCGTCGAAAGTCTCTTTAATTAATAGTAAAAAATATCTATTCTTTAATAAAATATTATTAATACTTCTATAATAGACGTAAATTCTTATACTACTACCTAATTTATATACTAATAGTATTAAAGAAGCTATATCGGATATTAAAGGTCGAATAAATCCTTGAAATTAAATTATCGTCAAATTATTACTTAATAACCTTAAACTCTTATAGTAATATAAGCCTAACTCTCGAATATAATAATACTTTCTCTATCCCTAATTTTAATTCGATCTTATAATTATAAGACCTATAATTTAATATTACGTCGGCGTCTATTAAGTTAATTACCCTCGAAAAATCTTATATTCGTTTAAGAACCTAATTTTTACCTCTTTAAACATATATTTAAATCTTATAGACTTCTCTATAAACTTCTATACATCCTCTTCTATAATACTGCAAATTCTATTAATTTTAATTAGTAATATCGGCTAATAGGGTTCTAACTCCAATTTTAATTCGGGAATTAGAATCCTATCGCTAAGGTTATAGACCCAATTTATAAACTCCTTAATTAATTCGCCTAGCCGGAAAAATATAGCTAAAATCCGTTCTCCCGCCGCCTCCGCCTTATAAATATTAATAAACTTATAAATTTCCTTATTCTCAAAGTATTACTTATATAGTTCGCCTTTCCCTTATATAATTTCCCGCTAAATATCCTTTAATAAAGCTAATATAGAAATTCATAATTTATCCTTCTAAATTTCTTGGAATTCTACCCAACTAATTAAACTAATACAGACACCCTTTATTTTAAATATAAATATAAAAGTATAAATATTAATGAATTTAAAATCCTTTAAATTAAGGGGGCTTATCTCTACTAACAAATTAAATTCGTAAAAATAAATATATTTAACTCGTTCTAATTTCGCTATTGTCATAGGGCTAAAGCCCAGGGGTTAAACTTAGCTAATGCCTAGTTTATAAAGCTAGCGAAGGCTCTAGTACGTTTGCCCCGGCCTTAGTACGTAGGCGTACAAAACCCTTTTCTAAATTGTACTTTCTATATAGTCTCTTTTCCTCTTTATTAAATATAGTATTTTAACCTTATATAACCATTTGCTATACAATATTCTTGTAGACCTGTTATATTATATTTAACCTTCTTTTTAACCTTCGTTATATTTATTATTCTTTTGTAAGTACGCTTAAAGAGTCTCTATCTCTGTATTATTCTCGTCTCCTCCCAATAATATAAATTATCCCTCGATAACCGTTCTTACCGCCGACCGATTCCCTTCGCTACCCGGACCCCTATCCCTCTTAATAATAGTATTGAATTAAATATTATAGTTTTAAGACCCTTAAGAATGTATCGAACAATTTAACGCCGTATTTGTAAATATACTAAACGAGCTCGCTTCCTTTAGGACTTCGCCTACTATACCGAAACCGGTCCTTCCCTACTTCGAAAAATTTTTTAGGGATAAAGTAAATTTCGAAATATAAGTTTTAAGCGTATAAATTAAATTCTATATAGATAAATTTGCTATTAGCGATTTTAAAGCGTAGTTTTATTACTTGTTCGCTAGCTTATTGTCCGACGTTAAGTGCCTCCTTGTATTGTTTGCCTCCTCCCTTTACTTATTGTAAGAGTTCTTTAATAAGTTTCGGTTTACCTATAGTAATCCGAATCCTAAGAAGAGAGTTGGCTAAGAATTTGCTTTTATTCGTTAAAAGAGTAAGGAATTTATTGCCGCCTTCTTAGTTAGATATAAGGAAGTGCTTTACTGTGCTTAGGTTAATATTTAACTTAATGTTACTAAGGTTAATTTATTAATTTACGCCCTTAGTACCGATTGGAAGTAACGATTTAACGATTGTATTAATGTATTTAAATAGTATTTAGATCTATTTACGTATTTGCGAAAGCTTGACGGTAATACTTTTTTTTTGGCTTCTACCTCTTCGCTGTCCTTAAGGTATACTCCGATTAATAATAATGGAAATGTAGTAATAAATATTTTTATAATGAAGATAAAGGGGAGTAATGGAGGGATTTCTTCGAAGCTACGATAATAATAGAAGACGGAAGGTAAGTGTACGAATTGCGGTAGTAGTTCTTATTAGGTTAAGAAGTGTAAGTTAAAAGGTACGAAGATGAATAATGTAGAGATTTGTAGCCCGGTTGGGGGTTTAGGCGGTTATAACGATAGTAGCTAAGATAATGAACTCTTAGATTAAGTAATACTATAAGTGGCTGCCCTAAGAAAACTATGGTGGAGGGAAGTTTATTTATATTTGTATAGGAGGAACCGCTAATAATTGTTTCGAGTATGTAATTTATTAGCTAAACGTGCAGTTTTAATTCTACCCCTCTTTATACGTAGCCGGCGGGATGCCGGTATTTATTTACAACGTAATTAATAGAAGGAATAGATGTAATATTTTGTAGGTATAAGGGTTATTAAGGTCGTTCCCTAGCGAGGGAATTGGGATAGTTCTTATTAGTTGGGGAAGTAGAGTGCTACGAAGTATAGGGTAACGAGCTTAATTTTAATTATTAATTGAGTATAAATTTGTAATGCGGTAAGAAAAGTCCCCGGATAGGCAAGTTTTAAATATTTAATTAAATTTTAGTATTTGGGCTAATAGGCGTAGCTTTATAAAGGTAAGTATTAAGGATATTATCGTCCTGGGTAGGGAGTAGGTGATCGTGTAGCGTTTATTTGGGGGCTTAGTATAGATAGTTTTTCTTAGTATTATTAATTCTTCCCCGTTTAAATGGGTATTTGGTTTAGGCGTGGTTAGCGGGCTTATTTTAGTTATTCTTTATGTATTTAGTATTCTACGACTTCTATACGTCGGTGGGCCCTATTCCTTTTGGGGGAGTAGGGGGGTAATATTATAAGGCTAGAGCCTAGGGGTTAGACTTGGCTAATGCCTAGTTTATAAGGCCAGCGAAGGCTCTAGTACGCCTGCTCCGGCCTTAGTACGTAGGCGTACAAAACCCTTTTCCAGACTGTACCTTCTATGCAGTCTCTTTTCCTCTTTGTTAAATATAGCATTTCAACCTTACACGACTGCTCGCTATGCAATACTCTTGCAGACCCGTTACAACTATTAACTATACCCTATAACCTCCTTTAACCTCTACTATTACTTTAATTTTACTAGGCTTCCTATCGGGACCGAATAATTCCTCGAAGTCGCCCGCCGCGGCTAGCTACGAATATAATTCTATTATTATTACTTACTTATCTTTAAATACCTTTATAATATATACTAATACCTATAGTTCCTTTTTAATTAATTTCTTACTATTAATAATCTATCGCCTCTTTAAAGCTTTCTATATTCGCCTAACTTCCTTTTCCTTGTTGAAGTCCGCCTCTATAATTATATCCGGGTTTAAATTTATATTTAAGTCTGTATCTAAGTAGTTTAAGTCTATGTTTGGGTCCGATTCCGTTTTTAAATATACTTCCATCCCCATTATTTTAGGTATAATTATAAGCTTAGGGATCTCTATAGCTATAATTATTAAAGGTCGTTACTATTAATTTATATAAGTGCCTACGTACGCTACATTTTAAATAATTTTATTAAATACCTAATTAATATTTAAATTATAAAGTTGTAATTAAAGCTACCCTAAAATAATTAAGTATTTTATTACTAAGTCGGTTACGAAGAACCTAATAATTTCCTTATATTCCCTAATACGTATAATAGTTTCAATATATTATTTAACCTATTCTTTAAATCTACTATCTATTAAATATAACGGTCGTATTCTTTCTAATCGTTTAAATTCTAAATAAATCTTTTTAGTAAAAGAGTAGTTAATAAAAGCTTTACTAGAATAATTAAAATTAATTAATAATATATATTCTATTTCGTTATTATATTAGGAATATTAAAAATATATAAATAAGAGGGTTATATTTTATTTATAGAGTTTTAAACTATTTAAATCTAATCGTTTATTACCTTAATAAGTAAGAGCTTATCGAATATTTAATTTATTAATAATTAATCCCTTTATCTCTATCCTTCTCTATATCTTACCTAAATACTTCTAACCGCAATTTAAATTTAGGGTTCGTTATTTCCCTATTAAGCCGGGGCAGCCGGAGCAGCCGGAATTAAAGTAGCCGGGGTAGTTAAAGCCGCGGTTAGAGTAGCCGTCTTAATTATAACGTAATTAGTAATTGGAATAACCTTCTTACTTATAATAATACTTAAACTCTTACCCTTATTACTAATTTACTTACTTCTACTACTATAATAAATATTATTAGTATATTAGCAGGCTATATAACCGTTCTAACTATAATTTATATAATTATTTTTATTATAATACTCCTATAGGATATCCTTATAAATCTCTTTAAATTTAACGTAATCAATCTCTATAACGTTAAAATCCTTTTATTTATTATTATTATTATTATTATTATTAATAATATCTTAGTTATTATTATTGTAGAAAACGGCGTCCTTTAAAGATTTAATTAAATTGTAGTAAAATACTACCTATTTAATTTATTTATTGCGGCCCGATTGGATTAATTAATAAAATAAAACTTTACTTAAATCCTTAAATACCTTCTACTTTAATATACGTACTTTAATAATTATATTATAATTATAGCGGTCGGCTAATATTATAAATTAGGCTTCGAAATTATTGAAGTTAGAGAATTTACTAAATTACTTAAATTATATTAAAGCCTTCTCTATTATTATAATAATATCGCCTTATTTAAACCAATTATTTAAATAGTTGAAGAATT
Organism: Neurospora sp. CHS-2018a; assembly: GCA_009802275.1. Taxonomy (NCBI): domain Eukaryota; kingdom Fungi; phylum Ascomycota; class Sordariomycetes; order Sordariales; family Sordariaceae; genus Neurospora; species Neurospora sp. CHS-2018a. Next base: position 109,173 of record RAKG01000107.1, on the reverse strand, counting down.
CCTAGCCTATCTTCTAAATTTAAATTACTAAATAAAGCGGATTATTTAAAATCTTTTATAAGTATTCGGTAATAATAATCTTCGCCTCGCCACTTAAGTAAAATATTATATAGAGGAATTTAATCCTCTCGTTAGGGAAGGCGTAAACGTCGATTATCTACCTAATACGAATATTAATAGACTAGGAAATAAAAGCGTTATAACGCTTAATAGTATTAATTTCTTCGCTTATAAATTATTTAAAATCCTTTATTAAATTACGATAATAATTACCTCCTTAAGGAATTAAAACCGGGTTTATAATAAAGGGGGGAAAGGGAGGAAGAGCGGGGGAAAAGCCGCCGCCGCCGCCTCTAGGGAAGCTACCTCCGCTACCGCTAAGAAAGCCGCTACTACTATTACCGGAACCTTTAGGACTACTAGGGAATCCTCTACTACTATTAGGACCGCCGCCTATACTAAAACCCGTACCCGATCTTCTAAAACTACTACTACTAAGACCGCTACTTATACCGAAATTATTAATACCCAATCTTCTAAGGCCGTTATCGCTAAAACCGCCGCCTATATTATTGGAACCGAAGCCGGTTCCTTTACCTAATCCTCTAAGGCTGCTACTACTACTATTAAAACTATTACTTATACTATTAAAGCCGGTACCCTAAATATTAGAATTATTAATACCCTAATCCTTAGGGACCTCCTCTATATCGTCCTCAACTATAGCCTTAAATTTACCTTTCTCCTAAATAATAAATTTAATTATATTAATTAGGTTATTATTAGTAATAATCTTATCCTTTTTAATAAAATAAAAATTAATTTAGAAGTTTTTAATTTCTTCCTAGGTTTTAATAAATTCTTCGCTTATAATTTTACTTATAATACGAAAGGAGGTACTATCCTTCCGAACCTCTTCGGCCGTTATATTAGCTATACTTAATAAATTAAAGATATTCTAATACTCTTCCTCCTTCTCCTTAATTAATTTAACGATATTTCTATTTTAATTAATCTTCTCCTTTTTAAAAGTAGTAACTTTATAATATAAAAAAGTATTATCCCTAACGATTTAATTATATTAAATTTATAAAGTCCGGAATTATTCTATAAATTATTTTTTAATACTTTTAAATTATTAAATACGTATTAGTTACTACGCCTTTACCTTTTTAACCTTCTTAATATAAGTTTAAACCTTACGTTCGAATTCGGCGAACTTTTTCTATTCGGCTATAATATTCTTATTAAAAAGGTCGATCTTTTTATTAAAGTAGTAAAGAAGTTTTATAACCTCCTTATAACTACGTATATTCTTTGCGAAATTAAGTAAGATTAAAAGGCTTATATTAGGGTTATTATTATAAATTGCTAATAACGAATAAAAGTTTTTAAATAATAAAGGAAAAATTATAACGAGGTCGACTTAACTGTTACCGGGAATAGGGGTTTAATTATTAAATATTTTATCTACGCGGTCGAAATAATTAATTAACGATTAGTTAATAAATAAAATAATAAATAAAATATTTACTATATTATATTCTACGATAATTATATCCTCGTTATTCTAAGTATTTATTTAAGTCGATACTAATATTATTAAGAGTCTTTAATTTAAAGTTGGCACTTATATAATTCGCTAAAAAGTAAAATCGCGAAGATTAAATTACTACAATAACTCTTATTAAGTTTAATTAAACCGAAATCACTCGTTACGCTTTAACGCGAAGGTTAGGTATAATAAAGTATTACGGAGCGCGAATAAGTATTAAAGTAAGATTTTAATTATTATACGAGGAATAAGAAGAGAAGCTTGTATACGTACGAGAATTATATAAGGTATAGGGTAGTAAATTTATAAGTATAAACCTACTTAGAATTACTATATTATATAATAGCGGTCTATACCTAAATTGCTAAATGTATTGTAGCTAAATAGCTACACTTAGCTAGCTACACTAATGTAGCATATGTGTATATACACTTATATATAAGAATAGAGTAGTAATACCTATAACATATTACTTTAATTACTTAATATTTTAAATATATAAATTCTATTTAATTTAGTTAATAATACTCGGTTAATTTATATACGGTAGAAAGCGAATTTACTTTTAAAATTATTTTATAAAAGGTTGTTTATAGAAAGTCTTAATTCGATTTTTTATATTTAATTTAAAGTAAAGTTTTAAACGATATTTAATTTTTAGTAACCTATTAGTTTTAGGGTAGTAGATTTAAAATATTTAATTAAATTTCAAAGGGTAGAAGGTTTTATATAGTAATTAATAATAATTATATTAATAAGTTCGGTAGTAGTTTTATATTTACTTAAGGCCTTTAAAGTTTAAGTTAAATTGGAAGAGGAGGGTAAAAATTTAGAGGAATTTAATTTTATTAAGTTAGGGGCGAAGCGAGTTTTATAGGAGATTAATAAGTAATAAATTATTCCTTTTATTAATATTAATTCGAACGGGGTTAAATTTAACATTTTCGCCCTTTTATTAAATTATAATAATATTGGAAATTAGGGTTTTACGTTTGTAAAAGTAGGAAAGAAGGTACGATTTAAAGGATTATTATTTAAGTTTAAAATTAATTCTATTATAAGAAGTTAATAATTAGATAAATCATTTAATTTTATTATTATATTAGGCTATACATTATATTTAATTAAATTTCCTTCTTTATTTTAATTAGAATTATTATAAGTAAAATTAATATTTAGGACCGAAGATAATTCCTTCTAATTTTAATATAGGTTTAAAAAGTTTATTTTAAGCGTAATTTTTTTAATTTTAGGTTATTCGGCGTTTAGAATTATATAATAGAAAGAGTTTAGGTTTTTTTTAAAAGTCTATATTTTTTCGGGTAGTAAAGTTATTTTAATATTTTTATTAAAGCTATATAAATTTAATTCGTTAAGAGGAAAAGCGTCGGATATAATTATATTTTTATTCTTTATATATAATACGGAGGTTGAAGTTAATTTATATTTTTACTTTTCTTTATTTAAAAGTATTTAAAAAAGTAAGAATATTAGGATTATAATTAGTAATTCAAGCGAGTAGAATATATTTATTATCGGTTTAAATAGTAATTAAATCGAATTTTCGAAATTTAATTAAATATCTTTTATAAGTATAAACTTATTATTAGTAAAAGTATATATTCGCTTTTCTCGTTCGGGCGGTATTTCGGGACGAAAGGTCTTAGTAGACTAATTAAAGTTAGCTCTCTTTAATTCGGGTTAGGTTTTAACTTTAAGGTTAGGGTTAGTAGAGGACGAAAGTCCTTATTTTTTTAATTTAAGTTAAGTTTTATATATCCGATATTTAAGTATTACAGCTTTATAGAGTTTTGATTCCGAATAGGAGGCAGCTTTATTAGATTTTCGTTCGGAAATATTAGTATTAAAAGTTTTATTACCCTTCGGAAGGTAGTTATTAAAGTTGGTTTTAATTTAGGAAGGTTAAAGTTAATTATAATAGTTAATAGAATTATAGCCCGAATAATTATCGGATGTAGGTTTAATATTTAATTTATTACGAAATAAATTATTTTAGTTTTTAATTTAATTAAAGATTTTGTTTTTTAACGATTATTCGCTTAATTAAATATTGTATTTTCGGATATATATTACTACGGATTTAAAGAGTTGTTTCGGTATATAGTAATTAAGATATTAGTTTGGAGGAAAATTTAGGAGTATAATATTTCCAAATTATTTCGTTATACGAATATTCGTTATTATTTTAAATTAATTATTTAAAATAGGAAGTAGGGTTTAAATTAATATTTCGAAATATTATTTATTATTATTTAATATTATATAGTACTATTTAATAGTAGGGTTTATATAAAGGAAGTTGAATATATAACGTAAGTTTCGTTATATAGTATAATTCGTTAGGTCGAATATATTATAAATCTTATAAATAGTAATATTAAAAATTTAATTAGTTAGTAAATACGGGGCCGGGCCGTTTATTACGGGTCGGCGATTTGTATAAAAGGAGAAATAAATAAAAAAGGGTATAGTATAATATAGGTTAAGCTTATTAATTAGGTATTATTTATAAAATAATAGATATTATAAGAAATTAAATATATAAAGTATATTAATTAATAATTATATTATTAATAATAAGGAGAAGAAGATTAATTCTAAGTACGGACTCTCCGAATCCGACTTTAAGTTATATATATACTAGTAATACTTACTTTAAAAGTAAGTCGGACTTGCTATATAAGCCGGGTATTACTTAGTGTCTCTTTTTCCTCTCTAATTAAATACTAAGTTAATTTAGCTTTTAATATTCTATAAAGTCGTATATAAAGTTCTAAGTTAAGGCTCTCAATAATTTTAATTTTTACTTCCTTTAATAAGACTATTACTAATCGTTACGTACTATTACTCTATTTAGTAACTAGTCGCTTACTCTCTTATTCTTTAATAATATTACTTATAAAGCACTTTATTACGTAATACCTATTTTCCGGATTGGAATTTTACTCCGGTTTTATATTTTATATTTATATAGAAATATATAAAATAATTTATATTATACTATATTATATAAAAGACCCGTAAATTCGTTATAAGTTTAATAATATATATTTATATATATTATATATATATTAAATCCAACTACTTAATTGCTTAAACTTAACTTAATAACTTAACTTATTAGCATCGCTACTTTATAGTTCGAACCGCGCCGTTTTTAACACTTTCTAAATAAAAGTTGCTACATCCGAGCTAAGATTCGTTTAGACTCATCTCCTCCATCTTCCCTAGATTTTATCTAGACTTTTTTTCTATCTCTTTTCCTCTCTCCTCGCCTTTTCCGCAGGCTAAACACCAAATTAAATAAATTTATCAAACCGCCGGTTTAATACCGCGTTCCCAAACGTAGACTCCCGTTATTTAAATTATTATCGGGTCTCCTCCCGCTTCGCCTTTCTACCGGCATTAGCTTCCGCTCGCGTAGCTACCCGTTAAGCCCTATTTCGTCTTGTTTCCTTTAAATTAGCTACAATATTAATAATAGGATTAATAACAATAACATCTCAGTTAATAATACTAACAATCTATCTCCTTTATATCTCCGTTAGCTAAGTTTGCCCGGGCCTACTTTAGCAACATTACTAAGCAGACACTCCCTTTTTACAATTATTCAACTCGCCGTTTATTAATCTATTAAGTTAGCAAGCGACACTTATATACTCTACTACCTTCTTAACCGTATTAATAATACCGATACCGTGCTACCGGTTATTTCACTTCGTCTTTTAAGATTAAACGTTAAGCAGACGGAATCTTATTATCTTTTATATTATATTAGACTTAAGCGACGGAAAGTATAATGTATTATAGTTATTATAACAAAGGAAGAGGAAACGGAAAGAAGGGCAGCCTAAATACCTAGGACGGGAAGTGCTAGTAAATAGGCGCTAAGGCCAAGGCACGACCGGCCAGCACACCCCCGTAGGCTACCCTAATCCGAAAACTTATAACTAATATACATAATAAAATCCTTTCCTAAAAGGGCAAAATAAAGGTATTTCCATCTCCTTCTCGGATTCTTCTACTCCTCCTTTTTCTTTATTTTCTCTTTAGGATCGGGGTCTTAAATGCGATGCACCCGATGTTGCGATCGCGGGGTCTTATAATCTTAAATCTCGTTACTATTAGAAAGATAGACTTTCTTAGGGTCTCGAATACGATGGGCCCGATATCGCGATCGCGAGGTTTTATCGTTGCTATTAAAAGGATAGACTTTTCTCATTACTATTAAAACGATAAACTTTCTTTTCCTAGCCATCCCTTAGATAACTACTATCGAAGGGTCGGATAGACTTTTATATAACGTTGCTATTTCTAATTAAATATTATCGATTACTACCCCTTAAATAGACTTTTGTAACTATCCCTAAGATAGCTACTACCCCTTAAGTAGACTTCCCTAGCCATCCTTTAGATAACCGCTTATCGAAGGGTCAAATAAACTTGAAAAAGTAATATAGGCCGTTTCCAATTAAGCGCAGTCGATAGAGAAGAGAAATATAAGCCGATTCTAATTAAGCGTAGTGTTATAGGGCTGGTGCCCGTAGCTAATATGCCTAGCAATTGCCAGGCGAGCCCAGCCTACAGCGGGTCCGGCAGGTCCGGTAGGGTATACTTAATTAAGTACCTTACTATACCGGCAACCCCCTAGCCCGTGCGCGCGCTAGTCTTTTAAAAGGATAGTTAGTTAGGCCTGCCCAATAAGCACTCCTTTTCCTTCTTTTTTTCCTTATAGAACCTTATCGATTTATTAGGCTAGTATTTATACTAATTATATTATACCCCTTATATTAAATTCTACTTCTACTTATATTAGCGGATAGATAGTTTTAAAGACGGATATTTTCTTTAATAGATTTAAAGACGGAGCTAATAGTTTAGAGCGTAATATTATAATATTTATTAATACTATAATCGGATTCGTAAATATAAATATAAACGATATCGGAGTCGAAGAGTTTTACGATTCCTAAGACGGTAGCGAATAGTAAGAAGATAGTAGTAGTATTGTAAAGGGCTTCTTCAAAATATTTAATAGTAGTACTACCTTCTACGATTGTATTAAATCCTTTCTCTTTAATTCCAATTTTAATCCTATCTTCGCTCTACGTTTAGACTTTAACTTCACGGACTCTATTCTTATTATTATTACTAATAGAATTACGGGCGTAATTAATATTCTAACTAGTACCTTTACTAATTATAATAATAGTTATAGTACCCTTTATAAACGAAAGCTCCTCGAACTTCCTAAATAGAATAAGTAGCCCTATACTTTCCTCTTCTATTATAATAAATTTATTAAAATATATGATACCGATATTAAGGTAGGCTTATATATTAATTATAATACTATTTGGTACGAAATCTTTAATACCCTTCCCGACGATAAGTAATTTTAATTCGAAGGCTTTTAGATTAGTAAAATAATTTATAGAGAAAAAGACTCCATTATTCTTTTCGATTAAATTTAAATTATTTTCAGCTTATATTAGAATTAAAATATTACTTTTAATAAATTAGTTTACTTATATTAGAAAGATAGAGAGCCGTTCGCTACTTTCTTAATTATATTCGATAATAAAATACTAAAGGCTAATAATTATAGTTAGGAGAGCTTTATTAAATTAGTTTATCTTTATCGTATTATTAACCGGAAATTTTATAATAAATTCTTTATAGTTGAACTTTTTAAAAACTATTATATTTATGTTACCTAAATATAATATTATACTTTTAGCTACGAACGGACTATTAAATTTAAAGAGGATTATTGTAAGTACTTTTATAATTAGAAGGGCCACTCTTAGAATAATAATCTTTACCTTCCCGTTTTTAACATTAATATTTAACGGTTTAGTATTTAGCGCTAATAGTCCTAGACCCAATCTTCTTCTTCTAACGATTATCCCTTTAACTAAAACAGTAATATTATTATAGGATTTATTTATATCGGTTTGAATAAAAGTCGTAGTAATCGAGGGTAAAGCGATTTAAATTCAGTTATTTCTTTTAAACGTATTAAATAGGTTTTTAATAATAAATATTAAAAATGTAAGGATAATAACCTCTATTTCCATTATAGAGCTTCGGGTTATTAAGTCGGTAATTATCCTTACCTCCCTATAATCCCTCTTAATAATAATATTCGTATTTAAATTACCGCTATTAAAATCCCTCCGCTTTTAAAAGAAGATAATAAGTATAAATATAATTCCGCTTCCGAATAGGGAAAAGAATAGTTCTAGAGCGAAGTCGGGCCCCGGAGCCTATAAATATATTAAATAAAGTAAAAGAATTTAAATTAAAATTGTAATTGGAAATAGAGCCTATATTAATTCTATTCGTTATTAATAATTATAATTTATTTTATATCTTTATTAATAAAGGTTATTAATACTATATTACAATTAGTAAAAAGGTTATAGAAGATCTTCGGATTCTTATTATTCCTATTAAATCTCGTTGTATTAAAGGAGCCTCTACTACTATAGAAAGTACTACTATTTAAGGACTAGCCTACTTCTTAGCGGAGGTTAATAGTTATATTTATCCCGTTTATATTTATATTATTCCGCTTTTAGAATTCCCTATTATTTTAAATAAATTATAGTTTAAGGCCATACGCGCTTATTCTATTCCTTACAAGAAGCGGTTGTATATAAGTATTATAAATTATTAAATTCCTTATATTAGAAGCGAATAAGTCTTAGATATAGAATTTATTAAGGATATTAAGTCTGTAATCTATATATTAGCAACTACCTTTATTAGCTAAATTTATAAAATACGGAAGGAATTTAGTAGTAGAATAGTAGAAGAGGCTATATTTATAATTAATTTAAAAAACGTTAAGAAAATACTTTAATTAAAAAAAATCTATATAGAGGAATAATTTTGTAAGATAATCCTAAAGAAATTCTATAACTTTTTACCCTTATAAATAAAATAAAATACTAATAAGTATAACCTCTATTATCTTAAGGTTAATTATAAAATTAAAATTAAAAAGGATAAAAATAGTAAAGAATTTCTAATTCCCTTCGGTCCCCTTTATAATATAATTCGTAAAGAATTTCTAATTTTAAAGAAAACCTTAAAGGACCTTCTAAATAAAGGATTTATTTGTATTAGTAATTTGGAAGCTAGAGCCCCTATATTATTCGTATAAAAGCCGGGAGGCGGACTCCATTTCTACTACAATTACCGGGCTCTTAATATTATTATACGAACGGACTACTATCCTCTCCCGCTTATTAATAAAATATTCTATATTTTAAAGGACGTTAAATAGTATATAAAAGTCGATATAATATAAGCGTTCTATAAAATTTGTATAATAATAGGCAAGGAATAGAAAATAGCCTTCTAAATATAATACGGGTTATTTAAATAGCTAATAGTCCCCTTTAGGTTAATAAGCGTACCCGCAACGTTCTAATAATATATTAATTATATTCTTTATAAATATTTTAATAAATTTTATATAATATATATAGACGATATCCTTATTTATACCTTGGGTACAAAGGAAAACTACGAAGCGAAGGTCTATTTAATATTATAAAAATTCTTTAAAATAGGGCTATACTTTAACCTTAATAAATGTAAATTCGCTATTAAGAAGGTTAAATATTTTAATTTTATTATTTATACTAGTATTAATATTTAAACTGACCTTAAAAAGGTTAAAACTATTTTTAAATAACTTCCTCCTAACTTTTAAAAGGGCGTCCGGAGCTTCCTTAATTTCGTTAATTATTACCGGATATTTATACTATAATTTTTTAAAGTTGTTATACTATTAATAGGGCTAATTAGTAAGGGCGTAGCCTTCAAATAGATTAAAGAATATAAAAACGCCTTCTAATTATTAAAGATTTTATTTATACGCGCCCTAATTTTTACAAAATTCGATCCGGATAGGAAAACTTTTTTAAAGACGGACTATAGCGGTTTTATGCTAAGCGGGGTTATTTCTTAGGAAGTCGACGATTTTAAAAAGAGGGCAGTTATTAATTACTATTTATAAAAACTAAATACTACGGAACGGAATTACCTTATTTATAATAAAGAAATACTAACGATTATTAATTATTTTAAATAATAGTTTACTAAATTTCGGAATTGTAAGTCCTTTACTATTCTTATTAATTATTATAATTTAAAATACTTTATAAAAATATAATACCTTTCTAAACGTTAGGCTCGCTAGGCGGAATACTTCTTTCAATTTAATTTTAATATTAAATACTATCTAAGTAAGGAAGGGGTAATTCCCGATACTTTATTTCAGTAAGAATAAAATATATTTATAAAATAGAACCGGGAAGCTTACAATTTATAAATAATTCCGGACTCTGCCCTTAAAATTTATATTCTATTTTATATTTCGGTTTTTCGGGTAGTCTACGCCGGGAAGGAGGGTATAAAAGTATTTAAAAATCCAAATTTATAATAATTTTAGGATTAAATAATCTTTAAAGACTCCTTATATTAATAAGTCAAAATAGTAATTTAAAATAATAAGCGCTATTTCAATCCTTTTTTAAAATTTAAAATTTAAATCGCCGACTATAGTATCGACTCCTACGGCCAGCTTTACTATTAAGGCCGTCTTTAAATCCCTAGAGCCCTTATATATATTAAATCTAATTTTATTAACCTCTCGGACTAGTCCTAATAACTTAATATCCTTCGTATAACCCTTATCTAAATTATTTATAATTCCTATATTCTTAACTACCCCGGCAGAAAAGGCACTATCGCCGCCTTAATTAAGCACTTCTACTAGCTACTTCTAAGTACTTATATTTATCAATTCTTCCGAAACTATTATACTTATAATTTGATTAAAATTTAGAGAGAATAGAAGAAGGGGCTTATATAATTATTATCGGTCCTAGACCAATTCAACCGAAAAATCCAAATAAATTTTATTACAGACTTCCCGGATTTTAATAGTAATATTTATCTTTAAATTATTAAAGACCGGTTTAGTAAGAACGTTATCCTCGAACCTATACTATTTATAAAAGTAAAGTTTTATATAGAATATTTCTTTTAATATTTCGTTAAATATTATAGTTTCCCTAAATTTATTATTAATAATAGAAATTCTAATTAAATTAGCCGCTTTTAGGCCAAATTCTATAAGTTCTTTAATATTAAGCGTCTTCTTAATATAATATACTACCTTTAAATAAACGGAGGCCCCGAACGTATAAATTAAAAGATTTATACTTACTTATAAGCGGTTATTAATTATATTTAAAACGATTAAGATAAATAGTATTTTATAGCGTAATTAATTATTAATAGCCGTATTAATACTTCTATTAATATAATGCCTTTTTTTATTATTTACGGATATAATACCGAACTCCCGATTTCTATAATTGAAGAAGAGGCCCGCCCGGGAGCTCCCCTCCTTTCCTCTAAAAAGCGGGTATACCAATTCGTTAAAAAACTATAGTAAATTACGGATTTATATTAAATTATTATAATAGTAACCGCTTAAAAATAAAAAGAATTTACTAATTAATATTATTAATCCGCTAAGCGCTTCTAAATCTGAAATAAAGTTTAATTTAACTTTAAGAATTATTCTATAGACTGCCCTAAGAAGAAATTCGACTAACTATATATTAAATATACTATCTTTAAAATCCTTTTACTTTATATAATTAAATTCTCTAATCTTCCCCGCGTAATTTACAACGTCTTCTACGTAGATCTCTTACGCCGAATAGTTATAAACCTTTTATTAAATTAAAAAGTTATTAATAATTAATTATTAATTATAGAGGTAGAAAGTGAATTAGAATTTTAAATAGAAGAAATTCTTTACGTTAATATTATTAAGAAATAAAAGGGTATTATTCGAAAAGTTTTAATTAAGTAGAAGGGTTACTATATTTTATTATAGGAACCTTTAAATAAATTTCGAAAAACGGTAGCTTTAGACCGGTTTAAAGAGAAGTACGGGTTAGTAAATACTAATAATAATCTAATTAACCAATAGATTAAGAATTATCCCTAAGGAAACGAAGATTTTACGAACGGATTAAGAATAGTTAATTACGGAGTTAAGAAATAGAAGGGAATAGTAAGTAGTATTAGAAGAAATTTAAGATTAATTAGGGCCGAGCCCTAAAATTATTAATTATTAATTAAATATTTCTTATAATTTTATTATCTAATAAATCTTTTATAGCTTTATTAATATCGAAATTATTAATATTAAAGTATTTAATATTATCCCTTCTACCGCTAATTAAATTCTCGGGGGTTGCATTATAAAGGTTATAAATATTTTGAAGGCGGATATTCTCTAGTAAAAGCGGGGGTAGAGATAGTAATAAGCGGACTTTATCCGACGGACGAATATTAAAAAGTAAATAGATAGCGTTTTATTATTCGAATTTACCGAACGAGTTTATAATACGGACTTTCTTATTAGGGTTATTATCCTTCTAATTTTAGCGGCGTTTAATAGCCCTAATAGAAACCTTTTTTATAGTAGTAGTAGTAGTAGTAATAGTAATAGTAGAGGCGGTAGTAGTAGTAGTATTAATAGTAATTTACTCCTATTTTTAGCGCTCCTTTTAGAATTCTTTTTCGAATTTTTTAGCAGCGAAGATTTTATTATAATAATTAATAAATTTATCGAAACTGGCCTCGACGGCTAAGTCCGCTACCTATTTTACCTTTATTATATTAACTTTTATAATAGTTATCTTCTTTTTAAAATCTTCGATTTTAGCCGTTAACGAAGAAGTATTATTAAATTAAATAGAGGGTATTATAATAAAGGGCGCCGGCTAATAAGTAACGGTTATATTAATTCTCTTTTAAGAATCGTTATAAAAAATAGAATTAGTAAATAAGGAATGGAGATTAAATAAAAAATAATAAATAGAGGGGTAGTAAAATTAAATTTACATAGGAATAAAACCTTTCTTTTTTAAGAGGGAAAGGTTAGGAAGCAATTTAAAAGCCGTTATAAAATATGATTATTTAGAATTAGGGATATAATTAATAATATATTAAATTATAAAAGTCTTTTAAACCTAAGTAGGGGTGGCTTTATATACAATTTTAATATACTAATAAAGTACGTAAGTAATAATTATACTATTAATAGAAGGTACGATATAATTGTAATTATATAATAAATAGAAGGTACGATATAATTGTAATTATATAATAAATAGTAAATATACTAGGAAGGTTAAAGCACGGAGGCTTAGGCAACGGCAGTAGTAATCTCTTTATTAACAATAATTTTATTAATGCTAACGGAATTAGTACTAGGTTGGGTCTAGACTAGTTTAGGAATTTTAGGCTTTTTCGAAGCCGGAGTAGGAATTTGAAGTAGCGGAGACGACGGCGGTTAAAATTAACGTTATAGCTGCTAAAATTATTAGAATATTAGGAATTATTATATTATAGTAGTATCGAAGGGGGAACTGGATATTTTGTTCGTAATTAGTTTACGATATAGATATATTAATACAATAAAGGTAAAAATAATAAGTAGGAAGGAATAAGAATAATAAAAATAATAAAGAAGATAAGGGTTTAATAAGGAGGCAGCGGTTCGAAGGTATATTTACGGTTTAATATAATAATAATTAAAAGAGGAAAGAAGAAAAGGAGAGAGAGAGAGGGGGGGATTTTAAAAATAAGTAGGATATGCGCGTAGGTAGTAGAAAAGAGGTTTATTATCTAATGTTTAAGATATATATATAGAGTTATACGTATATATTTAGTTATTTAATTAGAGGAGGAGAGGGGGGCTAATATTATAGGGCTAGTACCTATAATTAATATATTTGGCAACTATTAAGCGAGCCTAACCTACAACGGGTCCGGCAGGTCCGGTAGGGTATACTTAATTAAGTGCCTTACTATACCGGCAACCCCCTAGCCCGTACGCGCGCTAATCCCTTAAAAGGATAACTAGCCAAGCCCGCCTAATAGGCACTCCTTTTCCCTCTTTTCTTCCTCGTAGAACCTTATCGATTTATTAGGCTAGCATCTATACCAACTGTACTGCACCCCTTATACGCAGTCGATAGAGAGAGAAAAGGAAGCTAATAAAGTGGTAGCCGTTTTACTTTAATCGAGGTTAATTAATCTTAATAATTGAGATTTAAGAGTATTATTATCGCTATAATATTTATAAGAAGGTCGTTAGCGGGGTAACGTAGCCGCTAGTCGCATTCCGAGTTAATAATAAAATCGTCGCCGTTTTATTTTAATTGCTACCCTCCTACACCTCTAGAAATAGAAAGAGAAGACGCAAGAGGCTACCGCAGCGGGAATATAAGGAACGTAACAAGCCTTATTGTATTTCTATAGTATAATTATAGAATAAGGCCTATTGCGTAAATAAGGCCTATTGAATTAACAAGGCTTATTAAGTTGAAGAAGGCTTCTAATTAGTTAGATTTGGGTACAAAATAATAAAAGCTAAAGACCCTTATAAGTACCTTCTAAAGGTCCTTATAAGGGTCCTTAGTTAAGGTTGTTATAATAGTCTTTTTAAGGGTCTTAGACTTCGACTTCGAAATCCGGATAAGGGTATTTATAACCGCGCGAAACTTTTCGCGCAAAAAAAAACTTGCTACTAATTGGAATCGAATTAGCAATTATAAGAATAAGAGCGACGATAAGAATTATTAAGCCACTAGCCCAATTAATTAAATGCGACGCCCGTTCTTTCCTTTAATATAAGGTAGTGGAGTTTTAAGGAGAATAAACTTTAGGAAAGAAGCTAAATTTCGAGGGCGCTAAAGTAATAGCCTAAACTCAAAACCTTGAGCGACTATTTATAGGGTACCTAAATCCAACTAATTAAAGGCCTCCCTTAACTTAATAAGCCTTATTAATTCAATAGGGCTTGTTGAAATCAACAACGCTTGTTTAAGTTACAAGCTTTCAAAGCCTTATTAAGCTTTACAAAGCCTATCCCCCAGCAGATTTTCCCGCTACGGTAGAATAGCTTCTAAAAGGGTGCGCGCGATGCGCGAGGGCTTATAACCTGTTGGACTCAGGCGACGGAAAGTATAATGTATTATAGTTGTTATAATAGAGGAAGAGGAAACAGAAAGAAGGGCAGCCTAAATACCTAGGACGGGAAGTGCTAGTAAATGGGCGCCAAGGCCAAGGCACGACCGGCCAGCACATTGTCTTCCATTCTTTTTATTCATCTTGTCTTTTAGCAGAGCCTTATAGTCCCGACAATTTGTCTCCTCTTTTACATTTAAACCTCATAGCAGCTTCGGCACATAATTGACCGTATAGCAGCTTTGACACATGCTGGTACTTCGTCTTGTCTTGTTTCGGAGTTGAGCCTTATTCCTATTCCCGATATTAGAATGAGTACCTTGATAGCATTACTTATTTAGGTAGCAAAGGAGATCGAGACATTAAATAATAACGTTGGATAATACTTCTTTCTTTTTATCTCTTATATTATTTGGGATTTTTAGCGTTGTTTTTCTTGCTCACGACAACTAAATTAAAGACATAGGTAATTGTAATGCTTTTTATCTCTTTTCTTCACTTCGTTAATAGCCTTGTATTATCCCTTCTTCCACTTCATCTTATAAATAAGACAGCCCGATGGTATCTATCCTCTGCCGGAGAGGCGGTCCGTTCAAGTTCGATTAGGGAAACTCTTATCTCTTCTTCTTTCCTTTTGCGGTCTAAAATTATTGGCGTTCTTTTCTTACACATAGCAACCAAATTGAACACATAGTAGTAATGCTTGGCTTGGAGTTTTTGCTTGCGGTTTCGTTATAACACATTAGATTGGACCAACGTTAGACGATTAATATAAAACATATAGTAAACAAAACAGCAACGTAGAACGAAGATCCGATCTTCTCAATCCACTAACAAGACACAATAATACGATTTTAAGGCTTACAACTTTCAGTTCTAATTTAAGACAAACTTTATTCCTCCCATTACCGCGAACGTGGTGCTATTAACAGCCTGGCCGTTAATAATAAAAGTGGATTGCTCCACCGGGGTCCGTAGAGGGGTCGGCAAGGCTACCGTTCCCGAGCTTCTAACGGGCGCATCGATCTCTATACTCAACAAGCCAGAGCTGCTAAAGTTCCACGCGACCCTAAAGCTCCCCAGCAAGGTCGGCATCGTTCCGTTAGCAGACTATAGTCCCAAGGTAAGGGGAGCGACCGCGAATTTGTAAGAAGCTATAGACTATATTAGATTGAACTAGCTAAGGAAGGGAGAAATCCCTATAATGCTAGTGGTTTGGATACAGAAGGGTGGTGTAGGGCATAGGGCACAAACTACACTTCCTACACACCCCTACAAACTAACCAACTAGAAACTAAACTACGTAGAATCTCGTAATACTTTCTATAGTATTTATACATATAATCTTATTATTCCTAATTCGTTATATTAATTTATTACTTAAGGAACCTTCTTCTTAACTATACTTAATATTCTAATAAATCTAACATACTTATCTACTTTTAAACCCGTAGTAAGGCCGTTAGTAGTTATATTCTCGCCCTTAATATAAACGTTATTAAATTCCTTCTTCTCGACCTACTCTATAAACTATTTATATTGTATATCGATATAACGGTTCCTTACAGCGCCCAAACCCGTTATTATAATATCTCTTACATTAATATTATCTATAAATAGAATCTTAAAGGGTAGCTAAGGTTAACCGAATTTATTAAATATATTAGATAGCTACTAACTAATTTTAACTACTAGGATAAAGTTAATAAATTCTACTTCTATTATACTAAAGGTAATAAAAATCTACTTCTTTAATTTCTAATAGACTAAACTACTAACTAGGAAGGCTATATATCTAACTATACTATACCTCGTATTAATATCATTAGCAAAAGACGTATCTATATAAATATATAGGTGTAAATCTATCGTTTGAAGACGCAAATCGGTTAAAAGATCGTCTTTTCCGCCCAGAAATATATTTAAATTAAGGGTTTTAATTAAGTAACGGAAGAAGTACTTTATTACTTATTTATAAAGGTCTATCGGTTTAGCATTTCCTTCGTATAATTTATTAATTATAAACGTAATATTAAGCCTTATACCGGTAGAAATATAATTGAGAGATTCTATCTTCTTAATAAACGTCTTTTACTTATAAAATTATTTAATACCCTTATAAATTTTAAAGTCTAGTATCTATAGTATTTTAACGCTGTAAAAACTATAGTAATTAAACTTCTTAATAATAGATCTAGTATATTTAATTTAGGAAAAAAAGACTATTCTTTAATTCTTATCCCTAATAATATCGTAACCGAGAAAAGTCCTAACTAGATTAAAGTATTTTAGCTTAAAATAAGACTCGAATTATTGTTTGATATTAGAAATAGCCGTTTTAGTAGGGGTAGCGACGAAAAAATCATTAACGTAAAACATAATAAGGGCTCCTAGACTATTATTAATAAAGAGGTAAGTATCTAAAGATATAAGAATAAATCCTATTACCTTTAAGATAGGAAGTAAAATTTGAAACTAATAGAGGGGATTCTTCCTTAAATTATATAAAACTCTACGTAAAAAACAAATTATATCTTTATCTTTATTTTTCTTAAGACTAATTGGTTATTCAATATAAATAACTTCTTCTTTAGGAATTATAACGTTCAAAAAAGCTATATAGAAGTCGAACTACTTATACTCTAAATTATTAACGGCGGTAATAATTAAAAAGATCTTTATACTTATAATATATACAACTATTACGTAGAAGTCTTAAATACTCTAATTATTATTTTCAAAATTACTATATACGACCTATCTAATACGAATAAAAGTTTATTTATTAATAAAGTCGAATTTCTCGTTATATACTTATTTACTAAGTAAAACTTCTATATCTAGAGTATAGGGTATTAGAACGTAGACCTCCTAATTCTCGAAAGCTTTAATTTAACGTTTTATTACCAGCAACTAATATAAATAATAGCGAGGATCTTTCTTAACTTATCGATAATTCTAAAGTATTACTTTAGTCTTAGTATTAAAATCGTATTCGATTTTTATAGCTGTAAGATAAAAGAGGCGATTTCTAGGGACTTTATTTCTCTCAACGAAGCTAAATAAAAAATTTCCAACTCTTTTCGCTATAACTACTTTATTAAAATACCCTAATACTATTATTAATTTAGTACTATAGAGACGAATTCTAAGAGGGGAGTCTAGCAGCGGTATCTCTATTACTAGTTCGTTAGGTTCTTATTTAACTTCTATAAAAGGGTTGTTTCTAGGAGGGATAGGTTCTTCCTTTAATAGGTCTTTAATATTAATAAACTCTTCTTCGGAGTCTCCGGTTTTTCCTAGGCTAGAGGTATTATTTTCTAGGTCGGAAACGTAGTTCTTTAGGTTTCCTCTAATTTACTCTAAGTCTTCGCCGATAGATTTATTGGGTAGAATATTTTTATAGATAGAATTATTGGAGGTAGTATAGGGATTATCGGGATAAAGTATAGCGCTTTACTCGATGGAGGGGATAATTATACTTTGAGGGGGGGGTTCTAATTGTAAAACCGGTTTAAATAAAAAGGTCTTAAGTAGCTAAATTAGCTATTAAGCTTGCGGGGCTATTTTTAGCGGTACAATTAATAAAGCTAGTATTAGGTATAGTATTAAATCTAGCTACTTTAGCGGTTCTTTAGTTAGAACGCTAAGTAAAGGTTCTAGTTATTATAAAGTATTAGTGCTAATTATCGTAATCTAGTATTAATTACTACTATTAAGTATATCGGCAATTTCTTAAATAAATTAATCCGTAAAGTAAACACTATATTATATATCCTCCTCTTCTTTTATTAGATAATTATTCTTTTTCTTAATGAATTTAACTATGCTAGCCCTTATAATAGTGCCAATTTCTAAATTCTAAAYAGTATAAATACGACTATAAAGGTTATTATACGTAATAAAGCGACCCTTATAGGTATAGGGAATAAATTTATTACTTTAAATTCGTTTTTATAATTTAACGAAGTAATACGTAATATAAAAGTAGGATTGTAGATATTTAATAAATAGTTTAATTAAAGGTTTAAGAAGGTTAATTATACGTAAGAATATTTTATAGGGACTTTAGCCGTTAGGATTAGTTTTGCTCGGTAGTAAATTCTAGATTTTTACTACCGTAGTAACTACGAAAGTCTAGAGATAGGGAGGTATTTTAAATTTAATAATAATAGTTCTAAATTTCTCGATAAGAGTATAATTAGCCTTCTCGAGGGTACTATTTATTTATAGGGTATAGGCTATTATTTTAAAAATTTCGATACCTTTTTAACGAGACTATTTAACGAGCTTACTATTTTAAAAGTCCTTTATTAGTAAACTAAACTCTAGTTTACTATCAAGCCCAATCACTTTAATTTTAAGGCTTATTTAAAACTTAATAAACGTTTTAAACTCTTTAATTTAATTAAAAGCGTTACTTTTTTCCTTACAAAATCGAACCTAATAAAAATAAGTAACGATATATATAAAATAAACGATATATTTATCGCTTATATAGCTAAGGATATTATAGGAGACGATATTAATTCTAACGAATTTAAGCGGTTAAATAGTAATTGGAAAGATTATTAACTTAGGGATAATATCGGTTAATTTACTAAGAATATAAATTTTATAAAATATATTATTAATTCCTTAAAGTATAATACCTATATTTTTACAAACTTTAAATATTTATTTTTTGCCAGCATATATAAAACGACAATATATAATTAAATAATTAATAGAAGCCAATATATAATAAGCTAGCGTAATCTAATTTTAATTGAAACCTTTTAATATTGAGACTAAAAGTATTAAAATATTAGAAACGAAGTTGCACTAGATTTATTATTTTATATTATTAAAAATAATATAATTAATCTTTATTAATTACTCTATACTAGCGTTAAAAAGACCTCTCGTCGATAAAAGGTTAGCTAATATAGTGGGATAATAATATACGTCTTTAATTAATATCCTCTTAATCGTACTATTAATAATTAGTATAGTAAGTTTAACGTTACCGCAATAATAGGTATAACTAAAATTATTATCGCTACAAACGTAAATATTAGGCGTAATAAGTAAATATAGTTTTATAAACTATTTTATATAATTAAAAATATTATCGGCGGCTCTTAAATCGAATAATACTAAATCTACTATAAAATATTATACTTTAAAAGCCTATTAGATTTTAATAAAATTTATAAGGCTATTATAGTATTTAATTGTAGGCTCTAACGAAAACCCTATTATTTAATATAAGAGAGGTTGAAATTAGTAATACTGTAAATAAGGTTGT
This sequence comes from Neurospora sp. CHS-2018a, assembly GCA_009802275.1. Taxonomy (NCBI): domain Eukaryota; kingdom Fungi; phylum Ascomycota; class Sordariomycetes; order Sordariales; family Sordariaceae; genus Neurospora; species Neurospora sp. CHS-2018a. The sequence continues at coordinate 89,233 of RAKG01000107.1, read as the reverse complement.
TACGAGGCGTTCTAATAGTTGGATTATTAAGGTTATTAGAATTACCGGTACTAGAGGTGGCGGCGAAAGTACTAATATTAATATTTTTAAGGTTCGCCTCCGCCTTCGCCTTATTCTTCTATATACTAGGAGCCTTATTAGGGTAATAGTACTAGTAATCCTTTATAATTAGAGCTCGATAATATTTATAAGGGAAGTAAACCTAAACATTAAAAATACTTTTTTAATAAGTAGGGTAGGGAACGTAGTTATATTTCTACTTACCTTTACCCTTTTAATCCGATAAGGCTATTAATAAGGTACTTCTAATAAATTAAAAAGTAATAGTAATATTAAATTTAGGAATATTCTTCTCAATATTAACGATAGTAGCTAGACAGTTCAGAAGCTTCTTAGTATCGAGGTTCTTATTAGCGAAATTGTTAGCCTATATTATAGTTTTAATAGGATACAAACGTTTAACAGTATTAAATAAAATTAATATCTCGATCTTATTATTAATATTTAGATTAGATTCTTTAATATAATAGCGTAGTAAATTATAGCGCTAAATAAAAGTATTTATAGAATCGAAGTTAGAACGTCTTAGTAAAATATATTCCTCCTAAATATTCGTAATAGCCTCTAGGGTAATATAAGCGATAGAGGAAAGAATTAAGTTGTAAATAACCTTAAGATTATTCTCTTCCTAATCCTAACTGTAAATAAAGAGAGTAATTTAAATAGTCTTATCTTAAATAGTAAAACCGATAATATAGGATACCTTAATTCGGTTAGTACGCTACTCCTTATACTCCTTAATACCGTCGGACGGTTTAGGGATTTCGGTATCGATATATTTGAGGAAATTATTAATATCGAGCGCGTAGCGTAGGTTAAATTTCTAAGAATTAAGGTTCTAATTACCCTTAAAGGCTTCGAGGTTGGTAAGAATATTTATTGTAATTTTAAAAGATTTAGGGATTAATATAAGAGATTATTATAATACGACGCGGTTCGCCTTGCGAAACGCGGGGTTACTAGTTCTAATTCGCTTTCAAAACTTAAAAGTCGATAGATTTTAGGCGCGAAACTTTTAAAAGACTTCTAAAATCGTTGGGGATTGAAGGAAATTGTTTTAATACTTGTGATAGTTTCAACGACGTGCGTACGGATGCTGTAAAGGGCTTATAACCTATAGGAAGTTGTAGACTGTGTTAGATTGAACTAGTTAAGGAAGGGAGAAATCCTTGTGATGCTAGTGGTTTGGATACAGAAGGGTGGTGTGGGGCATAGGGTACAGACTACACTTCCTACAGAATTCCTTCCAGCCCGGCTGCGTCGGTCGGACGCCCAAGACGTACCGCGTCAGCTCGGCTGTGGGGCCGGCCGCCCAGCCGTGGCACAGACTGGTAGTGAGACCGAGACCCGGCCTTCCCTCGGCGTCCAACGTCTCCTAGAAGGTTCCGGTGTAGTACTTATGGGCCGGGTCGGCTATGGGAGCCCAGAGGTTGTTAAGCAGCTCAAGAGCGGCTTCGCTTGCGTTGGAAGCTAGGGCAGCCCGCAAATGGTAGGAAGACGCATACGGGCTAATGTAGGGTTGGAACCCGGCTTTGATTACGCTGCTAGAGAAAGCATGCGGTCCAACAGGCGACATGAGGTCTTTAGACAGCGTAGAGAGAATGGTCTCAGTAGAGTGAGTGGGATTCCTGTTGACGCCAGCTAGAATGGCTAGAGCGTTGGAGTCCTGGGCAAACCCACTCTGGATCGCTTCCGAAACGTAGTAGGCCTTCAATTCGTCGCTCCACAGCGCTGTGTCAATGGCCTCGCGAATCTTCTCCAGACGTTCCTGATAGACTGTGGGCTTAATGCCGCCAGCCGCCAAGAGCTGCACAGTTTCCTGCAGGGCATAGGCGTACAGGACATTGAACTTGGTGACGACGCCAGTCTGCGTCGGGTCGTAGTAGTTCCAATCGCCACCGAAAGAAGCGTCTGAGATGTTGAAGAGGCCGTTGTCGAGCGTCTGCGAATCTGCCCACTCAAGCAGCTTCTGCACTTTGGGGGCCCAGGTCGTAGCAAATGCGACATCACCAGTGTGCATAAACATGGCGGCCACTGCCGTCACCAAGTTGAACGAGTACCCGATCAAACCCGTGATGTTCACATCCAGGCCGTTAGCCAAGGGCTCCTGTTGGATTTTGGCAGTAGGGATAAAGAAGCCAGGGGTTGCTTGGTAGGAACCCAGGAGGTCCAAGGACCCGAGGATGGACTCGAGGTTGTGAGTGCTAGTGAGGGCAGATCTGGCGGCGATATCGAGGTCGCCGGCGTAGGCGATACGATCACGCCGGGAACCATCAACCACCACAGCTGCCGGATTGGTTCCCATGAAGAAATCGGGCAGGAAACTCTTGTCGGTGAGTGAATTAGAGTAAACTTCGTCTCCGGTGGGAGTCGATACGAAGAGATCCCGAAAGATGGCTTGGTGGCCGAATGAGGCGCCGAGGCCAAAAGAACCAAAAAACCGCGCCGTCTGTGAGAGTTTCATTGCAGGGATGCCATCAATAGAAATGGTGATGTCTGTTATGGCCACAATGGCATAAACGGTATGCCATGCCCCAAGGCTACCTCTAACAGTGAGATTTGACGGGAGTGCCGATTCGGCCAGCTTCTCGTCGAACGTGGTGGAACCTTTGTGCGCGCTGATGAGGCCGTTGGCGACATCACATGAGATGTAGATACCTGAGTTCAACGTATCCGACAGCACCGTGAAGCCAAAGCCACCGACGACAGGCTTGACCTTGAATTCGACATTGTAATTCAGAAGCTGGGCGGCCGCCGCGCTCCCCAGCACCTGTGGCGCAAGGCTGTCTACTGATGCTCCCTCGGAAGTCACCTCCCAAAAGTCCGGGGTGCTGTCTTTGTGAATTTCGGTCATCTGGACGGTACGGGCTCCAGCCTCCCATATGGCGTTGAGTTTGAGGTGGTCGGAATGGAAGGATCCGGGCAATTGCGTAACGGCAGTGTTGTCGGTGGTAGGACGCACGCCGACATTTCTCAACGTCAAGACTCCGGGAGAAGACAAGTTGAGTTTCTGGTAGCGGAAAGCGCCCTGCACGAGACGGTTCGATTTGGTACCTGCTTCTGCGATGCTGTATCGATTGACACGATAGGTGTCCATGGCGGCAGCGAGCGGAAGAGGTCCGTCCGACTACAAAAGTTGTGGCCAAATGTTAGGACTTGAGGGGAGAGAAGATATCCACATGAAGGGTAGAGAGTGACTAACCATGTAGTTGCTCAGGGCACCATGGCTTTCTCCATAGGTGATTTCGAAAACGGATGTGTCCCCTTCAGCTGTAAGCACCTCAAAAGTCGGAATGCCCTCTACACTGCGATTGTAATCGAGTGTCACGATCGCAGGAGAGCCAGAGGTCGAGTCCAGGCGAACAACTCCGTCCGAACCGGTGATCAGTTGGGCAGGCGTGTCATTTTCCGGTGCTGTTTCTGCCTGGCGCCCAAGGATGGTTCGAGCCTGAGTTAGGGAAGCCAAGTAGAGCCCTAGGCTTAGCCAAGAAGTTGGCCGTAACATGCTCAATGTCTGGCAAAGCGAGTGAGCCAGGTAGAGAAAGACAGGAATGAAAGAGATTGAATGATGGGTTAGTGGATGAAGAATGAAATACAAGATGAAGAATAGGATGAGAGATGGCAAGGACAAAGCTTTTTATAAGTCAACGTGATGTAGACGTAACGCAAGTAATTCCTCTGAGCCTGCGAACATTAAATTGCCTAGTTGACTCTCAAGTCCAAGAACAAGGACGGTGAGTACATAGTAGATCTACAACTGTATATGGAGGACGTACAGTACTCTCAGCTCTCAATTAGAATACGCTATACGCGTATACGCTATACGCGTATTTTTTACGCATAAGGGCGCGTTCGTTTCACTTGTAAATGCCCTAGTAAATACATAGCTTCAGTAAATGGATTTACGGCGGGTTGTACGGGCTATGCTTAAATAGTCTCGTAAATTCGCGATACTAGAGGTAGCTAGCTTTTTTAGAGGGTTAGAGGTTGCTGCGTAAATGTCCTATAAATTCGCGATATTGGTTGGCATTTCCACGAGGTTAGAGGAGGTGAAATGGTTTTCAGTAAATTTGGGAGAATGGTGTTATTTGATTGGCCCAAATCGGCAATGTGGAGTAAAGCATTACCAGTCGGGACGTGCCTGCCACAGCCGCAATCGGAACTCGACCCCGACTGCCATCTCAACGGCAACCACAGTCTCACACGACACAGGACAACGTGACTGCAGGAGTGATTGAGGCTTCACCAGAGACTGAGCTACTTGTACTACAGGTGTGTAGTTGCCACCAAACGCCAAGTTGGCGTCTCAAATCGCGCCGAGCCGACCTTCCATGCATGACAAGACAAAACACGAAAGTCTGGGGATCTCTACAGCGAAAGGTGTTGGCGCTCGGAGAGACGTGTAATGCGTTCAGCTTAACAATGTACTGGAATATCGTCCATTCCTGGATGGAAGTTGCCATGTATGTTCCCGGAGACCAGAAAATCACTGGTCTTGGCCAAGAGGTGAGTATACCCGCTCCTTGCTGTGCGTCTTCCAGACGTCGAGACCAGCCCAAGCCGCTGGAACCCGGACACTGCCAGCCACTTGACGGGGAGGAAGATATGTGCGGCAAGGCTTTTCCCCAAATGCTGAATTCGAGGTATCTGGCTCGAGTAATGGGGAAGACGTCGGCTTGCACCAGGAAATGAAGGGGCTGCATGATTAAGATGGTGACGCTGGACATCCCTCAGCAGCAATGCCAAATATGCCCTTAATGATGCTGACACAGGAAACGGATGCAGGCGGCCCCGCTACAGAACCATCTTGGGGTTCTCAGCCTCAATGCGGGAGCCCTTCCGTGACTACAATCCCGTTGGCAGCCTGCCTGTGACAGCTTTGCATTGCCGTGGTTAAATCGACATGATCGGCGCCAATCCTTCTAGCCGCCACCCGGCTGTTCTGACGTACAGCCTCTACAGCGACGCATCCATCGCAACTGAAGTTAACGAACATTTAGGCCACCGTACAAATCATTGGATACTTCTAAATTTGAGCCACCGTAGGAAATGTCATGCATAAGCGGGCCCACTTGGTTCGGCAGGCAGTGGACATTTGTCAGCTTCCAAAAAGCTTCTTTGGCGCATGATCGCTGGACCCCTCATTGACATTGGGGACGCCAACGTCAACGATACTCCGATATGCGGCAATGACCACAGTGGTTGCTGTCTTTGCTTTTTGTCCTCCAGATATTGTCGTTTGTCGCATCGTGTCTCAATTCCAGTTTCGATCTCTGTCCATTGCTTCCTCTGCCGCGATCAACCGACGTGATATCGCCAAAAAGAGCGCATTTAAAATTTGCAAACGACGCCATCTCAATTCCGTCTTTCGTCATCCACCTCGGTCCACTTTGCTCCCCATTGCTCCCCACCCCGAGTCACCGACTCTTATCGCCCACAGTTCTTTTTTCAGCCCTACCAAGCTTCATAAAGCTCCCGACCTCCATCCATCAGCTTCGCGATCCCAAGTCCCATTCCTAACAACACAGCACATGTCTTCGCTCCTTGGTCGCATCTTCCGTTCCCTCAACACCCAAACCTCCAAAATGTCCACCACCACCTTCCCTTCCAGCCCCGTCCTCGTCCCCGAGGGCGCCGAGAAGGCCACCGTCGCCGCTGGCTGCTTCTGGGGCGTTGAGCACCTCTACCGCAAGCACTTTGCCGACAAGGGTCTTTACGATGCGCGCGTCGGCTACATTGGCGGTGACGCCTCCAACCCCTCCTACAAGCAAGTTTGCTCTGGCAACACTGGCCGTAAGTCTTTTCCTTTGTGGTGATGTCTCCTGCAGCCCCTGCCGGGGATGCCGGTCTCCCTCTGCTCGTTCTCTCGATTGTGTTACTAACAAGCCCAAAGACGCCGAAGCTACCCTCCTGATCTATGATCCCACCCGTCTCTCCTACACCCAGCTCCTCGAGTTCTTCTACAAGATGCACGACCCCACGACGCACAACCAGCAGGGGCCCGATCGCGGCACGCAGTATCGCAGCGGTATCTTCTACCACAACGATGAGCAGAAGAAGGTTGCGGAGGAGATCACCAACAAGGCCAACGAGCAGTGGTGGGGTGGCAAGATCATCACCGAGATCCTCCCGGCCAAGGAGTGGTGGGATGCTGAGCAGTATCACCAGCTGTACTTGGTGAACAACCCTGATGGGTATGAGTGCCCCAGTCACTTCTTGCGCAAGTTCCCTGAGCTCAAGTAGGCGCTTGGGTCTTGAGCAACACTGCCGCGTCGAGCGCGCATAGAACCGAGTTTCGGGTAGCAGAAATGCGCCAAGCTCAACCTGGGGATGACGTTCGGGCAGGATCCGGATGAGAGATGATGGGATGGTAATTCAACACAGCGGGATCCCGGACAGCATCCATGGCATGGACGGATTTAACATACAAGCGACAACATTGCATCAGACGGCGTTTGGGACGGAAGGAAGATCTTGGGTTTCGTCGTTTTTTATTGGGAGTTTTCTTGAGATATCTAGATTTACAAGTAGAATACAAACAACTGCTTGAACCGAATCAGACCAACAGCTTCTTCTTGCGTGCCTCCTCCGTCAACAACAAACACTGAGCAGAGTGCTAACCAAAAACTTCAAAAGCAAACGATCTGGTATCTTGTTCAACGCTTTCTTGTTCAACTCATCCTACGCACACCCCTTACTTCTTGCGGTTCTGCTGCATCATGAGAATCTGAACCATGCGAACAAAGATGTTGAGGAAGTCGAGCTCAAGCGAGATGGACTCGTTGACGGGATCCTCCTTGATGACGCCAGCCTGAGCGAGACGAGCATGGTAGAGGACCTTCTGGACATCATAGAGGGTAAAGCCACCAAATACGGCAAGACCACCCCAGAGCCAGATGTTCTCGGTGAAGGCGAGGGTGCGGACGGCTGTGGCGGGGAGGACCAGAGGAGCGAAACCAGAAACGGCGACAATAGCAGCACCAGCGAGAAGAGGACCGCCGATGTAGAGGTACTTCTCCTGCTTAGCGGTGGCACCGACGAACGAGATGGCGCCCATCATGGCGAGGGTGTAGAGACCGGCGCGAGCGAGGAGAGCAGGGGGAGCCATGGCGAGGAGAGGAGCGATAAAGGCGGCCTGGGTAGCGTTGAAGACGGCCCAGCAGGCATACTTGGGAACGTAGCTGTGAAGAACGGGTTAGCGGATGCGACAACTCAGACAGAGAGGAACACAAAAGACGTACTTGTCAGGGTCAATAGCGCGAGTAGCAAGCATGGAAGCGAAAGAGAGAGCGAGACCACCGATAGCGACCACCCAAGGGTTGGTAGCCATGAGACGATAGGTGAAGCCAGTCTGGAGCATCTGGTAGGCCGTCAGACCGATGATGCCGACGCCGAGTCCAGTGTGCATGAAGGTCTTGTTGAGGTACGAGCTCTCGTAAGCGGGCATTCCGCCGTCCGCGCGAGTCTCCCGGTTGAACATGAACTGCAGAGTAACCCAGGTGCCGCCGACCATGGCGCCGCCGACGAGGAGCTTGCGCATCAACAGGCCACTGTCCTGCTGGGGCTGAGAGGAAGACTGGTACTGGTAACCGCGGCGGGCGCCCTGGAGACGAGCGAGGAGGCTGTTGGTGGCGGGCTTCTGGGCGACGAGCGAGGGAGTCGTCGTCCTCGAGGTGAAGAAGTTGGTGGTCTTGGGCGCAGACTTGTGGAACGCCCGGATGGCGGCGGCAGGACCGCTCGAGGCCTTTGCGAACTCGGGAATCCGCGAAGCCAGGCGCGCAGGCCCAGCGCGGATGGTGAGGGTAAACGACATTATCGTGGGTGCGACTCGATGCCGAAGAAACGTGGCCGTCGATGTCGAGATGTGATGAAGGTGTTGCTGTAGGTGTTTCGGTGGTTGGAAACGAAACCGATGCCAATCTATATCGGCGCCGAAGAAAGGCAAAAGATGGATGACGTTTCGGTTGGAGGAGGTGGTCCAGTGGCTGTGCTTAGGTAATGTGCGTCACAGTGGGTGGTCAGTGCTGGAGGATGGAGAAGCTTCGAGCAGCCCCGCGCGTTCGCTCCTTGTCGGAGTTAGGCGCCGGCTGTCGGCTTTTACAGACCCTAACCCTGGTCGAAGGAACCGCCCTCTTCTACCTCTGTACCTGCCTTTGCCTTTGGATGACTTGACAACAAGTGACAACGTCCTTGACATCGTCGAGATCCTTCGGCTCTTCCTCACGACCTTTCTCGCTGTGGTCCCGCGACATTAATCTGAGTTGACTGCTTATGAACGTCCTGACAGATTCTTGACGACAAACGGATACCAAGCACCTATTTGCCCTCCCCAATGAGATTGAGTCATTGAGACCCGAAGCAATGGATGCGTGCCGACGCATCAAGAGCAAGGCGCAAGAAATGCTTGACGCGGGATGAACATGATGCATGAGAATGCTTTCGAGCTTGGCTTGCTTGCGGGCTATGGTCGCAAATCCGAGATATATGGCTGCTAGCCCCCATCCCATCGATTTCTTCGTGGTAACAATATCATCGTCAATCTTCTTAGACCTACCTACTCACCGAAGGCTTGCTACTAGTGTCCGCGCACCACCGGAGCTATGGATTACATGCCTGACCGCGTGCTCCTCCTCATCATCATTTCCCACGTTCTCTTGATAGCGAAAGTTTACCATGCCCTCATGCCTCGCAAGTTGGACGAGAAATCTCCAAGATCTTCCTCTCCCCCGCCTGTCGTGCCAGAACAAGACGACAACACCGATACGGTATTTGCCAGGCTCATCTTCCTCCACATGGGATGGAGGTGGGTAGAGGCAGCTGAACGATCAAGATTCGTGGTTATTTCCAGGCTTTTCGTCGCTTGCTTGTAAGCCACTCAATGCCAGAAGAATCAGAAGATATGATGGCATTAACAACTGACCCGTTATCTAGAGTTTGCGGTTCATTGTATATCTCGCTCTCAACACGCCGCGGGGAGTACCGACTTTAAGACTACAAGGACACCCACCTTGCCGGCTCATTTCCGTCAAAGTCGGAAACCTATGTACCATCAAAGGAAGCGGGCCTGCGCTGGAGACTGCTTACTATGAGAATCTCATGCCGTGGTCCGTGAGAGATTCCGTTGTGATGATCGTTGTGATGATGCGTCAAGACGCCATGGACAACTACTATGGAACACCTCCCGGCCCAGTCCCTCCTGTATTCATCCTATTAACCCAAGTCGTCAAAACCATCCTCTGCAGAATCGTCGCCGGCTTCATTTTCAGTTTTCGCTTCCCTCTGCCTTTTCTACTTATTCCCATCCACAAAACCGCAACCAATCCTACAACCGTCACCATCTCCATCAGCATCACAATCAGCAACCCCGCAAGGTCCGCCTGCCACGTCGTGCTCCCATAGCTACTGGCACTCACTTGCAGCGTACCGAGGAAGAGAGCCCAGAATTCCAAAGCAGCGGTTGCAAAAGACAAGCATACCAATGTATGGCGGTTGGACTTCCATGCGGTGTAGATGATGATGAGGGGAGGTGTTGTGTTATATTCTTCCAGGTTTTGGTCTGCAGACGTGGGTGTACCATTCGCTGAGCTTGCCCCTGCACTTGAAGCTCCTGGAGCTGGAGCAGACGATGTGCGTATAGGATTTTGGGGAAGAAAAGGGCACACGGCACGGAGATCGCGGTCAACGCATTCGTAGATAGACTTGGGTTCTGGTTAGCAACCAAAAGCTGGGTGGGAATAAAGTCAGACTTGCCTTGACGAGCACACCGATGACCAGATATAGATCCGACGGTAAAGGAATAGGATCATCCTGGCTCTTGATCGCCTTGAGATGGTTGTGCAATATCCAAAGCGTTCCGCCCAAGATGGTGAGGACTACCGCAAGGAGACATGTGAGCGGAAGTGGGTTTAACATGAATGGTTGATGCTGAACGATTAACCCGGCCCGGTCCAGGAAATCCCGTATCATTGCCCACCACGAAGTCAATTTCCGAACCAGTGGCTTCAGAGGCTTGAAAGGCTTGGATGGAGCCTGAGCGGGCTTGTGGGAGCACTCAAACTTCAGACGCAGTCCACCATTGTGAGATTCCGTCCAGCACCGGTGATTTCGTGCCCACTCATCCAGATCGTCAGGATCATCGATGAAGTCTTGAAGTCCCCCTGGGGGAGTCAACTGACACCTTGGCTTTGCATTGTCTGGGAAAGACTTAGCGCCCATCAACTTACCTTCCTCGGTCAACTCTCTCAACCACCTCATTCCCCTCGGGTCGTCATACAATCCGGATCCCTTCATCCTTCTTTCCCTCTGCCAGAAGATGGCCATCAAAGCAACGGCACACAGCATATTGATCCCAAACATGACTTCAATAGCCCTCGCAAACGTTCTTTCCATCACTGCCACCCTCACACCATATCCCACACCATCCGCATCATCCTCAAAATCCACCCCAAGTCCCTATATGTTCCACCATGTCTCTTTTCCAAGGAAAATAAGGAGTTCTGCAAGTTAGGTATCACCGCAAACGCAATGATATACGCCGTGCTAGACAGAACACAAGTCCATTGCCTGTACTTCACGGCCTGCCACAGCCTTAACGGGGCCCAGAAAGTGTGGTAATCCACGTTTAGCGTGTTGCTCGCTCTCTGCTTGTTTGTAAACAAGTGATAGTAAGGTTCAATGCGCTCAATCTCCGCATCGCACTGCTGCCAAAACAGCCCGTAGAGCACAGTGAGGATAACTGGGAGGTAGTTCCAGACAAAGTACCCCTCTGTGTTCAAGCGGCTGGAAGTGCCGCGCATATCTTTGAGGTTCGTACTTTCCGAGTCCCAGTAGGCGTAGAGTCCAAGACGAGGACGGGAGGCGATGTTGGGGTAATAGCCGGGAGGGGAAGGCTCGGAGCCATTTGTGTGCATGGTGCGTTGTCCGGGTTCGAAGGCGGGGTTGATGGATTGTTGGTAGAGGAGTTCGACTACGACGAGGAGGGAGAGGGATGAGAGAGAGAGGAAAAGGAGGTACGGGTAGCGAGTGACGAAGGGACGCCAGGTCATCGATGTGGTATTGGTGGCAACCTGATTGTAAATTCCTCGATTGAACTGGAGGAAGAAATAGATGTGCCGGGCCATGTACATAGCGAAGGAAAACGCAATGAGTAGAGCCGGTGTGATCCTTGCCGCTACGAGATAGTCTTTGGTCCGAAATGGGTTGGGCCGCGTATGGTTTGAGGGGCTGAAGATGAGCTTCAACTCGGGATGACTCCAACCGGAAAATGGACGCTGAATATCGGCTGGTGACTCGTCTCCATACTGCTGTGCTCTGCAACAGTTAGCTCAAGGCTTAAGGAAAGGGAACGATAAGACATACGTATTACCGGCAACCCTTTTCAGACTTGTCCCCAGATGATACGCAGCAAACCGCGGGTTGTACCTAAACCAGGGCTCCACTGCAGGATATCTCTAGCCGTCAGTCAAGTTCTGCTATGCCTCTACCCACCCGTCCCACCATCCGTTCGATACTGTGGTGAGGTCCAATACACCTATGTTGGACCCGAATTGTCGTTCGCCGCCGCTGAACATCATAAACCGTTCATGTGTGACCTGGCAGGTTGCTCCGAACCGTCCGTATGGACCGTTGTAGACCTCCACCCAGACGAATTGTGGTATCAACAGCACCCAGACGTTGTCACTACCATAGCGGAAAAATGCGTTTTGTAACATCCAATGTCTAGGAGGTACCGCCTCGACTTCCAATGTTGATTTGACATCCAATGTTTAATGCGCTATAATATAGGGGGTAAGCGCTATAACCAAAAAAAAAAAAAAAAAATACTTGAAATTTTTTTTTTAAAGTCTTAATCCTTCCTTCCTTTCCTACTTTCCCTTTATAAAGGGAAAAGTCAACAYTRAAAWTTAGAAACAATTTGGCCTAGTGGCCAAGTGGTTATTTATAGTGATCTTTTTTTCYTSAAGTCCTTGGTTCGATTCCCGTTTGTGGCAAAGTTTTTAAAGTTAAAAAAAGGAAAAAAAAGGAAAAAAAAGGAAAAAAAAGAAAAAAAAAGGAAAAAAGAAATTTAAAAATAAAAATATTATTAAAATAATTAAAAGGAGAGGATGGTTACTTTATATATAGCTAGAAGTTATTCCAGCCTTTAGTTAAAAAGGATTTTTAAATTAGAAATAATAAATAAGTAATAATTAAATTCGGGAGGGTTTTTTTTTTAAAAAAAAAAAAAAACCTTWTTAAGGTGGAAGGAARAATGGGCGTTTCACTGTCTTCCTCGGGCAWATCCGGCTCCGCCCAAGGAAACACTATTTTTACCCTAGTAGAGAAGGTACTATCGCCGCCCTGATTAGGTATTTTTATTAATTACTTTTAAATGCTTATATCCGTTATGTCATAGCATAGCTGGATAGGACTAGGCATTAGGCAATAGGGTGCCAATGCTAGGCATCTAGCACTATAGCACATCGGATGGAATAGAGGCTTATATTCTTATCGATAGGCCGTACGGATCGGGAAGGCGGCGACGAGTAGCAAATCTAACTTATATACCCAAATCTATAATACCTTCGTTCGTACAGCTTCCCTTTCCCTCTTTACACTTAATATTACTTTAATTTATAGCTTCTAGTCTTATTATTTTATTATTCGTAGGATTACACTTTTATATAATATTAAATATTTTCCTTTTAACCGGGGACGGCATTAAAATATCCTACCCAACTTAGTACCGAACAACTAACTTCCTTTAAGCTCGACGCAAATATTATCGGTTAACCTATTTATAATTATTTAAATTAAAAGGATTACTAAATTTTACGATAGTTATCGTATAATTAAAGAAGTATTAATAGAATAAATATCCCACCCCCCTATCTCCGCCTTGGATTAAATTAATTATATAATATCCGACGCCCGAAATACTTAACTACTACAATACTAATATAGTAGTCCTTTTATTAAGGACCCTAATTCTGTTAAGGGTTATTATTGTATATTACTAAATCCCCTTATTATAGATCCCGATTCGAATTTTGTAAAGGGATATTCTTAAGCCCCCGAAATATTTAAAATACCCTACCGCCCGTAGGATAACCTATAGAGGAAGGTTAGCGACCCCTCTTCTATTAAAAAGTTAAGAGTATATATTCCTCCTTCTAAAAGAATATTATTAGCTTCGCCTACGTAATATAGATTATTCTATTATAACGACCCCGCCCTTAAAATGACCCCCCGTACTATATAATTGAGGGTTAAGAAGAAGTAACTTAATAAAGGTAAATAGAAAGAGACCGCCGTACCTCCTAATATAGATACGGCGAAATATATACTTATTACGTTATTTATATTTAATAAATTTAATAATTTTCTCTTCGGGAAGAAGAAAGAGGAGGCTAACTTAGACTAGAGCTTCTACTATACCTTTACTAAACCCTAGAATTACGAAGTACCTAATATAAAGATCTATATAAAGGCTACCCGAGAATTAACTATCCTAGCCTATAATAAGGCCGAACGTATTATTATTAGTAATAAAACCGGCTAAAATAATAAGACGGCTACGTTTAAAGACTACGTCAATTACTATTTAAAGCGTATTTACCCCTTCGTTAAAGTCCCCCCTTACGGTATTATACTTATTGAAATTACTACCGATATTTACCGCCGTTTAGAAATTATTAATAATACGTAGAAGGACCCTGATGATAGAAAGGATATTTTTATCTTTAATTTAATATTCGGAGCCGCTATAGAATCCCCTACGTATAGTAAAGAAGGTTTCGATATTTTAAATAATATTATTAGGTAGGATATATTTTACGCAATATATTAGGCCGACTTAAAAGTAATATAATAAGAGGTTAAATTATAATTTATAGTTAACAAAATTATTCGTAGTTTAATATAGGACTTAATTAATATTATAAATACTATTAACGAAAATATTATTAGAATAGATATTTAGATAACGTATTTCGCTAGGGAGGCTGCCCGGCTTTCTAAAGAAAATTAACGCCTCTATAATTAATTGGACGCTATTTGAGAAGAAGTAGTTAAAACTATTCGGGAATTGGGAGAAGAACGTAATAAGAAACCGGCTACCTTAGTTAACGACCCCTATAGTAAATGAATTATAATGCGATTATAGGAGTTTAGCGAATAGAACCGCTTATTAACTAATATAGTAGCGTTATTAATAATATATCCCCCCGCTCCTCCTCTAAAGAAGTAGTCTACGACTAAATACGCGATAGTAAAAGATATATATAATAAAGGTAAGATTCGTTAGGAGGTTACGGAAATACGCGATATAGTAGCTATAAATATTATATTAAGCGTATTACCAATTAAAATAATAGAACGGGAGCCTACTATACCACTAATTAGTATTAAATATAATAAGATAATTATCCGTATCCGTATTAGTAACGACCCGCCTAACGATAACGACGACGGCAATAAACCTACCGATGGAAATAACGACGATAAAAATATTCGGTTTCCCGGTCGCCGATTTAGAACCTTTCGTAATAGCCGAAATTATACTCCTATCGGACTACTAATTCCCTATTAACGTAGTATAAAAAAATCCTATAAGGTGCCTAATATACCGGTCTTTAGTAACGATTCTACCGATAAGGTATTATTCGACGTCTAAATTTATTAAATAAAGAATAAATTCTATTAAAACACTAATTACTTTATTAATAAAAATATTTGTATAGGCGAAATTATATTACGCTTAGGCGGCTTTATAACGGACGGTTTATTTCCCTATCTGGAATTAGATTATTTAAAAATAATTAGAATAGTTAACGAATTCCTAAAATAACTATAGAATAATTATTACGACTATAATACTAGCGAAAAAGTAATTTTAGAATTCGAACGTCTTAAAATAAAGGCAACCGACCGGTTCTAGGATTTTAAAACCTTATTCGTACATCTAATTAGATAATATCGTATCCTTAAAGAGATATAGAAATAAGATATTCGCCGGAAAGTAATTAGGGAACTTAGGGTGCCGGTAGAGACTATATATTTAAATCCTAGCAAAGGATTTGAAGACTATTGCCGACTACTTTAATTATTAGATCTTAGTATTAAGCGCGAAGAATAGAAGCCTAAGGATAAGAGATCGACGACGACTTCTCGGGATTATAATACGAAGCCTTCCGCTTTTAAACCTAGTACTCCCAAATATTAGCGCCCTACTTTCGAAGAGATAAAGAAATTAAGTACTAAGAATTGCTATTTCAACTATCGTTAAATTGGCTACTAATCTACCGTCTGCCTAGAAAAGGCTAAAATCTCTACAACAAACGCCTTAGAAACAGAGCTTAACGCTATCGCTAATTAAATTTGGGGACCCCAGCCGAAAATTTCGACGGCCCTAAATACGGCCAACGCCGGCCTTCTAAAGACTTCGGCACCCGATGCTAATAGACGAAATTCTAAAGAAGAATCCGATGTAGAAATTAATTCGGATTCAGAAAATTGAACCCCTAGGGACGAATCTCTACCCTAAGAAAAGTATTGATTAATAGTATAAAAGGAAAAGATAAAGACGTTAAAATATATTAAATAAGCTAGATTTACCCGGACTTTAATTTAAATAAGTATTTAAGGGGTAATAAACTATTCCTTATTAAATATACTATAATTAATAATAGATTATCTATTACTACTTACCGTATATTCGTCGATATTAGAGTAGATATATATATTCTTGTAAATAAATTATTCGTTAATAAATTAAAAAAACTAGAATTAGATTAGTGTAAGGACTTTTCGCTTAGGTATATTATTCTATATAAGAAGGTATAACCCGATATTATTAATAAGGTTATAAAAGGTAGTATAAGAATTTAAGGGTTCTAATATAATAAATAATAAATGCTAGTATTATTTTAAATAAAAAAGGATATAATCTTCGGAAAGATATAGCTAGCAGAGAATAATATTCTTCCCGACTATTATATAAGGAAGTTAATCTTCCTAAATAATACTATCCCGGCGATTAGGGAGATAAAGGATATTAAATTCGACAACCTAATTAAGAAGATTTTAGATCCTTCGTTCTAATAGGATATAGTAGATAGAGAGAAAATTATAGTAATAGAAGATAAAAGGCAAAGAAATAGGAAGGTAATTTGGGCTAAGATTTAAGAATTAGTAATAGAATTAAACGAAGTAAAATTTAAATCTCCGCCTAAAACCCTATTAAAGGAGGAAAAATAGTACGTCCCTAATTATTATCCCTTCGAAATTTTATAGGCGAAGCCCGGAAGATCCCTATCGTCCTCTACGTAAGAATAAATTATTTATATAATAAATAGGGAGCTATATTACGAGCCGGAAAACCCCTTATTTAAGAAAGTTAAGGAAGAATCTAAATTTAACCCTTTTCCCTTAATTAATAAAATAGGCCCCTACTATTTAGAACGATAATAGGTATAGGTTAAAGTAAGACCTATCGATTTAGCAATAATTAATACTATAATATTCGAATATTATATTAGAAAGAAAAAGGCTAAGTTAAAAGTAATTAACCTATATAAAATCGACGGAATTATTAATACGCTAAAGGCTAAGATCTTAAAACCTAAAGATATAATAGAGGATATAGCAGTAATATTATCTAAAGTGTTTGCTAATTATTATTTACTTAAAGAGTTAGAAGTATTTAGTAAGGCCGATTTAAACGCCCTCCTAAAATATAAATCTAATATAGATTATAAAATTAAATTTGAGGAAGGTTATAAATTAAAGGAATTAGGTATTAACCTATTATACCGAATAATACTTCGCGAATTAGAAGAATATCGAAAGTATATTATAAATAACCTTTAAAAGGGGTTTATTGAAGCTAGTTCGGTTCTATAGGTTGTACTAATTCTTTTCGTCCCTAAAGCTAACGGAGGCTTATAATTTTACGTAGACTATAAGAAATTAAACGCTATTTCGAAGAAAGATTGTTACCCTCTCCTATTAATTAAGGAAATACTAGTCCGAATTAACGGAGTAAAAATCTTTATTAAAATCGATATCCGGTAAGTTTTTTATAGAATACATATAGTACCGGGCTACGAAGACCTTATAATATTTAGAATAGGATTCGGAGTATTCAAATATAATATATTACCTTTCGGTTTATATAATAGTCCGTCGTTATTTTAACGGTTAATTAATAATGCTTTAATAGGCTACCAAAATTTCTATAATATTTATATCGATAATATCCTTATTTTCTCGAACAATTTATTAAATTATAAGTGCTACGTTAAGATAGTTCTAAACCGGTTGCGTATAGCCGGCCTCTAAATAAATATTGAAAAATACGAATTCTATGTAACGAAGACGAAATTTTTAGGGTTTATTATTAATATAGATAGGGTAGCGGTAGACCTAAAGAAAATTACGGCCGTTAAGGATTGGGTTACTCTATAAAATTTTAAAGGGGTTTAAATATTTATAGGATTTTGCAACTTCTATTAAAAGTTTGTTAGGGAGTTCGGGTGTATAATTCGTCTGTTAAAGAATTTAACTAAGAAAGATTAAGCGTTTATTTAGACCGACGATTATTAATAAGTATTCGATCGGTTAAAGTCTACCTTTCTAAACGCCCTAATACTTATATATTACTGATATAGAAATAAAATTAAGATAGAAACGGATACTTCTAACGGCATATACGTAGGAGTTCTATTATAGAAAAAGACGTACGAAGATAAAGAAGAATAGTATCCGGTAGCCTTCTATTTAAAAATTATAGTTCCTACGGAATTAAATTACCCGATTTACGATAAGGAGTTTCTAGTAGTTATTAAGGGAGTAAAACTATAGCGTTTAGAATTAAAGGGTATTAATAAGCTTTTTACTATTATTATAGATTATTAAGTATTTAAATACTTTACGACGAAGAAATTACTAAGTTTGTAATAAGCAAAATAGTTAGAATTATTATTAAAATATAATTTTAAAATAATCTATCGGCCCGGTAAAAATAATATAGCGGCCGATATTTTATCCCGAAAGCTAGAAAACGTTAAAATAATAGTTGAGAAAAGGGAGAATTAGCGGACGTTATAATTATTAAAACTTAAGGATAGAATATTCGTATATATAAATAATAAAGAAAATATACTAAAAGCCGAATTAATAGCTATTTTTACGCCTAAGGTATAGACCGTTTCGTTAGTACCTATTGAAATAAAACTAAATATAGTATTAAAAGACGAAGAGTTATTAGACGCGCTAGAGACCGAGAGAGAAGAGTATATTATAATTCAATTACTAATCGAGTAAGTCCTCTAAGCCAACTGCTTAGACGATTCAATTTTAATTTACCGTACGAAAGCGATTTTAGTAGACAATAATTTGAAGAAGGAATTATATTTATTGAATGTAGAAGGTTTAATATTGTACGACGGAAAGCTTATTATACTAGAAATCGATAATTTAAGAACGAAAATTATTAAAGAATATTACGATACCCTATTTACCGCCTACCCTAGTAGGAATAAAATAAGAAAGGTCGTTATTACCCGGTATTAGTAGTTAGGTTTAATATTAAATATCGACCGCTACGTTAATAATTATTAGACTTACCGATTGTCCAAAGTATTTAAGGATAAAATACTAGGACTTTTATATATGGAGGCACTAAAACTAGATTATAGAGCCTAGTAGTCTATTGTTGTAAATTTTAAAATTATACCGAAGGATAAGAAGGGATATAATAATACCCTCGTTATAATAGACCGCTTCTCGAAACTATTATAATATATACCTTACAAAAATACTGTTATAGGGAAGAAAGCCGCTATATTCTATTACAAAGGCCTATACCAAATTTTAGGCCTATTATAAGATATAACGAGTAATAGAAGACTACAATTTATATCGGATTTTACTCAAGAATTAGCTTAGTTATTACGGATTAAATAGAAATTAAATAGTACCGGATACTTATAGATAATAAGGTAAATAGAAATTATAAACTAGTATATTAATTAAAGACTCCGTCCCTATATTTCGTATAATTAGGACGATTAATTAAACCTATTACCGGCCCTAAATTTTGTCCAAAATTCATTACCTTATAAAAGTTTAAACGGATTATCGCCTTATAAAGTAGTATTAGGGTATCGGAAAGTAATACCTATAATTAATTAAATATAAGGTTTAGAAGGAGAGGAACCGGACTAAAGTATATTAAAAGAGAGACTTTTACGAAAAGAAGCTAAATTAGTAGTATAACGGTTGGACTAAATATAAATAGTAGTTAAGATAATAATCTAAAAGGCCTAGGAAAGACAAACTAAATAAGCTAACCGATATCGCCGGATTCCGGACTTTAAGGTAAGAGACAAAGTCTTTATTATTAAAAAAACTTAGTCAACGGATCGATTAAATAATAAACTAAACTTCCTATTAATAAGAATACTATATAAGATCGTAGCTATAGCAGGCTATTCTTACGAACTTAAAGTCCCAGTATCGTAGAAAGGTTTAAAAGTCTTCTATACCAATAGACTACGAAAGGACCCGGGCAATCTACTACCTAAATAGGCCAACGATAACCCGGCGGGAGAAATAATTAATAACGAAGAAGAATAGGAGGTAGAAGATATTATAACTTATAGGCTAATCAACGGCCGTCTAAAATACCAAGTCAATTAGAAAGAATAGAACCCTAACCCAAGTGTCATAGGGTTAGAACCTAGGGGTTAAGCTTGGCTATTGCCAAGCCAACGAACCTTTCAGGGAGCCTGCCCGGCTATAACAGGGCCTGCCCGGCCTTGGCACCGCATACGTACAAAACCCTTTTCTAAACTACGCCTTCTACGCAGTCTTCCCTTTTCCCTCTTTGTCAAATATAGTATTTCAACCTTATACGACTACTCGCTATGCCTTACTCTTACAAACCCGTTATATTATATTTAACCCTCTTTTTAAACCCTCTCGTTACTTCGCTTACACGCCCGAAAGAATTCCCCCTCCCTATCTACGATATCTTAATAATTACTGTAAATTTCTTAATCGACGAATTCCTAAGAATAATTATAATAATTTACTTCGTCTATTAAATAATTTATTGCTAAGATCGCCGCCCTTAAAGCCTCCCCTTCCCCCGACTCGCTGTCTTTTATTCGAAAGCTAATTTTCCCGACCCTCAAGAAGTTTACCGGCAATAAAGAAGATTTCGAAACCTAGGTTTTGAATACGCAGGCTAAATTCTACGTGGATAGCTTCGCTATTGGCGATACCGAGTTGTAGTTCTATTACCTTTTCGCCTATCTATCGCCTACTGTCATGGGGCTAGAGCCCAGGGGTTAGACTTGGCTGATGCCTAGTCTGTAAGGCCAGCGAAGGCTCTGGCACGCCTGCCCCGGCCTTGGCACGCAGGCGCACAAAACCCTTTTCCAGACTGCACCTTCTGTGCAGTCTCTTTTCCTCTTTGTCAATTATAGCATTTCAACCTTACACGACTGCTCGCTGTGCAACACTCGTTCAGAACCGTTACATTATAATTGACCCTCTTTTCAATCATCACCGTTGCCAAACGTTTGCAGGCACGCCCAAAGAGTCTCCGCCCCTTCGTTGTTCTCGTCTCCTCCAACAACGAAATTTCCATCCATCCAGCCTGCTGTCCGGACCCCCGTCCCTCTCGACAATGACACTAGCTGCCTTCCCCGCGATTCCCTGGTCGCAGGACCCCCAAGAACGCCTGGAGCAATTCACAGCTGCATTCCAGACGTTGCTGACCGAGATCACTTCGAGGCCCGCCGCGGCTCCCGCTCACACTGCCGCCGCCCCGAAACCAGTGCTCCCCCACCTCGAGAAGTTCTCAGGGAGTAAGGAAGATTTCGAAACCTGGGTTTTAAGCGCTCAGGCGAAGCTCTATGTGGATGGATACGCCATTGGCGATACAGAAGCGCAGTTCTATTATCTGCTCGCCTGCCTTTCGCCCTCCGTCAAGAAACCCCTCGTCGCTTTCGCGAGCTCCAACTCCCCTTCGTCGCGATCGCCTGCAGCTCTCCTCGACAAACTTCGCCTAACCTACGGCGATCCTAACGCTGCGAAGCGAGCCGGCCAGGAGCTTCACCGACTTCGTCAGAAGTCAGGCGAATCAATGGCATCTTTTCTCGCCCGCTTCGAGGAAGTGCTCTATCGAGCTCGTGCTGATTCGTGGTCAGAAGCAGCCAAGGTCAGCCAGTTGACTGCTGCCTTGAACAATGACTGGAAGCAACGGCTCGACGACAGAATCGACGTGCCTGAGCAGTATTCTTCGCTGCTCACCTACTTAAGGAAGCTTGACGGCAACACCTTTTTGGCCTCTGCCTCCTCGTCCTCGAGGCATGCCCCGGTTGATGATGACCACAGCGGTGATCCCATGGATATCACTGCGACAAGGACAAAGGGGAGCAGCGAGCCAACTAGCAAGCTGCGTCAACAATGGAAGAGAGATGGGAAGTGCACCAACTGCGGCAGTGGCTCTCACTGGGCTAAGAAGTGCAAGCAGAAGGGCACGAGGATGAACAACGTGGAGATTCGCAGTCCGGTTGGGGGCTCAGGCGGTTACGACAGCGACGACCATGAAGAGGAGGAATACTCGGACTGAGCAGTTGTTGCACCGTTACACCTACCGTTAAGAAACCGTTGGTCGCCTTCGTTAATATTAGAAATCGTACCCCCAATAAACTTATTACGAAGTTTAAACTTATATATAGTAACCCTAATACTACTAAGAGGATTGGATAAGAGCTTTACCGTCTTCGCTAGAAGGTAGGCGAATCTATAGCCTCTTTTCTCGCCCGCTTCGAAGAAGTGTTCTATAAGGCTCGCGCCGATTCCTAGTCGGACCCTACTAAGGTTAACTAATTTACCGCTACCTTAAATAACAATTGGAAGTACCGTTTCGACGACCGAACCGACGTACCTAAGTAATACTTAATATTGCTTACGTATTTGCACAAGCTTAATAGGAATTCTTTTTTGGCCTYCTCCTCCTTATTAAGGTAGGTCCCGGTTAACGATGACGCTAGTAATCCTATAGATACCTCTATTAATAGTACTTCGGTAGTAAAACTTTTATTATCGCTGTTTTAGAAGTAAAGGAATAGGTAGAAGAAGGAGAATAAATATATTAGTTATAGGAGCAATTCCTACTAGTTTAAGTAGTATAAAAAGATTCGGATAAATATTATTTAATTTAACCCGGTTAGGGGCCTAAGTAGTTACGACGATAATAATTAAGAAGAGGAATTCTTAGATTGAGTAATGCCCGTAGGGTAGCCCTAATAAAACTATAGTGGAGGGAGGTCTGTACGTTCGTATAGGAGGGACCTTTATAATTATTTGAGTATAGTATTTATTAGTTAATATTAATTAGTTTTATTCTACCCCTTTACGCGTATCTTTAGAGAATTTACTACGATACGCGACTGTAGGAGGGTAGTAAATATTATATTTCGTAGGTATAAGAATTATTAAGGTTATTCTTTGGCGAGGGAGTTATAATAGCGAATTTATAGTTATTATAATAATTGACAACCCCTACTAATAAGAGAAGTAGAGCGATACGAAATATTGGGTAATAGCTATAATTTCTGACCGTTTGCCGGTATATATAGATTTGCTACTCTGCGGAAGAAGATTCCCGGATAAGTACAATCTAAATATATCCCCTAATTCAATCTTAATACCCTTAACCTTTAAGTACAACTCTATAAGGGTAATAGCGGGCACGTTCGTTACCGACTCGGGTAGGAGGCAAGTAGTTATATAGCATTTATTTAAGGGCTCAATATAAATACTTTTCTTAGTATTATTAATTTCTTCCCTGTTCTCTAGGTAATACCGGAAATCCTCGATTTACAGTATCGTTGCCCATACCCTGTATTATAGCTTAGACTAGCCAGGGCAGCCCAGATTAGCTGGGCTGGCACATGGAGGATTCCATGCCCTGCTAAGGTAGGGAGCTTTGGCTACTATATAGCCCGTGCTCTACACTCCCAATATAGCATATCCTCTTCGTATAGGCGGCTGGCTTCTAGCCGTCCCTTTCCTTTTATATTATCCTTCTTACTACCTTTATTTACATACAATATAGCTTCACCCCAATAATTCCTAATATTGCGTATAAATCCCCAAATTCCCGTATTAAATAGTAATTGTAATTAAACGTTCGTAGTAGCCCTGATTCAAACTATACTAGCTATACCGATCTATCGTAAGCGACGTCGATAACGACTTCGCAATCGCGATAATTAATTATATCCCCTACCTTTAACTAAGCGTACAATAACCTTAAGTACTACTAGCGATAGCGACGAACTCTCTACTAAATAATTAATTAAATTACTAATTATTTTCCTTGCTAGCGATAAATTTAGGTATTTACTAGTATTACCCCTTACTTTATTGGCCGCCGAATTTGGGTATATAATTATTCTATCTTCGAAACGAATTTGGGTACTCTCGACGATTCTTAATACTCCCTTTATATTATTTTGTAAAACGGCGAATTTAAGTAACCGCTTCCTATTTATTAATACTTTCGAAACGAACTTAAGTACTTTCGAAACCCCTATTTTTTTATTAATATTAGTACCGTTAATCCCGACTTCTTAGTTATATATTAACTTTCTTTCCGCTAACGCGAATTACCCTTAAGCGCGCCTACCGATTATAAATTAAATTCCTATTAAGTTAAAAAGCTTTTCGACCGCTCCTTCGAGCTAAATTTACTTTATAATTCCCTAATTTACCCCCTTTAAACGACGAAATATAGGCGTCGCCGTAAATTAAATTATTCGAGTACCTACTTTTAGATAGTATATCCTAAACGTTTCCGCTAAATAAATTAAATAGCTTTATTAAAATTTATTAACCTACTATAGTTCGCCTTTATTATTGCCTATAGTGCCTAGAGGATAAGTTATACTTATATCGTTCCTTTTTTTAAGGCTTTAATAGCTAGTCCTATAACTTACGTACTTTCTTTTAACCTTTTTAAATCTATTTATAAAAGAAGAAAATTTATTATTATTTATGGATTTATAGATTAGGCGTTAATTACTTTAAGGCTATTCGATACCTCTTTCCCCCTTCGTACTATATAAAAGAAGTAATAAAAGAGTATTAGTATAATAGAAAGATTATTATCTTCTTTAAAATAGATAAGGATTTACAATAATAGAAGATACTTTATTTTTCCGCCTTAGAAAAATCTATTAGAAAGAATACGCTAATACCTTCTTTTTGGAAGCCTTTCTTTCGACCTACGATTAGCTTTATAGACTTCTTTTAACCTTAAATCTAATAAGGAAATTATACTATAATTCTTATTAATTATTATTACAACCTTCGTTTTAGTACTTTCTTTATAAACTAAAACGTTTTACTCTTTCGAGAGCCTTTAACTCTTATTTTTCATCCCTTAGAAAAGAAAGTTCCTACTCTCTTAATTTTAATAATATAAATAATCTTTTCTATTACCCTAAACGCCGTTAGCATTAATAATAATAATAAATATATCGTAGTTCCTAAGAAAGTAGTTTGCGTTACAAAATAATAATTTCGTACTATTCGTAAAGCCTTAAATATATTTAATCCCTTTATTAAAGCTTCCTCCTTATTTCCTAAGATTAAAATTAAAATTGGGCCTTTCAATAGCCTTATTAAGAAGTTAGCTTCTAAGCCGCTATTTCCTTAAATTGTAAAATATACGTATTGTAAGTACGAAGTAAACTTTCGTTCGAGAAATACCCTCTTTAATTATATTTATTCGAATACGTATAAGCCTAATTTAGAGAAACTTAGCTTAAAGAGTTTAAATTTATAGTCTTTTATTATTATAGCTAATAATATTCTAATTAATTAAACTATTTTAATTAATTAAATTACTCTTAGAGCCCCTACGACTATAGCTACGAAGGCGCTTACTCCCTAGACCCCGAATACTCCCGATTTATATAGCTTATTTACCCTAATTAAAATTCGGCTTACTTCGGCCTCTATTCCTAATCTCAAACTAAATTTAAAACGTAAACTATTCGCTATAATAAAAGAATATCTTACTAAAATTAGGAAAATAACTACTATAATACTTACTCCCGCTATAGTATCTCTAACTCTCTTAGTATTTCTAATTCCTTTAATATCTTTAGCTCCTATAATATCTCTAACCCTCGCGCCCGCTCCCATAACAGCATCTCCAATTCCTATTACAGATATAGATCTCGATTAGAAGCCCTTCGTCCCTAGACTATTACCGCTACTAAACTTCTTATACTATAAATTATATAAGAAGAGATATTACGTCTTTAAAAACGACCCTACCGTTACCGCCAAAGTAATAGTATTACTAGTTTAGAAGTTAATAGCTTCATCTCCTTCTAGAAATAATAATTTAGTAATTACTATAAATAAATAAAAGGAGAGTAATTAATTCTCTACCTTTAGTAGTTCCTATAGTAATAAGCCTTCAATTTTAATACCTTATAATTATTATACTTATAGTAAAAGCTTTACTTTATAAAACTTCCTCTTTACCTACTTTAACGATTATAGCTATTACCGCCTAGCTAAATTAATAAAGATTAATATTACGAAGTCTTTTACCGTTAAAAATATTAATTAATATAGCAGTAAAGTAATTTAAATAAACTTTAGTATATTTAGAAACGTAATTAGTAAATTTATTACTATAGCCTTTACTACTTAACCTAAAGATTTATCTATATAATAATATTTTTTATTAGATTTCGAACTTTTAATTCCCCTTCCTCCTTCCCCTTTTCTTTATTTACTTTATAACAAGGACATTACTTTTTCTTTTATATACGGGCAACTATTATTATAAAGTAGCAACCGAACGGTTCTCTTAATAATAATACTAAAGTATAATCGCTAACCTTATACTCTTAATTCTTACTTAGTCCCAATACCTCTCCCTTTCTTCTTTTAATAATTCGACGGATATCCCCGGTACAGCCTACGGTATAATTTCGGTATTATAGCTTCCGTAGCCGAATTACTTTAATAATAGAATTTATTAATATTATAATTCAATAGCCCGTTTAATAGCTTTTTGCAATTTGTATTAATTCCCTTACTAGTACTTTATAGCTCGTTAATAGCTTTATTATCCCTTAATAATTCTTTATAATTTATACTAATTAATACTAATTCTTTATAATTCGTTAATAATTATACTAACTCTTTATAATTTATATTAATTAACTAACTAACTAATTAGAGAGCCCTTATTTTATACCCTTTTCTCTTTCTTTCTATTTATTTATAGAATTAATTTTCTCTACGGGTTTTATATTTTCGAATACCTCTCTCTCAAATACTACTTTCTCTCTCTTAATTAATTAATTAAACTCCTATACCCTTACTCCCTTAGTATAAATTGGCCTTCTTTAATTATTACTTACTTTCCTTAGCCGTTATTTAATTTCCCGGACCTTAATATATATCCTCGGATTCCAATTATTCCTACTACGGCAATTCAGCGGTATCCCGCTCCGTCCTAGAGTATTTTATATAGATAGATTCGTCGGAAGAGATTAATGGAATTTCGGAGGAGACTTAAATAATATCGGAGAAGACTTAGACATTGTCGGAGGAGATTTGGACGATATTAGAAAAGACCTAGATATTGTCGGAGGAGACTTGGAATTTATCGAAGGAGATTTGGACGTTTAGGACTATTGAGGATAATAATTTCTTTTCTTGTAAGCTGGCACTTAATACCGGAAATCCTCGATTTATAGTATCGTTGCCTATACTTTGTATTATAATTTAAATTAACTAGGGCAGCCTAGATTAGCTAGGCTAATATATAGAGGATTCTATACCCTATTAAGGTAGGGAGTTCTAGCTATTATATAGCCTATACTCTATACTCCTAGTGTAATATATCCTCTTTGTGTAGGCGGCTGGCTTCCAGCCGTCCCTTTCCTTTTATATTATCCTTCTTACCACCTTTATTTATATACAATATGGCTTCACCCTAGTGATTCCCAGTATTGCGTGTAAATCCCTAGATTCCTGTATCACTAGGCAATTAGTTAAGTGCGGTTGAATTGGATTTTGGTCATTTCGTGTAATTAGCTGCTTTAATTTCTATATACAGGGCCGAGCTCCCCAAGGGGGAGTAGGGGGGTAATATTATAGGGTTAGAACCTAAGGGTTAAATTTAGCTATTACTAAGCCAACGAACCTTTTAGGGAGCCTGCCCGGCTATAATAGGGCCTGCCCGGCTTTGGCACCGTATGCGCACAAAACCCTTTTCTAGACTGCGCCTTCTGCGTAGTCTTCCTTTTTCCCTCTTTGTTAAATATAGTATTTCAACCTTACACGACTGCTCGCTATGCCTTACTCTTGCAAACCCGTTACACCAAGCTAGTACGATATAGCAAAATTTAAGAACGTAGCACACAAGCTTTAAAAGTATTACAATAATAATAAAAAGAAGCTAGGACCTCCGAAAAAATTATATTTATAGCTAAAAGCTATAGACAATAATACTACTACAAAAGACTATAAGGAAGACAACCTCCCTATCGACGATTCAAGTAAAGGAAAGAAGCTAAGACGTACGTAAAGGAAAAAATGAAGGGGGTTAATAAAAGGAAGGTTTATACTACTCAATTATAAATTATAGTCTTAATTATATAGTGTAATAGTATAGTGTAATAACCTATATTAATTAACGAGAGCGCGCTAAAACCCGATAGTATCTATCCTCTACTTAGGAAGTAATTTATTCGAATTTAATTAGGGGAAGTTTTTTTTTTTTTAGGAGAATACTTAGCGTTTCTACTTTTCGTACCTTAAAGTACCGCGATAACTAGATTGAACTATAGTCGCAATACTTAATATAGAATTTTACATTTCTTTTCTTTTAACACTCCTATCGCAATATAATAAATTGGACTAACCGTTATAATAGGTTCACATATCTTTTATATAATTAACAATTGCCTTTTATCTTAATATTTATCCTTTCTTTTCTTTCGGCTCTAGGGTTGAGCTTTTCTTCCGAGGGGGGGGTAATATTATAGTATAGTTAGATAAGATTAGGTATTAGGCAATAGGGTACTAATACTAAGCATTTAGTACTATAATATATCGGATGGAATAGAGGCTTATATTCTTATTAATAGGCCGTACGGATCGGGAAGGCGGCGACGAGTGGTAGATTTGGTTTATATGCCCAGATCCGTAATGCCTTCGTTCGTACAGCTTCCCTTTCCCTCCTTATACTTAATATTACTTTAATTTGTGGCTTCTAGTCTTATTGTCTTATTACTCGTAGGATCACGCTTTCACACGTTAATTCCTCTAAAACTATTATACCTACGATTCGACTAAGGTTTAGAAAGAATAGAAGAAGGGGCTTATATAATTATTGTTAATCCCGGACTAATTTAACTAAAAAATCTAGATAGATTTTATTACGGACCTCCTAGACTCTAATAGTAATATTTATTTCTAGGTTATTAAAGACTGGTTTAATAAAAATATTATTTTTAAATTAATACTTTCTATAGAGGTAAAATTCTATATAAAACGGTTCCTCTAATATTTTATTCGTTATTATAGGTTTTTAAAGTTTATTATTAATAATAGAGGTTTTAATTAGATTAGCCGCTTCTAAGCCAAATTTTATAAATTCTTTAATATTAAGCGTCTTCTTAGTATTATATATTACCCCCAGACTAATAGAGGTTTAGAACGTATGAATTAAGAGATTTATACCTACTTACGAACTATCGTTAATTACGTTTAAAATAATTAGAATAAGTAGTACTTTATAGCCTAATTAGTTATTAATAGCCGTATTAATACCTCTATTGGTATAACCCCTTTTTTTGCTATTTATAAATATAATGCCGAATTCCCGATTTTTGTAATCGAGGAGGAGGGCCGCCTAGGAGCTCCCCTTCTCTCTTCCGAGAAATGGGCTTATTAATTTATTAAGAAGTTGTAATAAATTATAGATTTATATTAAATTATTATGGTAATAGCCGTTTAAGAGTAAGAAAGGTTCGTTAATTAACGTTGTTAACCCGTTGAATATTTTTAAATTGGAAATAAAGTTTAGTTTAACTTTAAGAATTATTCTACGGACCGCTTTAAAAAGAAATTCGATTAACTATACGTTAAGTATATTATTTTTAAGGTCTTCTTACTTTATATAGTTAAATTCTTTAGTCTTCCTTACGTAATTTATAATATTTTTTATATAGATTTCCTACGCCGAGTAGTTATAGACCCTCTATTAAGTTAAGAAGTTATTAATGATTAACTATTAATTATAAAGGTAGAAGGTGAATTAAAATTCTAAATAGAAGAGATTCTCTACGTTAATATTATTAGAAGACGAAAGGGTATTATTCGAAAAGTTTTAATTAAGTGGAAGGGTTATTATATTTTATTATAGGAACCTTTAAATAAATTCCGAGAAATAATAATTTTAGACCGGTTCGAAGAAAAATATAGGTTAATAAATACTAATAGTAGACCGGTTAATTATTATATTAAGGACTACTTATAAAAAGGTTTTATAAACGGGCCGGGTATAGTTAATTATAGAGTTAAGAAATAGAAGGGAATAATTAGCGGTATTAAAAGAAGTTTAAAATTGATTAGGGCCGAACCCTAAAACTATTAATTATTAATTAAATATCTCTTATAATTTTATTATTTAATAAATTTTTTATAATTCTACTAATATTAAAATTATTAATATTAAAACGCTTAATATTATCCTTCCTATTATTAGCTAAATTCTCAGGGGTTACGTTATAAAGGTTATAAATATTTTGAGGGCGGACATTCTCTAGTAAAATTAGGGGTAGAGATAATAACGAGCGGACCTTATCCGACGGACGAATATTAAAAAATAGATAGACGGCGTCCTATTATTTAAATCCGCTAAATAGGTTTATAGTACGGACCTTCTTACTAGGGTTATTATCCTTCTTATTTTAGCGGTATTTAATAGCCTAGGCGGAAACTTCTTTTATAGTAGTAATAATAGCGGTAACGGTAGTAATAGAGGCGGTAGTAATAGTAGGATTAATAATAATTTATTCTTATTTTTTGTACTCCTTCTAGAATTCCTTTTTAAACTTCTTAGTAGCGAAGATTTTATTATAACGATTAATAAATTTATTAAAACCGGCCTCGACGGCTAAGTCCGCTACCTACTTTATTTTTACTATATTAGCTTCTATAGTAATTATTTTCTTTTTAAAGTCTTCGATTTTAGCTGCTAATAAAGAAGTATTACTAAGTTAAATAGAGGGTATTGTAATAGAGGGCGCTAGCTAGTAGGTAATAGTCGTATTAATTCTTTTTTAAGAATTATTATAGAAGATAGAGTTAATAAATGAAAAATGGAAATTAAATGAGAAATAAGGAACGGAGGAGTAGTAAAATTAAATTTATATAAGAATAAAGCTTTTCTCTTTTAAGAGGGAAAGGTTAGGAAGCAATTGAAAAGCCGCTATAAAATAAAATTATTTAAGACCGGGGATATAATTAACGGTATATTAGGCTATAAAAGTCTTTTAGGCCTAAGCGGGGGTAACTTTATATATAATCTTAGTGTATTAGTAAGGTATGTAAGTAATAGTTGTACTATTAATAGGGGGCGTAATATAATTGTAGTTATATAATAAATAATAGACGTACTAAGAAGGTTGGAGTATAGAGGCTTAGGCAATAGCGGTAGTAATCTCTTTATTAATAATAATTTTACTGATGCTAATAGAATTAGTATTAGGCCGGGTCTAAACCGGCTTAGGGACTTTAGGCTTCCTCGAAGCCGGAGTAGGAATTTGAAGTAGCGGGGACGACGGCGGCTAGGATTAATATTATAGCTATTAAAACTATTAGAATATTAGGAACTATTATATTATAGGAGCGTCGAAGGGGGATTTAAATATTTTATTTATAATTAGTTTATAATATAGATGCGTTAGTAGGAATAATAATAGGAGTAAGAATAATAAGTAGGAAGGAGTAAGAATAATAAAAATGATGAGGAAAACGAGAATTTAACGAGGAAATAATAGTTTAAGGGTATATTTACGGTTTAATATAATAATAGTTGAAAGAGGAAAGAAGAGAAGGAGGGAGAGAGAAAAGAGGATTTTAAAAATAAATAAAATATATACGTAGTAGGTAGTAGAAAGGAGGTTTATTATCTAATATTTAGGACTTACGTATAAAGTTACGCGTATATATTTAATTATTTAATTAGAAGAGGAGAGGGGGGCTAATATTATAGGGCTAATACCCGTAATTAATATATTTAGCGATTACTAGGCGAGCCCCGCTTATAGCTGGCCCGGCAGGGTATACTTAATTAGGTGCCTTACTATACCGGCAACCCCCTAGCCCGTACGCGCGCTCGTCTTATAAAAGGATAGCTGGCTAGGCCTGCCCAATAGGCACTCCTTTCCCCTCTTTTCTTCCTCGTAGAACCTTATCGATTCACTAGGCCAGCATCTGTGCCAACTGTGCTGCACCCCTTACACTAGCGAAGGCACTCTCTATAAATTTAAAGCGACAGCGGAAGAGGAAATACTACTTCTTACTAAAGTACGGTACTATAGTAGGGTTAATAAGTTTATTATTTTGTGCCTTGGGGTACCGAAGCTATAACTCTTTAGCTTTTAATTGCAAAAATTCGATGGAGGTACTAAATCCACGAATTTCGATACCGATTTACTATTAGTAGAGTAAGCGTTTAAGAACGGGCTATTCCCCTTTATATACGCGGGCAGTTTAGAGTTAGGCGGGATCGAAGGTGTTAATTTGCGGGTTGTTCTTCTTATTAAAATATTGAGAAATAATATACTATAGGAACGTAAGACTCTATTTCTCTTTAACCTATAAAAGGGCAGCTCTTTAGCTAGGACGGGGAGTTTCATAGTAGAACTATTCTTAGAGGAGGAGTCTCTATACCTATATAAGGGATTATCGGTTTACCTAGTCGCGGGGCTTAGAGGGCGCCTTCTTTCTACCGCGCGCTATAGTTTCTCGAAGAGGTTATTATCCCCCAAATCTATTAGTAATAGGACTTCATAAAGTAATAAAGGGAACGGGAGATGTTACTTAATACCTTGGCTACGTTGTAATCTACCTAATATAGTCTAGTGTAATAGTGCGGCTAGTCTCGATCTTTGGGAAAATTTTGGGAATTTTGGCGGTCTTAGTATGCCTATTAGGGGAGCTGTTAAGGGATTTTTAATAGGCCTATCACGGCTGTCAGGGGCTATTAAGGACTATTAGACGGGTCTATAAATACATATCCACCAATTTGACGGCCCAACACATATATAAATATGCATTTTAGCATTTACTTATACTAAATAATTGCGGCGGCCAATCTCTAAGCATTTAGAAGTATTTATACACTTTCAAGTGCATGTATTATTAGGGGAAATTCCTATAGCGTAGCGAAGTCCGGCTCGCGCTGCGCTAAAGAGCTCGAAGCATTCGCTAGCTTACTAGTCCTCGACATATCGGCCGTACCATCAAGCTTACTCTGCGAGATGCAATCAAGATAGTTAACGAACTCGAGGTTGAAATTATAAGGATGGAAAGAAAGAAGAAAAGACGTAGCAGGCTAGTCTCTATCACATTGACCCCCGTCGACTGCCTTCAGCGGACCCGCCCCACAAAAAAAATGTGGGTCTCCCCTCCTCGAACGATGTAGAATACGAGTACGAGCAGGGGTTAAAATGTATGTACGAAAGTAGGGTGCAGACTGTATATTATATAGAGATCTGCTGGGGAAATCCCTTATATAGAATCTCTAATATTAGGGTTTTGCTGGTTATGCCAGCGGGCTCCGATTATATAAGATAGGGCGGTCTGACTACTCCTATTACTTCTTTTATCCAATATACCCCCCTAATTGAATTGGATTTAAATTAGGAAGCTGGAAATAATTGAAGCTATTCACAGATTTGTACCTATTTTTTTAGTTTCCTTTAACGGTTACTTTTAAAGGTATTGCCCGCGGTCGTATCCTATAAATATAGAAGGTCGATAGTATTATTTCTAATAATCGGAGTCCTATAACTTAATAGTTAGAGCGTTAGAGTAGAATTTTAATTAACCGCCTACTATTTTTTAAATATATTTAATAATATAATTAGCGGATTATTACTAGAAAGTATATTTAAAGGTCGTAGGTTCGAATCTTACTGGGATTAATCTTTTTACTTTTTTTCTACCTTATAAATAGAAATTATTATATTAGAGCCTTTTAGTTTATAAAAGTCCTTTTAATTATATTATATATAAAAGTAATTTATGCCTATATTAATACCTATCCCTTCTTTTTATCGTTTAATAAATTTCTCCTTAATCTTCTTTATCAACCTTTACGATTAGGTAATTAGTTTCGATTATTATTAGCTCCCTCTTCTCTCCTCTTATTTCTTTAATATTTATTAGGTTGAATTACTTTATAAATTTAAAATGCTTGCGTAAATCTAGCGCCTTCGTTAATCTATTAGTAATTATTTACTTTATTGGTATATAGTATACGTCGACGATATTT
Source organism: Neurospora sp. CHS-2018a (assembly GCA_009802275.1). Lineage (NCBI taxonomy): Eukaryota > Fungi > Ascomycota > Sordariomycetes > Sordariales > Sordariaceae > Neurospora > Neurospora sp. CHS-2018a. Next base: position 55,572 of record RAKG01000107.1, on the reverse strand, counting down.
CGCTATTATCCCTCTTTAAACTAATAATTATAAATATCGACGTATTTGAATTTAGTCTAGAATTTAGAATTCTCCTTAGTAATAAGACGAATCGTCTATTTATTATTATAACCGAAGGGAATAATTTCGAATTTAAATCGAAGGGTAAGGGAATTAAAGAGTTTTTTAACTTATATACTTTCCTTTACTCCTTAGATAAATAATAGTAATTTAGTTTTTATTATTAAGGTCGTTATTATATTTTATTTATTAATTCGCTAATCGATAGTACTACCGAATAATTATATTACGAACCTTTAGGAACTCTATCGATCCGAAGAATTATTAGTAAAAAATAAATTAATATAAACTTCGAAACTATTATTTCCTTTTAATTAAAGGGTATGGTAATTAGTACTTCGAAGGTAGGCCTTTAATTATTGGATTATTAAGTAGTAAATTTGCCTAGGGTTAATAAGGAAGCGAACTAATTAGGATAAGGTGAAAGAAATATTTAATTTAGTAATAACGACGAGGTAAAAAATAGCGCCAACCGCCTTCTAATACTCTTTAATTAAATATTAAATAATAATCTCTAACGAAGTAGTTAGTTCTTTAAGTATTATAGGGGTATTAGGGGCTTTCTTAGTCTATATAATTCCCTTTATAATTTTGAAAATATATTTTCGTTAAAATAATTAAATTAGTCGGCGATAGCGGTCTTAAATAATTTCGATACTTAAGAATTATTAGATATTATAGCTACCGGTTAATTAGTAATACTTTTTAAGGGTAGAGATTATTCTATTTATTAATAATAAATATTTTGTCTTATAAGCGAAGATAATATTATTAATATAAAAGAATATAATTATATCCTTATAGATTAGGATATATAATTCTATAGGGATAAGAATTAGGTTAACTTTTACTAGGGTTTTAGTAAACTCTTTCTACTAAAGTAGAGGGGAACGTTTTAAATTATAGAGAATTCGTAGTAATTTTAATACTTTATTTCGATATACCTAACTATATAGTGCCTTTATATAAATAATTTCGTTTAGTACTACGTTAATAAAAGTATTAATAGTATTATATTATTTAAATTCGAAATTAAAATAAGTAGCGATAGTTATTATAATCCGGAAGGACCGGATTGCGAGGGTTGTAGCGTATATTTTGCGTATATTATCGTATAATTATTAATTTCCTTATATAATTAAACGAGTTTTATATTTGAGGAAGTAATTTTCTACGTTGAATTTATACGTATATACCTATATAGAATTAAAAGGAGTAGTAGTCTTATTAATTTACTATTCGTTTTAATTAACTTATATTTATAATTTCTTCTCTTTATAATTATTTATATATTCCTACTCTACTTTTATAAAAATATTACTAAAGGGATAACCCTAAAGGTTTTTATAATAATAAGGAAGGGGAGGGAAATTTCGTTTATAGAACATAGATAAGGTTTTGAAGGCGTTATAATAATTTATAATATTCTTAATTAGTTTTAAATTATTAGAGAATTTCTTTTCTTCTTCGCCAATCCCTAACCGCTTTATTTAGTTAAGGGTTTCCTTATCGATAGACTATCCTTTATATAATCTAATATTTATTTTATTTAAAGTAATTAAGAAGGACCCGATTTAATAAAAATATTTATTGTACGTTGGCTAATTCTTTTAAAGGTATAATATATTAAAATTATTAATAAGGAACGATGTTAGATTTTCTAAAGGGGTAGGATAACCCGTCTCCTCCTCTTTATTTATTATTATTACTTACTAATCCTCTTACGGCCGCAGCTTTAAGGCTGCCGCCGGGGTAATTATAGTACCCTTACTTTCTGATAGGGGATAGAAAGCCCGAAGGCGGGATTCCCTAAGAAGACCTTGTATTAAAGTATTCTAATTAGGAAAGATAATGATTCTAAGAAGAAGAGGAAGCCTAGGAAGCCAGGCCATGCCCAGGTCTTATACCTAGGCAGGGCGACTGGCAAGCCATAGGCGATAAAGGTCTTTAAGGACCTTTATCCTAGTAGTAAAGGCTAGTCCTTCTAAGACTAAGCTAGACTATTCTATAAGGTTCTGGAAACCCCTAATTTCCTATATTAAGTGCCGTATAATAAAAGAAAAGCTATCGTCCTTAATAGTCCTAAACATCCAAGTCTCCTCCGAAAATATCCAAATCTCCTTCGAGAATATCTAAGTCTCCGTCCTAAATATCTACGTCTCCTCCAATAAATTCTAAGTCTCCTCCGATAAATCTATCTAAAGCTACTCCTCCTTTATAGTTATTATTATTATCGGGATACTTCGGAACGTATTTATAATTAGCAGGTAGGAAGAATAAAAATCTATTCGAATCTAAAAAGCTAAGTAAGGGTTAAGAAGAAAATCTATACTAGGGATAGAGTATAAAGTTAGTTAAAAAGTAAAAAGAAATATTAAAAAAAATAAGTAAAGAATTAGTACTATATTAAAAGTATTAAAAATATTAAAAGGTGTAATGAGGGTAATTAAGTATTAAAAGTACTAAGAAAAGAAAGGGTAGTTGAAAGTACTAAATGTATAAAGAAATTTGAAGTAAGGATTATTATGTGTAATAATACAAAAGTATTAAAAGTACTAAAAGTATAGAAAAGAGAGGGTAGCCGAAAGTACCAAAACCGTTGAGAAATTTAGAATTTATATTAATTTATATATAGATAGTAAAGATTATTAGAAGATTGTTAGCGAATTAGTACAAACTATAAAGAAGTAGCGGGGGCTATTAGGGATTATTAGTTTAATAGCGAGGGCGCTATATAATAATAGTAATTAGGCTACGGAAGTAATAATACTATTATTATTATTATTATAATAAGTATAGAAAGCCGGAGGGTCGAATTACTTTACTTGCTATTAGGGAGAAGGGGACGAGTCGCGAAGCCTATATTGCGTATTAAGGATACTTGTAGTTTATAATACTAGGGTATACTATATTTTACGGCGGGTAAGTCGTAGAGCAAAGTTAGGGATATTCGGGTATATTATCGGAGTATTAGAATATACCTATATACTAGTAATAAAAGAAAATAGTAACGTCTTCGTTACTTACAATAGAATAAATATATTTTTATCGCTATTATTACCTTATATATTCTTATTAGGTAGGAGGGAGGTATTTCGTTAAGGTAATATTTATTTAGGTATTTTAAAGTAAGGCGGTCGTTCGAAAAGGTTATTGTATAAGTAAATCGGTTACTTAATATTTTAAAGCTCGTAAGCTGGAAGTAAATCGGTTGCGCGAGAGAATTCTTATTATAAAAGAAATTTGGGGGAAAGTACGAAACTTTTAGTAAATACGGGGTTATAAAGCTATCGAATAGTAAGCTTAGTACGTTTAGTTATCTAATAAAAGAAGTTTAGGGGTATTATAAAGTTTCTAAGTAAATAGTTATTTAAAGAAGTCTTATCGTAAGAGAGTAAAAGAAATTTAGGGAGTGTAAAACTTCTTTATTATCTTTCTTGAAGGAAGTTTAGAGGGGGCGGCTAAATTAAGTATCGTATTTAAGAGTATCGCGTTCAAAGGAAAAGTATCGTTTGGAAAAGGGTGTTAGTAATTACTTTATTCCTTATTTAGCCTACTACGACTCAATTAAATAGTATTGAAAGTAATATTAGGAGGTTGCTCGAAGAGGGCGGTCGAATTAGTATTATTATTGGAGCGTAGCTTGTAATAATAGAGTAAATAAAAGATGTGTTATTGAGAGGTATTATTAGTGACTTTATTATCTTACTGTAATAATTACGCTCGTTTTCGTCTAGGCTATACTTTAATAACTAAGCTAAGGTAAAGATTACCCGGCAGACTATATTTGAGAATAATATTATTATTATTATTATTCCCTATTTTTACTATAACGGTTATTCTCTTACAACGTCGGCCTACCTATACTTTAACGGATAAGGTAAGTAATTAAAATATAAGAATAATACTAGTAAAATTTTCGAAACTACTTGGGCGGAAGCGTATACTTAATAGAAATATTTATTAGTAATTTCCTATTACTTCGATTACTTTATTCTTCGTTTGGCCTATATTTTAATAATTAAGGCAGTTTATATTTTAACGGATAAGGTACTAATAAAGCAAACGGTACTTAAAGTAATATTAGTAATCCCCTCGTCTACGATAGGCCTACTACGACTTAGCGTATCGCTTAGAAGTTTAATCTTAATAACTTAGTGCTATCGAATAATAGGTAATCGAATTTTCGGCCGCGAGAATTTTACTCGTATAGGTAACGGGTTCGTATAGGTAACGAAGGGACAGCGCGGGGGAAAGAGTTCGATAATCGCTTGAAGAACGGCGGGTTACTACAACCGTAAAATTGCAATTACTATTTAATAGGGGATAGAAAGCCCGAAGGCGGGATTCCCTAAGAAGACCTTATATTGAGGTATTCTAGTTAGGAAAGATAATGATTCTAAGAAGAAGAGGAAGCCTAGGAAGCCAGGCCATGCCCAGGTCTTATACCTGGGCAGGGCGACTGGCAAGCTATAGGCGATAAAGGTCTTTAAGGACCTTTGTCCTAGCAGTAAAGGCTAGTCCTTCCAAGACTAAGCTAGACTATTCTACAAGGTTCTGGAAACCCCTGGTTTCCTGTATCACTTTCTTAATTTACTTATTTTTCCTCTTTTTATATATATATAAATTTAATCGGTTTAGAAATCGTAATTCTATTAGCGGTAGGTAGGGATTCGACGATTAAATTAACCTCCTTATCCTCTATTTTAATACCTCTGGTCGGCAATAGGTTAGATATATTAAGATTTAATTAATAAATATTATTTAATTATACGGCTAGTTTTTTAAGGGAAATATTAAAAGTATTATAGAATTATTTAATATTATTTATAAAGACTTCGTCTTCGTTAAAGACTATATCCCTAGTCGTAACTACCTAATTCGTATATAAGTTTTAAATACGGTAGATATTATTAAATTAATAACTAACTAAGTATCTTACTTAAGCGCGTCTCTTGAATTTTTGAATCTACTTCTAACTATATAGGATATTAATTATAAGTACAAAAGCTTTATAACTATATACTTTTAGATATAATAGCCGTAGTATTACCCTTTATTAATTACTATTGCGATTTACTATATAGGTTGTAAAGCGCTCTTTTAGGAATTTTTAATTATATTCCTACCGTAGGGTTATATTTAATAAATATATTACTACTATTATAATTTTTCTTTAGAATTTTTGAAGTAGTTTTACCCCTTCCTTTATAGCCGTCAATTTTTCCCTAATTATACCCCCCGAATATTCGGCGCTATTATTCTATATTTAAATATATAGAGCCGAAGGCTCAATAATTATACCTCTTATTATTAAGAAGGTAGTAACGTAGGGTTTAATTATAATTATCTTATTATTATATTCGACTACCCTAGGTCGGATTTAATAATAAAATTTAAAATTGTTAAATAATAATATTAATATAGTAATAATTAAATCTATTGTCCGATTTAATAAGTAATATAATTATATTATTCCGGACCAGCGATCTACGACGATTATTAAATTAGAGACCGTCCCTCCACCGGATACTTTTACCGGCGGATAATTAAAGAAATCGATAGTAAGATATAGTTTTAGACTTTCTAGTGCGTTACAAATTTCTCTTCGTATTTAATACTTTATTTTAGCTATTATATAGGAATTGTAGTAAATGAGATTAGGGCCCTTAAGTTATACCCTATACTCTTTATTCGTTAATTAAATTAAAGTCTCTAATTTTAAGTAATTAAGGCGAAGGTACTAGTATAAAGTATTACCCTTTAAAAGCTTCCTAACGGTCTTGTTAATAAATTGGTGAAATTGTACGTAAAAAGAGGATTAGTTAATACGTATTTCGAGGGGTATATATTCTAATACAAATTAGTTAAATTTTAAAAAGAAATAGTAAAGGTAGGTATTGTTTGAACGGGAATATAAGTAATTAAGATTAAATAAATAATTTTAATATAGTCCTTTTTTTAATAACTTTTTTAGGGATACGAAGTTATAAGCTATTTTTAGTATAAGTATAACGTTATTAAATTTAAAATTAATAGGGAGACCTTCGTTGTTATTTACTACTAAGTAAATTAAATTATACCCTTCGATTATAATAGATTTATCTCCTGCCTAAACGTAATCTCCCTCCCTTATAGGTATAAGGCCTTTAAACCGGTTAGCCTTATTAAAAATATAAATTATTATATTTAAATTAAAAATCGTTAAGTTTTTTAATAAGTATTTTAGCCCCTTATTATAAGGTTCTAATATTAAAAAGTTCGTTTTACAATTAATATTGCCGATATACTGTTTATTAAATTAAAGGCTACTAATATTATTAATATAAGATGCCTCTTCCTTATCCTTCTTAATTTAAATTTCTTTTAGGATTTCCTTTATTCGCTAGGTAAATTTAGGGTCCTTTTAATAATTCTTATTTACTTTCGTACGAACGTAGGAATTCTTTTTAAAATATTCTAATCAATTAATAATATTAATATATTAATAGTATTTAATTTAATAATTTATTCGTTTATAAGTAGGGTAAACCCTTTTTAGCTTTTTATTATTACGGTTTTAATAATTTCTAGCCGGCCTTTTACTTCGGTTGTCCTAGGGGTTATTAGGGGCGTCCCTATTAGCTTCTTTAATAAATATAGTTCTAGCCCTAAACGTTCCGTCCTTATAAACTTAGGAATTACCTTTATTTAATAGGAACGCTTTATAGACCGCCTACTTAAATTCCCGGGTTATATTTATAAAGGAATAAAGTTTATTATTTTTAATTTAGTAATATATTATAGCCTAAATATTAAGGGGAGAATTAGGGAATTTATTTATTATATAGAGGAAATTTTTATATTAATTCTTTAAGTTAATATATTTATCGACCGTATAGTATTAACCGATAGTTATAATTCCCTTCTATTCTTTAAATTAAGTAGTCTAATTCTTAGGAGGACGAGTAAAACAAACCTTCTTCTAATATTTAGCGCGGGCATTTTCTTTAATTTTAATAGGGTTATAATTAATTAAAGTATAGAATTTATTGTATTAGATAGTAATAGATTAGGTTTTTAGGAAGTAAATTAAATAAAGCTTTTTAATAGTATATTTCTTTATTTAATTTTTAATTTCGTTAATATTTAGGACGAATTTATTTTAATCCTTCTTTTTGTAATAGTAGTTAATTAAAGCGGCTTTATAGTTACGGAAGTTAGATTTAAATATAAAACCTAGGCGTTTAACGGTAAAAGATACTTTAATAGCCGGTCCGGGAGGGATAGGCGTTTGAGCCGAAGTAGAAGTAAATATTTAAGTATAAGTTAGGGCTATAGTAAATTAGGCGGTTTAAGAAATTTAAATATTAATTACCGGAGGTCCGGGGTCGGTAGAAGTACTTTCTTCTTCGGTAGATTCGAGAATTTATTATTAGATTTAGGTCTCTTAAATTATTTTGATAGTTAATTTTTAGAAATTAGTAATTAGCGGTTTAAGAGGAGTAACGGGCTAGGGGATTCTCTTTTCGAGATTAGGGTCGATAAATAACTAAAATTCCTTATTAAAAGCCTTATCTTTAAATTCCTTCTCCTAAAGATACTAATCTTTAAATTTATTAAAAATAATTTCATTAATAGTCTTAAAATCGATAGAGGTAAATATTATCGAATATAGGGGATTTAAAGCTATTATTTTTATCGTTTTTTATTGAGTATTATATTTGCCCGGTTAATTATAATCGATAATACTACGTATAAGACTCTTAATTGTAGAATACGAGTACGAGTAGGGGTTAAAATGTATGTACGAAAGTAGGGTGTAGACTATATATTATATAGAGATCTGCTAGGGAAATCCCTTATATAGAATTTTTAATATTAGGGTTTTACTAGTTATACTAGCGGGCCCCGATTATATAAGATAGGGCGGTCTGACCACCCCTGTCACCTCTTTTATCCGACAAACGACCACATTAACCCCCGTCGACTGCCTTCAGCGGACCCGCCCCACAAAAAAAATGTGGGTCTCCCCTCCTCGAACGATAGTAAGAGGAAGTCTATTACGATTTTGCGCAAAAACGTCGTCGGCTGCCCAAAACCCTATACAAATTAGAAATTTTACTTTTATATAATCCTTTATAATAAATTTAATAAAAGTTATTAAAATTGTAATAGGGTACTCGGAGGATGGTCTTTTTGAGCTCTTTCTAAATATATAATTTTTATAACGCTCGGACCACTCTTTGAAGTAATGCAACCTTAAAGGTAAACCTTCGTTGGCTGCCCTAAATTGGAAACTTTTAGATACTCCTTATTTTAAAGGTCAATATTAATCCTACTGTAAAGGGAAATATACGTTGAGGATGGCCTCGACGACACGGTTCTAATGGTACCATTTTTATAATGCACGGACTACCCGTTGAAGTAATGCAACCTCGAGGGGGTAGTATTCTATTTTTTAGCTTTTAAATCTTTTTAATTCTTAACCTTATTACTGACCGTATGAATAAGATAAATATATGTAGAGGATGGCCTCGACGAGACGGTTCTAATGGTACCATTTTTATANAGTAATGCAACCTCGAGGGGGTAGTATTCTATTTTTTAGCTTTTAAATCTTTTTAATTCTTAACCTTATTACTGACCGTATGAATAAGATAAATATATGTAGAGGATGGCCTCGACGAGACGGTTCTAATGGTACCATTTTTATAATGCACGGACCACCCGTTAAGCTAATGCAACCTTGAGGGGGTAAAAGCTTCAAAGTTCAAAGCCTTGCATCTCGACGAATATTGATTATATAAGAAAACTAAGACTACCATTAGAATCAGAGTAAAAAACTCTATATACTTAGGCCTTGGTCTGGTTATTAACTATTTTATTATATTTATTTTAGGTCTAAAAGGTAAGATTAGTTATTTTGCAGCCGACGGCCAAAAAACGCAAAACCCGCTCAGACCTGCTACCGCAGAAACGGGTGGTGTGGAGTAGGGTGGGGTGGTTTCGGAGGTCTAGTGGGTCTGAGAACTGAGACTAGTAGCAGGCAATCATAAGGATGACTGACAACGGGCAAGGAAACAGTGACAATGAAAACCGGGACGACCCGCCATGTCCGTCCGCTCGCGCCCCTACCGCCCCGTTCATCCACAGCGGTCCGCCCGCTGTCCGCTGTGGCCCTCTCAGGTCACTGTGGGCCCCTTTCCCTTCCCCGCTCCCGCTAGTTTGGATCAAAACACAGTTGGGCTTTCGCTAGCGTGGGCGGTCCAGGGGGGGACCTCGTCTCGTCCGCAGCATTGGACAGACGCCCCCGGACGCCCCCGGGCCGGCATCCCATCTTGTGTTGGTGTTGGGATGTTGGCACATGGGATGGAAAGAGGTCAAAGATGATGGCCCTAGAACTTCAACTGGGAGCAATTCGGGGATACCCGTGTACTATACTGATGGCTTCACCCAGGGGCACCAGATGCACATGTTGGAAATTAACGGCATGGATGGATGGTAGACAAGTGTACCTAGTCGATAGACTTGTTCGGCGTCTGGAGTCTCGAGATTACTTTCAGCAACCCAGCCAGTCCGTACGCAAAGTTCTTCACTTTCATCTGGCAGAAGCTGCCTGGAGCTGCAATGCAGTGTACCTGAATATTTGTCGTATGCAGGTGGCTTGATTGCGCAGCTTGCGCAGTTTCAAAACCTCGGGTGTTGCTCTCTGGTTGCGCGCAAGCCCGCGACTTGCGAAATTGCAATATCGAGCTATCTTCAGCTGTCCTGTTGAGCCTGTCCAAAGAAAGGCCTGGACAACGATGATCTTTTTGACCGGTCGTCTCCCAAAATTCAAACCAGCACTGGCACCCTGGAGGCTTGTGCTGCCCAGAGCGAGGCTTGCCAGGAGACAGCCCCAGGACTTTATTGAAGCGTGCTTCAATTATATAGAGGTGGATGACTTTCACAGTCTGGGGGTTTATTGACCTACATCTACCGAAGCGGAGTTGAGGGACGGTTCGTCTAAAGCTAGGTTTTGCTAATGAAGTTTCCTATTCGCTAATTGGTCAAATGCGTGGTACGGCCCTACAATTGGTTAGGGCGTCTTATTAAGCCCTTTTTTGATTAGTTATTTCGCGGATAGTATTTTTAACGGCCTACGCTAGATTGCACTAGGTCTTGCCCAATTGAAATGAAATGTACGGCCCTATTTACTAACGGCTGGTAAATCGGTCTAGTAAACTATTGGTACCCGTATTAATTAACTATTCGTATCGCATCCCTGCTATTTAACTTTAATTTTTTACCTTACTACTATTATTATTATTGCGATTCTATTTCAATATTAACCTTATATAGTAAACGCGCGTTATTAGTTGTTTTTCCCGGTAAGCGACCGGTAAGCAAATTGCGCGGGTATAAGAATTTCGCCTCTTTTTATTTTTCGAGTCTTAAATTCTCCCCTTTATTCTTCTTTTTTTGTAAGTAGCTCTCTCGCTTATTTCTTAAATTGAAATTAGGTTGGTTCTCCTATTCTCCTGCTTCTATATATATTGCCTTTCTAATATTGTTTTTAAGGTACGACCGTGCGACCGTACGACGGATTTCCTTTGTTCTGGGGGTTCTTTTCGTTTAGGGGTTCTTTATATTTCTTTCCTTTCGTTATTATGGATGTACCTACCAAATATTGTAAAATATACTATTAAAATAAACCCGTCCTAGAATTTGCTAATAAGCGAAATCCTAATAAGTTGGTATAGAATTGTATAGGCTATTGCAATAAGGTAGTTAAAGTAAATATATCCTATATTATTTTACATCTATTATTCCTATCTAGCCTTCCCCTCGCCAATTAATTAGTATTGTTTGTATAATAATAAATCCTTCAAAATGTGTAAATTTTACTATAAATTTAATATACTGTATTATTCTACTATTTGTAGGTGAATAGTGCCTTCAAGGGTTAAGATCCGAGTTGCGGGGGGTTGCGGGTGCGATTTAGGTAGTATTGGTTAGTTAGCTTCCTTTCTTCTCCTTTTTCCTTTTTCCGTTTTAAATAATTAATATTAATAATAATAGGCTGCCTATTAAAAGAAGAGGGATGTTAGCGTACTTTCCCCTCCTCTGGGAAGACTTCGCCCGGTATAGCGACTACTAGTACTTCCGCCAGGCCCTCCCTAATTGAGACTATTGCTACCTTAACCCTAATATTAATATTATGATAAAGAATTCGATAAGTTGCCCGAGCGAGTATTGGAACTATATCGCCCTATAGCACTTCTTATAGTACTTCCTATAGTACTACCTATGGTACTACCGCCTATACTTTCCGGTTATTTACGTCTTCTAGTATTTGTTCCCCCGAGATAGTAATTGGTATAAGTATAAGTATAGGTATAGGTATAGTAGAGGATTATCGATGTGGAGGGGTTTGTTTAAGTTCGAGAACGTGTTATCCGTTTAATTATATTATTCCTTTATAGAAGAAAGAATTTATAGGTATACTAATAAAAAGAAAAGAAGTGTATAATTATGGCTAATGTTTTGTAGGATTCTTTAGAAACCGCTAGAATACGTTGTAATATTACCCAAATCTAGCGTAAATATCGTTATTACTGTTGTAATAATTAAGATATATTTATCACCCCCTCCCTCCAAACTTAGAGGAGACGAAACCTTAGCTTCGATAATAATAATTTCGATAATAAGGATAATAATAATGGTCTTAATAATAAAGATAATAATAATGATTTTAATAATAATAACGATAACCTAGACGTCGACTATTTCTTTTACCTAATATGTGGTATCGCTCGAAGTATTGCGGACAAATATATCGAGACTAGGTATTATATATATTGTAGATTGGGTGCGCCTTATAGTAATATCGATTTTGAGAATAAATTTTATTTAAATTGTTGAAGGGTGTTTATGCGGGGTCTATTCTTTGATTTTGATAATAGAAAAGAGAAGGAATATTATAATTTATATTATAAGGAATTACTTCCCTTTAAATTACCGATACCCCGGAATCTAACGCTTTACTTACATTATAATCTTATTCGGCGAAATATATTACCCGAAATCGAATAATTAGTATTACCTTCCCTCCCTCGGCCTATATAATTCTATAGACTTTCTAGTATTGAGTTTGAATGGGATCCGCTATATTATAGACCCGAAGACCTTCTAGTAAGAGCTATTCCTAATATCGATTATAATATGATTAAATCCTTTTAAATAGTTAAAAAATAAGATAATATAGAGAAATATCTATAATATTAATAAAGATGGTTCGAAATATATATAGTTAATAACTATTATTGTATATATTATAATTATAATGATATTAGGGTTCCCGATAACCCTTATTTCTTTAATACCGGAAATAATTTAGATTTCGGTAATATACCCGACTTTTTACTAATATTTAATTAAATCGAAGAATAATTTATTATTCGGGTATATATCTTTATTAATATTTAGGTCGTTAAAGGATCCTAGTATAAATATTCTAATTATATTATTAACTTCCTTCGTAATATTAATTATATTTATTACTAATTACCCCTATTACCCTACGATTTTAATATTATTATCCTTCAACTTCGTAGAGTTAGGGATAAACCTTGTATTATTAGAAGAATTAGATAGACTATAATAATTAACCTAAATAACCTTTATATTTAATTCGATTTCTTGAAGGAAAACTACCTTAGATACCGAAATATTGAGATTATTGAGGTTTAGTTTAAAGAATTAATAAACCTTCTTAACGGCAATATATATAACGATTTAATTATTTATAAAATCGATCCCGATAACTTCCTGGCTAACGAGGATTTTAATTTGGATGAAGATAGTAATAGCGAGGGTAATGCTGCTAATGAAGAGGACGATAATAATACTTTTGAGTTAGAAGTTGTAGTATTTCCTAACTTTATAATTAATTAAGTGGATATAGAATAATTTTGCTAATAATTGGGTGGAGAGTAATTTGAAGTCCCGGTAGGTTAAGCCCCGGGTAATATCTTAATTTAATCCGCCCCCGGCTAGTACCTTCTAATTTAACCCTTTATCGAACCTAGCCTATTACGGAATACCCCTATAAGGGAATAGGATAGATCCTAACGAATTCTTTTTTAGGTATTTCTAATACTTTATCCCCGGGGATAAGCCGACTTTATTAAACCCTATATTTAATCTATCGACTTCGACGAATATATTTAATATACTTTTAAATGGTATAATAGACGATTTGTATAGTATTACCGCTTTCCTTTTATTATATTCAATATATTAATATATTAATAAGCTAATTCGAAAAGTCAATTTTTTATTCGATTAGGTCGTAATAATATAAATAATGAGGGTTTGGCTAGTATTAAAACTTTAAAGGAAATTATTGTAACCGATGCTTTCGAAGTTCGCTAGCTATTCGATTCGGTTATTAAGTTTTCTAATACTATATAGAGTACTCGACTATTTTAGTATTACTAAAGTTATAAATTTTGTATTTAGGTTTAGGCATTAGGTATGCTAGCTATATTTATAATTTTTAGCGCTATTAATATATATTAGGAAAGCTTTGTTCGATATATGCCTAATTATAAAGAATAGAAGGTTGCTTCTATAGACGGCTAAAAGAGAATTATAAGGAAGAATTTTAAAGAAAACCCTTATATCGCCGCCTACTACTTTGAGAGACGATTCAAATTATTTAAAAAGTATATCTTAATCCTTAAGTTCAAAATTGAGGATTGGTAATATCGTGTCGAATTTTAAGTAAAAGGTAGTAGTTATAACTATAGTATTTACTAAGTCCCTTATATTCTCCCCCCTAAGCTAACCGACGAGAATGCTCGGAAAGAGTATGCCGACCTTTAGGGTTTTTATATAACCGCTTTCAACCCGGAGTTAGAAAGAGTTGGCTAATAGGGTAAAGGAGACCTTCTAACCGTTATTATTAGGGATAATAAAGGCGAATATCTATTTATTTTCGACCTCCTATCCTAAATAGTTAACCGAATGTAACGATATAGCTATTATACCGACGATTATTGCCTTCGTATTAAACGGTTTAATTAAAGTACTCTTTAGCCTAACGATTCGATATTTAAGGTCTGCCGGTTTTATTTCCTTAGGAATTACTATTTAGAAGTATACTTTATACGTAGTCTTAACTTAAAGTATTAGTTATACGATAGGGTAAGAAATAACGACCGTATAAATAATTATAATTGTACCGTTATTTTAGTATAGCGTGCTAATATAGATATCTAGCCTTATACTAATTATAATGCTATTATTAATTATATTATTAAATATTATTCGAAGGTAGAAAAGTAATTAAGACCTTTTAAGGAGATTGTTTAATAAATTGCCCCCGAAGTTGTATTTATTAGGCCTATTATCTCTTTTGTTATAAAGATAATAAATTAGTTTATTATTAAGCGAGACTAGTCTGGATAAGAAATTAATTATTTACTTCTTAGTTTACTATTTAATTAAAATACCTACGTAGTTATTAATATAAATTGTCGCTATCTAGATAAGCTACTTAGATTTAGAGTACTTATTAGACGGGGTAGTTAGTAAATTTAGACCCGTATTTAATATAGTAAATATCTATTTCAGTTTAATAATTTCGAAAATATTAATTACTTCGAATAGGCCACTCGGTTCAATCTTACTATTAACCGCTATTTTAAAAGTCGAATTAAAAAGAGGGTATTTAATTACTACTTTATTTATAAATCCGAAGACGATAATTAGTATAAAGATTAATATAGGGTTAAATTAATATTATATTATCCCTATCGAACTTAAGTCGAATTGTTTAGTATTGTAAAATGAAATAGGACTTAGGAAGAGTAGGATATATATTCTAATATATATTTAATTTATATAGAATATTATAATTACCTTTACGACTATTATAGTAACCTACCTAATAGCGAACCCGACGACGAGTTTGAACCTCCTATTAAGGAAGAGAGATAATAAAAACTATAGTAAGTTTTAGCTAAAGAGGTTCCTACCTATTAATATAGTGGTAATAATAATAACGGGGACTTTAGAATATTTAATTATAGGCTTTAAAATATTTTATATAATTAGCTTTAATATTTAGACTATTAATACTTACTAGAATTGTAATACAATTATTGGGGCAATATAAAGGCCGATAATTGTTATTTAATCGTAGAAGCCGAGGCCGTTACTTCTTTAACTATTAATACCCTTAATCTAACTTAGAAAGTCGTCTTTAATCAATTCGTTATTTATTATTAATCTATTCTTAATTATAATAATAATATTTAATAGATTATCCGTATCCTACTTTTATTTTTATAGGTTAATAGCCGCGGAGGTATTAAGAAATTATATTTTATTCGGCTTTTATCCTTTAAATTAAAGTAAATAATTAAAGTAAAAAGAAAGGGTGATCTTATTATTTATAGTACCCCGATTGGAGTAGCGGCTAATAATATTAAAGGTTAAATTCTATATTCCTTATTTAAATTATTTATTGTAATTAAAAACGTCAATTAGAATGATTTAGAAGTAGTTATTATAGTATTAGAAGGTATTAACTTTACCGATTTGTAGCGAAGATTCCGGCTATATTAATATATTATTATTAAGGAGAAATTAATGTTAGGCTTTCGTACTTTTAATTTTATTAATTAGAGACTACGGCAAGCCTTTCTTAAATTCTAGAATAAATTATTTAGTAGTAGGAGCATTCTTTTATTCGGCGATTTCTATTAATTGCCGCTAGTTAGATAGAAACCCCTATTTTATAATTAATAGATTTTACCCGCTATTGAGTAAAGTAGTCGTAATTATTACTATATATTTAATAAAATTGTTGAATTATAGTAGATTGTTCGATAATAGGGTGATAATTAAATGCTATTTAGGGATATATTCGAAGGTTTACGAAATAACTTACCTTCTCGTCAATATTGGGAGTTATTATCTACTTAAGCTAAAGTACGGTTATTAAAGGAAGAGGTAGCCCTATTCGCTAATATTCTTCGTATTTACCTAAAGTATAATAATATTAGGTCTTATAACCTTTAGTATATAGAAGTATTAGATTAGTTGTACCTTAAGCTTCCTATTAATTACGAGGGTGTTAGTACTAAAGATGTTGACGTTGCCGAAATTAATAACCTCCAAATCGAATTCCCTTTAATAATAAGTAATAGGGTAATATTTATAGAGAACCTTTGGACTAAGGTTGGCTTAGTTAACGGTATATTAGGTATTGTTTTCGATGTTACTTAGGATGCTACTTTCCTAAATTAAAAAATATATAATAAAGAATATCCCGAAGGTATTCCTTTTATTATATTAGTTAAATTTAACTGGTATATTAGGCCTCCCTATTTTCTTAATTAAAATTAAGAAAGATTCTAGAATATCGTCCCGGTATTTAGAATTATACGAGATTTTATGTTTTATAAGAATACTTAGTATAAAAGAATATAGTTCCTATTAGTTATTATATATACTATTATAATATATAAATTATAGGGATATATATTCGATATAGCGGTAGTCGATATTTCGAAGAAAGATTTCTAAGTTGGGCTTATATATATAGCCTATTTACGGGTTAAGATATTGTAGGGCATTATATTCGATAAACCCTTCGATTTAAACTCTCTATATATAATATTTAATTAAATATTCGTTATACGGGCTATTAATAAGGTTAGAAGGTTACTAGAAAAATTGCTAGTCCTAAATATTTAAATACTAAGAGCCTAGGGACCCGGTATTACTACTTCCGAACCGGCTCCGGTATGACTATTATCCTAGACAGCATTAAATAGCTTAGAATTACTTAGTTTAGATAGTAATTATATATATACGTATAATAATAGATATGATTGAGATCCAACTTTACGTTAATGATTGAGATCCCTGGCGTGTAAGCCGGCCCGGGTTTACCCGGGTCGGGTTTAGCCGGGGAGGCATAATTTGCTTACGTAATTCGGATCCAAAGTACGCTTTAATAATATAGCGCGCGTTGCTTGACCTAGGGATCCAGCATCGCACCGGTGTCTGAGACTATTTTGCTGTGGAGGTGGCTTAGAAGCTGACACTTTCTGGCATGGCATGGCCATCAGTAATGGCTCGTGAAAGTGGCGGATGCAAGGTTCTTCCATCGCAGTCTCGCAGTGATTTCTTAATCCATCACCGATTTGCCAACACCTCACCACTGCCTCATCACCAGCTTCCAGTAGGCTAGTAGCTGAGCTGAGCTGAGCCGCCTGGAGCTGATGAGCCTGGCCAGTTAGACCAGTGAAAGAAAAGCAGGTAGGAACTGAAGCCTAAACTGCTGTAAACTTGGCCAAAGGTTGATGCTTGATGCTTGGTTCTTGGTGCACTGCCTCAACTTCAACATCAGCCTCAAAACGACGGCGTCAATTCGAGCGATGAGTTGGTCACTTGGTTGACGTCAACGAACTTCTTCTAAACGGCGGCCTCCTTCGTCAATGTCCAAACAAACTTGACGAGGCGTCGTTTGGTTCAGTATTACGACTTTCGAGGACTGTTTGATTCATGCTCTATCACTGTCCGGTCATGCCAGTGCTTTCGGCCGAGAAGGACGGCCGGGGGTGCTGAAGACCCACTTTTCCGTCAGTGGAGACCCGAGCCGGGCCCCGGCCCCGGGCGGGTCGCCTTTAAGTGGAGGTTTTAGGGGGAGTTTGCGAAGCAGCCGCCGGCGGCTATCCTCATCTCCGCTCCGTTGGAATGCTCGTAAACAACAATCATCCGCTTTATTATCCATTGCCTATCTATTTCTCGTCTACTAGTCCATCTATACTATGGAAATGCTCCTTTGGCATGGAGCCAAGGGCAAAATATCAAGGAACTCTCGCTCTTCCAAGCTATCATCCACTGTATGCAAGCAACTGCCTTATATCTTCCAGTTGACCTGAACAGGATGTAAATCCAACAAAATACTCCAAACATCTGAATCCCGAAATGATCCAAGTTTCTTTCCCTAGCCAAACAGACCATAGGCCATACCATTTACGCAGAACTCCGGTATTCTTGCACAATCATCCAGCAACACCAATCCTTCCAGCCAGCCCCTACACTCATGTGGCTGAACTACGCTCAGTCGTCCAAAGTCAAATCGATAACATCCGGCTCAGCCTTCCGCTTGACACCCCTTGACGCCGTCCCCGAACCAGACGCCGAAGCTGAAGCCGATCCGCTCCCATACCTCGGCGTACTCAAGGGCGGGATTTTGAGCTTACTAGACTTGACAGCCCAAGCGCTGGTGATGTCAATCTTGGCCACCTTATCACTTAGCCCGGGCGTGGCAGTTGCGGCGCTAGAAGAGGAAGTAGCCATTCTATTAGGCTGGATCTCTGTCAACGTACGGCCGGCTGGTGAGAAGGAAGGCGGGTCGGGTCGTGTGGGCGAGGATGACAGTAGGGAAGTGGCTGATTTGGAGCCACTGCCGCGCCATGTGCTCTGGAAAGGAGTACGGGGCTTCACGGTCTTGGCGGGTTGGGGGACGTCCGGCTCTTCAGGTAGGCCGCACAGTCTCCGCAATTTGCTGAACATCCGTCGACCTCCAAGACTCGTCCTCATCATCTCTGCCTTATCTTCAAACTCACGACGTTCTTCAGGAGTCATGCGCTCCCACCATCCCTCCGCAATAGTGACAACCAGGTCGTAGTCCAGCCTACGATTCTCCTGCTTGAGAACGTATCCCCGGGTGTTGAGAAACCAGTTGAATCCGTCGTATTTTTCGGCCCAAGCCTCCCACGTGGTAGCGGGGGGAGGGGGGATATCCGGTTCCAAGGGCAATCCGAATTTGTCTCTTAAGTCGTTGAAATTTCTTCGGCTTAGGTCATTGTTTCTCCAGCTCTTAGCGAGCTTCTCCCATGTAAGTCGCTCTTCAGCACTTATACCTTCCCATTTCGCTTTGATCATAGCAACAACCGAGTCGTATGTAGTGTTTTTGCTCGCGACTTCGCATCCTTCGTTGTTGAGATACAAGTTAAAACCGTCGTACTTTTTGGCCCAAGCCTCCCATGTAATGCTACTAGAGACATTAGAGCTTGGTGCAGAAGAAGAGGCAGTGGTAGCAGTGGCGGTGGCGGATAAAGAGGTTGGTGGTATCTGAGAGGGAGGCCCTCGGTGCGGAGGTAAGCCGAATGCTTCCCTCAGTCTGTTGAACATTTTGCGGCCTTCGGAACTCGAGCGCGAAGTCTCCGCGACGCCTTCGAATTTGCGCTTTTCTGCAATTCCCAAGGTATCCCATCGAGCCTTTATCGTAGCAACAACCGAGTCGTATGAGATGTCAGGCTTGCTCTTCTTGAGATCGCATCCTTCGCTGGCAAGAAACCAGTCATAGCCGGTGTATTGGATACCTTCTATAGCACGTGTTAGTTGGGACAGACGCTCGCTCTGGGTCACGTAATGAATCTTCCAGGACATTGGGATTCTGCATACCTTTTGGAGTCGACTTTGCTGTCATGTTCGCGTTGGCATTTGACTTCGCCGCCATGTCCTCGTAGATACCCCGAGCCGTTATAGTCATGCCCTCCCATGTCTTTCTCAAAGCAGCTACTGCTTCTTCATGTGTAAACCTGGGGTTCTTCTCACGGAACTTTCGTTCCTCGAATTTCAGCCAAAACCCGAAGCCGTCAGCTTGACCGCCTCCGGAAGAGCTGCTACTAGTGGCGTTGTAGCTTGGTGCCGCCGGAGTTGACGAAACCGTTGCTTTGCCCTTGTTTGCTCTTTTGAAGGTCTCCTCCAGCCAGGTAAATACACCCTTATCGAGCGGATGTTGTGCGGCCGCGAATGCTTTGTTGCTGTAATTACTCCTTTCAGTGGACTTTAAGGCCTCCCATTGCCGCTTCGTGGCTTCAACAACTTGGTCATAGGAATATTCGGGATGTTTTCTCCGGACACTAAGGCCTTCGGTGTTGAGATAATACTCGAACCCGTCATACTTGCGGCTGGTCGAAGCACTGCTGGTTGAAGCGGATGTCGCAGGGGTCGAAGTCGATGCGATTGTGCCTTTGGGACCAGACTTGGCTTGATCTAGGGCCATGGTTGCGTAAACAGCTCGGTGCATGTCACTCATCGCTTCCCATCGCCGTTGTATTACCGACTTGAGCGATGCTGCCGACGCGCTGGGGTTCGTCTTCCGAAGGCGTCCCTCGAGTTCTTTGGCGAAAACCTCGTAGCCAGAAACAGGTGGTGATGCAGCTGAGCTCTGTGGCGGCACATCTGGCGTCACAGTCGAAGGACCTGGCCCAGAGGATGCTCCAACGACAGGGCCTACAGCCATCATTTTACCCAATCCCACCAGACCACTCGCGGCCCCATAACTGGTTCTCGCCCGTTTGTTGGCCCGTTGATCAATCATCTGCTGCAGAATCCTCTCTTCCCTGGCCTCCTTCGCCTTCACCTCTTGAATGCGTGCCAGATCATCCGTCATCAACCGATCACCCATGGTGAGGTAGGTAACCCACTCAAAGTCAAGTAGCTGCTTGACCTGCTGTGCAGACTTCCCTGGCATGAGTGGCCGAAGAGCATCTTTGTATTTGTTGATCCACCAGGTCCGGCCACGGTCAAGTTGCTTGCGGCATGGATCAAGATGAGCGAGGTCTATGTACGGATCAAGCCTTGCTTTGCTTTCCATATAATCCTTCTCGGGGATATTCGAGAACTTGGTAGTTGTGCGAACAACGACCATCCCATTTCTGTCAACAACAGGTTTCTTGATCGCAAGCGCCGTGGTAAGTGTTACCTTGGCCTCCTCACGTAACGCCGCCACTCTGTTCTCAAAAGAAGGAAGAGGCTGAACCCAATTTTTGGGCACTTCTGGGACTGCGCTGGGCGGTGGAGGAGGTGCGATGCTAGAAACAGACGGGATGCTCTGAGTTCCCGACGGACCCACAGCCCTTGCATTGTCCAAGGGAGGGAGCTGGGGCTGTTGTTGCTTCTGTGTCAAGGCTTGCTTGTTGAACCATTCGCGATGGGTCCGTGGCAATGAGCTCCATGCTTGCAAAATAGTATCGAGCAAGAGTTGGTGACTGTATGTCGGGTGCTTCGCTCGGAGAGAGCCTATTTGTGTCGAAAAGTAGTACTCCCTGCCGGCCTTCAGGTCGTCTTCTGTAGAGGGGCTTGGGCCTGAAGGCTGGGGTGCCGAATGGAATGGCGCAGGCAAGGAGGGACGGGGCTGAGTCTGAGCTTGGTTTTGGGCCGCTGTTGCCCTGCTCACGTAACTCTCTACACGACTAAGAGACATCGTAGTCCATCGTCTCAATAACTCCGCATTGATTGCACCACTTTGCCAGCTGGGGAACTGCCTCTGGATCACGGTCGCCTCCTCGTTGAAGAATAGTTGGCGACCATGTTCCAAGGTGCCCTGAATGTGGGTGGTTTGGTGGTTGTTGGCGTTGTTCTGGATCAAGTTGATGGACCCCGAGAAGCCGTCTATGTGGGTAGTTGTTTGGTGGTTATTAATGTTGTTGGTCATTTGGATGGACCCTGCGAAGCCGTCTGAGCCAACTGATATGGAAACAACGGATTGGGTGGATTGGGGCGGCCATGATTGGAATTGCTGGCCATATTGAACTGGTTGAGAGGAATGACCCGCATAAGCCCAGGGGTTGGCAGGGGCACGATGACCCTGGTTAGGCGGAGGAAGCTGATAACTGTAGTATGTCCCCACGGGCTGCGGGCGCGCTTGACCTGGTTGAGGACCTTGATAACTAGAGGCAGTAGACTGCTGAAAAGGCTGATGGGGATTCTGGTGTGCTGTCACAGGTTGACGGTACCCTTGGGACGACTGAGTAGAGAGATCCGGTCGACCGATGATGAAGTGGTCAATCGGTTTCGCGAGAACCGGGGCAGGGCGTGCAGGAGGCGGGGGAAGTTCTTTCTCGTCATGAACTTCAGTTTCGAGAACGTTGCCAAGCAATTGGAATTCTGTAAACCACAAATATTCTTCGCCGAGAATGGCATGCAACTTTGCTTGATCGAACTTCGCGAAAAGTTGTTTCTTCGCTTTGTTCTTCTTAGCCTCCCATTGTTTGAGAGCAGTAGGATCGGGTTTCAAGCGCTTCGTGACGGTTATGGTACCCGAAGCAGCATCAACCGTGAAATCACAGGAGATGCCCTCCCGCAGCCCTGTCAAGTAATGTCGTACATGGTCAAAAGCTGTACTGGAGCCATGGATCCGAACAGCGTTGAAAGAGCAGGATTCGGAGAGGAACTGGTTGACCCTGAAGCACAATCCACAGTCACAGCTTATCCTGCGCATAACAGGTTGCCAGATCTGTTTCGGCGCCTTGCCAACCTCCCTGAGCAGATACACCTCCATAATAGCAGCATATATGTTTTGGTATCGAGGTGTCGACAGCGGGATCTGGTGCTTTTCGAGAACGTCCAGGAGGAGCCAGAGGAAAGGGACCCAGAGATGGGTAAGCTCACGAAGCGGGATGCGTTTCGCATCGCCTACCAATTTCATCGTCAAGCGCATGAGGAGGATATCGGCTTTTTCGGCGATCAGTCCAGAGATAAAGCGAGATATATCAGCCTTGTCGACACCTTCAATTGCCGGTTTGAGAAGTTGTAGGGATTGCTCAACCTTCGAATTGGTTGAACGAAGTTGTACGATTTCCCTAAGCCGTGCTGTTTCAGCGGAACGACTGTGGAGTTTGTGTATGTGCAGTTCGTTCAAAATGTGTTCAGCCAAGCTGAGATAGAGCTCTCGTGTCGCATCTTCCGTGGAGCAGGTCACGCTCTCGTGGAGTTCGTTGGCAAAGCCGAGAAGGAAGGAGAGTTTCGTGGGGTTTCGTTTTACCACCTTCGTGGCAAGTCTGAAGGTTGGTTAGATAGAGTCATGATAGTTCTGGGGTTCTTTACTCACTCAGTGAAGTCGGGTCCTAACCCGAAACATGTCTTCATGGCGGAAACAAGTTCACTTCCATCTTTTTGGCCGATGATTTGCGAGTCGGGGAAGTCAGCTATGCGGACTACTGTGTTCCGTGCCCAATCTCGGGGAATTGTTTCGTCCGTGGTTTGGTAGAAGGCGGTTATTGAAGAGCACCTGTGATTGACCAAGCTGTGAGAGAATGAGATGGCCAGAATACTAGCAGCTTGCGTTAGCTTCTMGGATTACACTTCACCAAGAAAGTGCTCTAGATCACTTACCCCTCCTGAATGTCTTGAAAGGTGGCTCTCCCTTCTGTAATCTCAGAGCGAGCCCATTTAACAAAGGGTTGGGGGTCGTAAGGCAGTTTGCGAAAGGCAAATCCAGTGAAGCCCGCGGCGAACGTAAACAAGTCCCAGTCCTTGGCAGATATGCAAGTCTTGAGAATGCTCTCCACGAACTCCCCAGGCATAAACCCCAGTCCCTTTTCGTTGTCCCAGGTACATGCCCTCCGGAGGAGGTTGTTGAAGATGGGCCAACAGCGATCGTGATCTTCGGCGCTCCCCGAGCATAGGGTCTTATAGTTTTCGAGCAACGTACGCAGGGGAGTCTGGGTGACGTTGTACTTAGCGGTCGGTGGGCCGTTTGCTTCGATGGTCTCCCACAGGAAGTCGGCCACAGTATCTCGAGGGACAAGGACGAGTGCCTGGAGGATTGGGATATGGTCAGCAAAGATCTAGAGGAGCTTTAGTGATGATATGAAGTACGTACCGCATCACAGTATCCGGGAAGCAATTTGGGCTTTCGGTGGTCGGTAGTCTTTGCTGTCCAGTCGTTCTCGTCAACGGGCACAAACTTTGCATAGGTTCGACTCTGAAAGTCGACCAGATCCTCAATGACGTAGGAGGGGGACGCTTGTTGAGGGTCGATGTCAATGTCTTCATAGCCTCTGTCGAGCCGGCAAAGGAATAGTTCGAAGGGGATCACTCGCGAGAGGCGTTCCAGAGTCAGAGCCAATACCCGGTCATGCCTTGCCAAAGCCTCTGGAAGATAATCTGCCTTTTTGTAGGTGTAGTGGAGCCGATGAAAGAACTTGTTGGCAGTCCTGGAGCCCTTATCCTCGGATATCCAGTATCGCAACAGTTGGCGAAGGTAGCCTACTTCGTCGTCCGCCAAACCTACTGCGAGAATAGAATCGGCCGGTGGTGGGTTTTCCGGAGGCGGGGGAGGAGCATCGAAGGGGCTATCGACACGTGGACGCCAGGTCTCAGGATATGAGAGGCCGGCCCAAGATAGCCGCTGACATAGCTCTTTTCGAAGATCTTTAGGTATGTAGGGGGTGTCGAAATCATACTCTTCCTCGGCTTCGTCCAACTCCGGGGTCTCGATGACAGCGGGGGTCTTGGTCTTGGTCTTGGACTTGGACTTGGACTTGGTCGCTTTCGGTTGGGCACGACGTCCTGCGGCTGTACTCGATTTGGCTGAGGGTTTTGTTCTTTTGGCAGTTGCGCTCGGCTGGTCAGAGGTATCGTGTGGTTGCGGTTGCTGTTCGACATGCCTGGTACCTTCCACTCGCTCCTCCTCTTTCACTGGAGGTTGGGCGGCGGCTTGCTTCGCGGTTTTTCCTCCTTTAGGTTTGGCTGGCGCTTTTCTCGTCTTCACAGGCTTCTCATCGATCGCCATCGGTTGGGTGTCATCCCGAGTCGCGTTGCCGCTTTGCTCGCCATTATTCTCGTCGCCGGTCATGGCGGCCATTCTCCGGGTTCGCACCATTGTCGATCATGGCCCTCTGGACTCCAAAGTCCAGGCCAAACGAAAGAGCAAAGAAGAGACCAAAAGCAAGAACCAATTGGTACAAAAACAACCAAAAGCTTCCAATACGCTCCTCGGGGCGCGGTACGGATGGCCTCGAGGCTTGACGACAACGACCGGGAGATTCCCAAAAATGCGTTTGTTTGTGGGCGACCCGGGCCGTCACGTCACACTCGACGCGGGGATGCTGCACACACACAAACGCAGCTTCTGACGCGCTACAAACACGGGCCTGAAGAGCGCTAGCGTAATCCTGGACTGTCCCAGCGCTGTGGGAGTGGGGTTTCTCCACAGCCTGGAGATTTCGCGTCACAAATGCAACCGCTTACCGAACCCTAAAGTGCACTCCACTGACGGCTGTAGGGCAGTCAAAGGGTTAGAGTGGGTCACCCCCTTTTTGTTTGTTTACTTTCCAAAGGACACTTCTTATTCCAAGTCAATACCAAGGTGGTTCTGACTTGGAAAACCAGATAGGATGATACTCTGCGGCTTAGAGGTTAAAGCATGACCTTCATGTCGATTCGTTAAAGGCTATGAGCATGTCAGTTTATACGACTGTAACTTGCAGCCACTTTGCTCCTCATTGTCACCTTGTTCCCACGAGCTTCGATGATGGAACAGTTCGGACTCTCCTCATTAAAAATATTATTTAATGCAGTGTCCATGCGGAACTTCATCTGTTCCGGTTGGTCAGCCTTCGAGAGGGATTTGCTCTTGCGACTTGCAATTGTGTCACCGGCCTTTTTTGACACGGCTGATTCACCCGTGAAGGCAGGACCCCGAAATCCTCTTTCAATGGGGGTAAGAACCAAATTCCCACAAGCCATCCAGTGGTGCAGCTTTGAACCTCGAGTACGCATGAACCCCAGTGGTCGAGAAATCAGAGTACCAATCTGAATCAGACTATGCAACCATGCGTTCTACAAACGGGTACCGTACCTGCAGTCGAGAAGATACCTACCGGAGGTCCGATATGCAGCATGTTACTGCTACCCATCTTCGAACAAATCGACGAATCAGGAAAACTCCACATGGAGCCCGAGGGAACACAACATCATGCCCGGACATATTCTTATCTTGGAATATTGCTTCCCACCACCCATTCACCCAAGGGACTAGAACCAACCTTGAAGGCTTTGACTCACATCTCAAATATGTCTGAGACTCTCGAGCCTCAAGGGCGAGCCATTAAGTAACGCTCAAATCCCACCCTTGACCGACATGGGAATCCCATAGATTTCTTGTGCACTGACACCTTCTCCACCTCTTCTTCCTCTTCAACGAGTTCCCGAAGTCTCGACGGCATCTCGACGCAGCTTCACGATGACGTCTTCTTCCCAAGGAGAGAAATCTCCAAGCGCACATGCGCAAGAAGAGACCAAGCAAGTAGCACTGGTTACCGAAAAAGTTCCCTCTTCACAAACAAACGAGAACGACACCAGCGATGGCCCTGAGTCCGACGACCCAGTCCCTCACCTCCACGCAAAGACCTTCCTCGCCGTCTTTGCCGTTTGTCTGATCTACATCGCCCAACTGATCAGTCTCGTTGGCGCCGGAGCTGTGAGTCCCTCCTTCCTTCCCAAAATCCCAAATCCACAAATCCCCACCTTCCTACTTCCTATGCTCACCTCCTTCCCTCCTTCCCTATTTCCCTCGTTCCCTCGCTCCCTCGCTCCCCACTCCCACATTTCCCCCTTCTCTCCATATTCTTCCCTCCTTTCCAAAATCCCGAATCCCCCACTTCTCATCTCCCCAACTTCCCAGCTTCCCAACCTCCCTCCCTTGCTCCTTCCCATCTTCCCAACTTCCAAGCATCCCACTGCAGACAACAGCTCAGCCTCCAATAGGATGTTTGCTCCTGACCCAGCTGACCTCCCTTTCCCCCACAACAGCAAGGTCAAACAATAGCAACCCATTTCTCCCATCCCACCCAATCAATCTGGTTCTCCGCGCCCATCACCATCCTCACCGTCGTCCTCGGCCCCATCACCTCCCAAGCCGCCGACTACTGGGGACGGAAATGGTTTCTCGTTCTCCCCACCTTCGTGGGCGGGGGCATCGGATCTCTGGTCGTCTCTCGCGCCCGCTCCATGCCCGTCGCCATCCTGGGATTTAGCATCATCGGCATCGGCTTCGGTTCCCAGCCTTTGTTACATGTGGTGACGAGCGAGGTGCTGCCAAGGAGGTGGAGGGCGTGGGGACAGGCGGCGGATATGGCTTCTAATGCTTTGGGTGCGGCGGTGGGGTTGTATGTGGGTGGTGCGTTGAATAGAGGGAATGATCCGGGAGGGGAGGGGTTTAGAGTGTATTTTTTGATGAATATGGCTGTTTATGTCGTGGCGGCGGGGTTGTGTTGGGCGGTGTATAACCCCCCGCCAAGGCCGTTGCAGAAGGGGTTGAGTACGAGGGAGAAGTTGGCGAGGTTGGATTGGGGAGGGTATTTCTTTTTGGCGGTTGGGTTGGTGCTTTTCTCGGTTGGGCTGTCGTACTCCAAAAATCCGTTTGAATGGAGGGATCCGCAGGTTTCGGCTACTTTTGCCGTTGGGATGGTGTTTGTGATTGGGTTGGTGGTGTATGAGACTTGGGTTAAGAAGGATGGGATGTTCCATCATGGGCTGTTTACGGGTAATCGCAACTTTGCTGTTGCGATGTTTTGTGTGTTCTCGGAGGGTGTGGCGTTCTTTGCGGCCAATACGTACTTTGCTTTTCAGGTCAGCGTGCTGTACGAGTCTGATGCGCTGCTGGTTGGGGTGAGGTATAGTTTGATAATGATCATTGCTGCGGTCTTTGCTTGCTTGACGGGGTGGTATTGCGCGGCTACCAGACGGGTGAAGTGGGCAACCTTTGTGGCTTTTGGGCTGTTTATCGTCTTTTTCATATGCATGGCGACTACGACGAGAAAGTCGGACACACCGACCTGGGGTTATACCGTTTTCTTGGGGAGTGCGTTGGGCATGACTCTCACTACGCTTGTCACGGTTGCGCAGTTGTCGACACCGCCGGAGCTAATCAGTGTTGCCAGCGGACTGATTATCAGTATTCGCTCGCTGGGTGGAACTGTTGGGTTAGCCATATACAACGCGCTTTTTCACGATGTGATGAAGAACCTGGGGAGCAACGTTGGAAGCGTTGTTGTGCCGAAGGGAATATGGCCGGATGATGTGGAGATGTTTGTCACAGCACTTGAAGCCCAGGATCAGAAGACGTTGGGGACAATACCCGGAGTGACGGGGGAAATCATCGAAGCCGGTGCCATTGCTTTGCAAGACACCTTTGTCCTGGCGTTCAGGCACGTTTGGATCGCTGGTGCTTGCTTTGTTGCGCTGGCTGCTCTTGGTAAGTCAAGCCGATCCCTTTGGATCACTCATGGGTACGTTATTATCGTGCTAACCAATTGCTTTAGTCTCTCTTCTTTTGTTTGACCCCAAAAAGGAGTTCAACATGCACATTGACGCACCTGTTGAGAAGGAAGAAGATTTGTATTCCGTCTGATATTTAGGAGTGTCTTGGGTCTGTTCTTTACACGGGCGTCAGCAAGTTGAAAGCTTGATCCATGCTCTCACCAGTCACCACCAAAACAAGGCTGTGATCGAGCAGCTGGTACCTCTATATCGAGAGGAAGGGAACATCATCCCCGCGGGTACATAACTTCACAGTTTCAGTTTCTCTTCCTGGGCTTTGGGTTCCTATCCCCTGAACAAACAAATTCCAAGAATGCGGGGAGATCAAGAGTTGATACATCAAGATCAAACAATCACCAGCACTGATGACAGCATGAAGGTGCCACTAGATCTAGGTCCCTTGGCCTAATGTGGTGGAACCTTCTCTATTTCTTAGACCTGGTAGGAATACCGGCATTTTCCTTGCAGAACCAAGGCATCAGGAAGGCAATGAAGAAGCATATACGACCACATACTTAGTGGTTTAGTGAGAAGACAAAAATTTCATCCTGATGGAGATTCTTTCACGGAGCGGCCCAGTTCCGTTTCATGATATGGCCTCCGATTATCATATTTGCATTGCCCGGTTGAGCTTTTGTGCATCCTTGACTGGCGAGACTGGCCGGCGTGTGTTACTGTCCCGCGGATCTTTCCGTGTTTGAGCTTAACGAGAGGAAGTGCTATGTATCCGTACAACTGAACGATGGGTAGATTGTTGGGATTTTGTTTTTCTAGTTGGAAAGGGCAGACAGAAGATACATAGTTGAGTAATCTTCATGGAAATAATGTGAGCTGGAAGGTTTAGAGATGAGTTCCGATACTTACCTGTTCACACATCTTCCGTCTTCGCCGTTGCTCGCGAATGGTCCAGCCACAGACATGTCCTCTTCCCATATCTATAACGGTTAATCCTTTCGACAATGACACTTGGCATCGTACATGGAAAATAAAAGTTCCGGCTCATAGAGAAAAGAAAACAGCAAGACCCCGGGGGGTCTGGATGCCGAGACCGACGACATCAGAGATATCTCATCCTCAACAACTCGCAAGTCTAACTGCAACGTCACAGCAAGAAAACTCTTTCAAGATAACCCCGCAAGTATTTGGAATGAAGTGCATCGCCAAGTGCCACCATGGTGGTGACTGTTGGTCACAAGGCAAGACATATGAGGTGAACTGACCCGCTTGGGCTCGCTGTGTTGAGGACTGATGTTCACTTACGAGCGCATATGCCACAGTGCATTGTTCACGATGCAGATACCCGGGAGTCTGGGTCGTAGGATGGTCTAGCTGGCTGTTCCAAGCTTTCTGTCTCCTCTTTTCCTGCATGTTGGTTGATAGTCGATAGCGGATCGTTCTAGAGTCGTGTAGTGCCGCAACCTCACGGTGGTGAATCGAAGGAGAGAGTCTGTCTCGCTTTCTGCTATCTTCCTCAGCCACCATGATGTATCCAGGCCAACGTCGACACTGTTGAAGATGTCTACGCCGCAGTGGGGCGTTCCAGAAGTGTTGGCTTTCAAGTTTCAAGATGTAAAGCCATGTGTTCATCGTCATGGATCTTCCGGTTGCTTGTGAAGAGGGCAATGCCGCGAGGCGGCGAGGGGGGGCAGGCCCATTCCAGAGGCCAGGGTTACATCGGAAGAGGTAGACGAAGGTAGCTCGGTAGGTATGCCTGCACCACGATAAGTGTTAGCAATGTAATTCGAATCCTTTGCATGCAAGTTCTGTCACTTCGGATCATCACCAGTTTCTGCGGGTTTATCGTCTTGGACTCTTGGTGCCATGCATGTGGCACCAAATTGCGAAATTTGATTCCTTTGTTCCCCTGAGTTCATGTCTTTGATGTGAGTGCGGCCCGTCGTGCTTGACACACCTTCTCGGAACGATGGCCTTCCTCTGCAAGACTCGCTGCATCTTTGAACGCCTGTCAGAACCTTGTTCGTATGTTGTCGTGGTGGGCAATCATGGACGATGAGACAAAGTCATTTTGCAGCTCGATGTTTGTTGGTGATAACTCGAAAAGCAAATGACATATTGGATAAGGCTGACCCCTTCTCAATCTCGCTACGGTCAACATTCCAGAAGGACAAGGGAAAATCCACGTCGGTGTGCGAGTAGATGCCTGTCAAGGTCCGGCATCAGCAAGCAAACAGATCTGGTACCACTCACCTTGAGCCCTAACCCGCGGCCAGAAGTGCCATCCATGAGGACGGCGACACATTGGAGACGTGGACGAGACTGGAGTGAATGGCCGTCAACAGCAACGCCCACAGTCCGGCTTACCCGACCAAAATGTTTCCAAAACATCATGAAGGCTCTCGATTGGCAGATCGATGACGATTTCTCACATCAGCAGAAGCGGCTGGGGGTAAGGCGTAGCTGGCAATGCTGTGTGAAAAAGATTCCGAGTTGGGCTCGCCCGAACGGCAGCATGGCGTGCAAGTGAAAGACGTGGTGGTGGTGACGAGAAAAGGAAAGATTGACGCTGCAGGTCTCATTGACCGGTTTAGTGTCGAAACGCAGCCACATTAGTGGTGACTGGTGGCCTTCTGGCGGGCTTCTGGCGGGCTCTTTCCTCAGTGGACGGAACCTCCGAAACAACGACCTGGATGGATGGCCGCCATCTCTGTCAGTGAACATGCGCACAGCCGTCCAATTTCTCCGAGCAGATATCTTGGTTGTCACTTCCATGGACCGGAAGTTGAGTCTTGTAGCTGTGAAGATTAAGACCAAAATCGACACATCTCTTTCGACTGCGACTTTGCTGCCAACAGGTTGCGGGAATCATGGCACGGGTACGGGTGTCATGTTACATACATCGCGGGTCTTTTGGGTTCTTGGGTGCTGCGGTTGGTGCAGAAGCGCAGGCGCGGCTATCGTCTTGTTGGTAACATGGTAGCATCGCGTCCATTCTCACGAGACTGACAAGACCGAGGAGGAGAGGCTTCGGACTGCAAGCTCGCGCGGGGTTTTCGAAGTGGCCACCGGCCCCCAAGTGTGTTGAAGATCCAGAGGCTTTGAGAGGCAAAGGAGGTCGGAATCGTGTACTGTTTCTGGTGGTGCTGTGTCGCACTGCCTGTGACACACGAAAAGTGCGAAAAAGTGATGCCTGGTTTATGACATGGCTGATGGCATGAGGATGTTGTTTTGGGCCGGGAGAGGACGTTTGCCCCTGCCCTGGCAAGGGTTGTCGAGATTAGGTGGTTGCTGGAAAGAAGGAAGGAAGGGTTCGCAGACGGGATGAGAGCAAAGTTCCCGTCGGCATGGGCTGGATGGGATGGAACCCGTACGGGATGGATTGCCCGGATCGATCATGTCCCGTCCACTGGTGTTCGAAGTGGAAATACAGCGGCTTACAGCGGTGTTGACATCAAATGAGTCGGGCTGTTGAGGACTTATACACATGCTGTTAGAGATTAGCAACGTATAGCGCCAGAAGAGTAACGAACTCTGAGCAGTGCACTAACACCGAGCCGGATCAAGTCTAGAGGCGGGGCGGCGCCAATCGGATGTCTGATGCCAAGCCTGTAGTGCACTGACACAGCCCGCTCCCCGCCTTCCCGTTGGGGCCTCTATTTTTGTGTTTGTTCTTGACCCAATCTTGGCTTATTTTCTCCGCATTCTCAAAAACACATGGTGATGATCCGAAAAGGCTAGCTGGCTAGCCCAGAAAACCTCCCTGGCTAGCCTAAACCCCACTTTTCTGGGTGTGCAGCCAATCTTTGGTTCCCAACCGCGCGCGCCCGGGCCACCTCAATGCCAGCCTGCCAGCTAAGTGTATTTCGTGCTGCTATTGATTTGAAGCTATCGCCGTCGCCGTCGTTGTCAATGTTAATGCCAATGTCAATTTCGATGCCAATAATATCGCTATCATTGGCATCATTGGCATTAGATCATCCCAAGTGCCAAGTACTTTTAGCGACCTTTGGAGGGAGGCGTGAGGGCGGACTTCCGGTAGTACACTCCCCGGTACTTACACGGTAGGCAGCGAAGACTTCCCGTATTCAATACCCGGACTAAGGCAGCGTTTAAGACAGCAAAAAGCTAGCGACGACACCAATATCAACAGCTTCCAATTAACCAAATTGAAGACAATGAATAACTCTAAACAATGAAGATTTGGTGATGCGCCTTGTAAGCTTTTGCGCGGCTGACAGCCTGACACAGATATGGGTGCGTGGGTTTTAGGCTAGCCAGGTAGGTTTTCTACGCTAGCCAGCTAGCTTTACCGGTGATGATCGTGTCACCAGTCACCACTCTCAACGACATCCCTCGACCTCACCAAATCCGACCCTCCCACACCACACCGGCCCAGGCCCAAACTCCAAAGCCACTACATCTCGACATGCGCAAGGCTTTCAATGAGTGCTCTTCGTCAAAGTCCGCCACCGATACGATGACGGCCAAGCGGTTGTTCGAAGGTTGCTCGGCCGTCTGGTCTTTGTCGTGGAATGCCGCAGTGTTCTTTGTCACGCACCAGCCAGGCGAGCCAGGCAAATGATTACCTGACAGTTGTACACACTACAGTACATGCCCCTGCTGGTCAACTCAACTTGATCCCATTGTAACGGTCTCGTCCTTTGGCTGGCTCTTCGCCTGGCCGCCTTTCCCGCTCTTGGGTCTCCCGCCGGTGGATCGCCATCCTTTTCCTCTTCCCGTCAGGCGTCCGCCAACAAGCCGTCAGTCAACCCGTCACATTTCACCGCCAGCACCGAGTGGATGCAGCGATGCAGGTCGCAGCAGAAGTGGAAGGACAACAGTCTCGTCTGCATTCGACCCTGGGCGAGAACAACACAAATTCCATGAACCCCTCGCCTCGCTGGGCGGACTGTTAGCACGTTGGAGTACACACTGGAGGCACTGCATCTCCTCGTCCTCTCCTCGTGCTGGAACCCAATCAGAATGGTGCTGCCTTCGGGCCAAGCTTTTCCATGTCAGCTCTTGGCTCATCCTTTGATGGAGCCTCCTTCACTTGTCGTTACTCCTTTGGGTAAGGTTGATTTCAGCCCATCAAGCCCGCCTCTACGGTCACGATCCTGGTCCGTCTTGGGCCCGGGTCCAGTATCAACTGCACTCGTTTTCCAGCCATTGTTCTTACTGGCCCATCCTCTACAGGCATTGGAATCCCGTCAGCTATCATCTGATGTAAAAGCTTTGGGATTGCCTACGTGCAGGTTCCTGAACCTCTTCCTTTCATCTCTTCTCATCGTCAACTCCTCCCCGTTAAGTCTCACGACCTCCTCCTCTCCCATTTCTTATTCCGATCCTGCTACCGGACTCATCATGGCGAGTGCAATCCCAGCACTCATCGGATACTATGGGCTCTCGTGCCCAGTTGGTGGAAGCGCCTACATCTGTCCTGAGTTCACGACCGAGTTTATCGGTTGCTGCACCGTCAATCCATGCACCAAGGACCGAGATGGTGTCTGCCCGGACGACAAACTCCGAGCTGCTACCTTCTCTTCCGAAAGATGGGGTGAAATTCAGGCGCAATCATGCAGCGTCGTACCTACAGAAGCAAAATGGTGGACATGCACTGGAACCAAACCCCCG
Source organism: Neurospora sp. CHS-2018a (assembly GCA_009802275.1). Taxonomy (NCBI): domain Eukaryota; kingdom Fungi; phylum Ascomycota; class Sordariomycetes; order Sordariales; family Sordariaceae; genus Neurospora; species Neurospora sp. CHS-2018a. The sequence goes on along the minus strand of RAKG01000107.1, from coordinate 21,816 downwards.
TTTTTGGGCTGTTGCACGGTAAACCCGTGTGCAAATAGTGGCTGCTCAGCCGAAAATCTGAGACCTGCGGTTCTGAACAACATCGCGGGTCAGGAATGGAACCGTGACCATTTCCTGAACCCTACTGGCTCCGGCATCAGCTATAACAGCAGCAAAACCGAGCCCAGCAGCAGCAGCAGCAGCACAAGCGAGCCCACCAGCAGCAGCACAAACCAGCCCACCAGCAGCACAAACGATGGAGGACTATCCACTGGCGCCATTGCCGGCATCGCTGTAGGGGCTGTTATTGCAGTCCTGATCATTGTTGCTGGAATCTTGTGGAAGTGCGGATGGTTCCCAAGGAAGAAAAAGGCGGAGGAAAACAAGCAGGAGGGGGATGTTCCCGGAGCAACCATGTCTCCCATGACTCCCATGGCCCAGCAAGCATACCCACACCAAGGGCAACAAGGATACGGATATGCCGATGAGAGCGGACGGTCGGTCATGAGCAGCCCAAGCACAGGCTACGTCCGAGGTAAGAGCCACCAATTCATTATCTCCCATTCCTTCCCGCCATCCCACTGATCAGACTGGCTGACGCTCAGTCTCTCAATATGCAGACTCCTACGTGAGTGGCCTCACTGCTCCCGGCAGCCAGTATGGCCCTCTCTCCCCCGCCCTTTCCAAGGCAGGTCTCCATAGCCAACACGCGTCTCCGAATCTTAAGCAAGAAGGTTTCGATCAAAAGTACGGCTACAATGGTTACAATGGCTACCAGAACAACGGTTTGGGACTAGGTACCGTTTCAGAGTTGCCCGTCACCGACCACCACCACGGCGCGCAGGAACTGCCTGCGGGGAACAATCCGGGATTTGAGATGGACGCCGGTGCCGTTCAGCCACCACAGGAGCAAAACCAGCCGCAGCAGCATGTCGGCCACCAGGAAGGCAACCGGCAGGACGCCAGCCAGGAGCAAGTTACTCAGCATGGCGAAGAGAGGATGAATTGACCGATAAGGGACGGACAATGAAAAGGAAAACGGGGAATGTGCTCAAAAGAGCCCATGAGGGGTCCATGGCAGAGGGCGAGACCATGGAAATTTCAGGATACCACGGCGTCATGGCGAATAAGGGCATCGGGCGTTATAGATGCATGCACTGTACACACCGAGACCAGGGCTTTAATGCAGATGTCATTTTTTGAGACATCTCTATAATACTTCATCAGCTGTTACCAATTCGATCGTATATCACTTTTACCCTTCTGCCAACTATTTCCAGCTTCCGTCATCTAGTCATGTTTAACCCTTTTCATCGGATGTTCAAGGTTCTTTCATAGCGTGTATCTCAGATTAATACTCAAAAAGAAAGTGAAGGCAAGTACAAAGCAAACCCTATCCCTAAGATGTCCACTCACACATTAAGGTAGCTAACGACCACTCTGCCCAGTGGCCCTACTCCCAAACTTCCAGGGGCAACAAGTTACCTTCAATAACTCCTTCTCTTCACTCATGGACAACATGAACCTGGATGCGAATATGATCTTGACTCGCTACTTGGTAAGAAGCTATATCAACCCCCCTTACCCCTACTCCAACCATATGCGAGACTGTTGTCTAATAGTGGTAGTTGAACAAACGCCCAACGGCCAGGTGAAGAAGTATATACAGATATCGGACCCTCTCAGTCCAGTCGACTATCATCAACCATCGACCGAAAAAAAGCCCACAAGTTATTCACAAGAAGCTCACTCCTCCCATCACCACCGCCTCTGCCTTTTTCCAAGTCTCAACCCCTCGCCCATCAAACACTTCCTCCTTCAGCCCTCCACAGCTGTAACATCCCATCAACCTCTCACGCCCTCTGCTTACAAACACTGCGAATAATACTCATTAGTAACCTTGCAGCTCGACCCGCTCGCGCACGAAGTGCACCCGCTATATCCAATACCGCCGCACTGTCCGTACTTGGCCACCGAGCAGCCGGAAGGGCTGGTGGGCTGGCTGCCCGAAGCCGAGGTGCTGGTCTTGGTGGCGACGACGGTTGAGGTCTTGAGGGTGGTCGGCTGGGATGGGTTAGAGCCACCACCGTTGCCGGAGCCGCTGCAGGAAAACTCGGCGGGGCCGGGGACGGTGTAGTTGTTGAAGTTTGAGTAGATCTGTTGGTGAGGGGGTTAGCTATCGGGGCAGGTGTGGAAGGGGGGGGAGAAGGGAGAAAAGGTGAAGGGGAAAAAAGAACTTACGTTGACGGTGTAGCCGGGGTCAGTCTCCTTGAAGGTTCCGGGGATGGAGACGGTGGCGGGGGAAGCGCTACCGCCGCCCGTCACGGAGATCTGGGCGCAGGAGAGGTAGAACTGGGGGATGCCTGCGGGCCAGGGGCTGTTCATGGGCGTGTTAGCTCTGTGTCCTTTTACTCCTCGATTACGGCACGGGAATGGTTCACTCACTTGTGGATACCAAGCTGCTGAATCCTCAGCAGGTAATCACCCGAGGGAATGCACGAAGGAATCGTGAAAGTATAAGTATCCGACAAAGTCCAGCCACCACCGGGGAAAGTAGCACCCCAGTCCTTGATCTTGAACCAACCGCCCGAGCCATCATAACTGGAAAGCGAACCGGGAGCCTTGGAGAGGTAGACGGAGGTGGGACCCTGGTGGTAGACGGGCGTGTCGGTCTTGAAGGTGACCTGGGAGCCGGCAGCGACGGACAGAGTCTCGACACCGGCAGCGCTGGCGCCGACGTTGCACCTCAAGTCGTTGGACTTCAAGTCGGTAACGGGCGAGTTGTAGTTGGTGTGCTGGCGGATGTACTTCCATACCGGGTTGACGGAGGTGCCGGCGCCGACTTGCTGGAAGATGTAGTGGGCCGAGGCCTCGCTGGCGGCGAGCGAGAGGGCGGCAGCGACTGAAAGCTTCATGGTGACTATTGGCGTGAGGTGATCTCGGGTAAGGAAGTGTTGTCGAAGCTGCGTTGACCGGGCTGGGTAGGAAGATCCAAAGTCTGGCGTCTTAAGGCTGGAGGCTTGAGGCGAGGAGAGCAAAAGGAACAAAGACCTAGTGGTGTGCGTCCCAGTCAGATATATACCAGACGACCCAAGAACCACGGTCCGTTCTTGAACGTACCATCCTCCACACGGACTTGCATACATCGATCATAAAGCTGGTCATCTGAGATATTGGAGGATGGGAAGCCCCCACCTCGACGGCGACACCAACCCAGGATTTGGCATCAACTTTGCATGGCGCAACAAACAGCGGCCCGGTAACCGGAGTGACGGTGTCTGCAAGCCATGCTGGGACCCGGGTTGAGTGTGGGCTTGGTGTTCTGTCAAATCCAGATATGTTCAATGGAGGAAGTTCCGGTTCCCGTTTACGGACATGGACGTCCGCCCTTCCCAAAGGGGTTCGAGGTCGTGGTTATGCGGACCAATGGGCATTAAGGGGTTAAATTGAGGACCATGCGAAAAGCCTCCATGCACTCCACAACCGGGTTACGGTTGCGGTACTCGAGGTTAGCTCCGGGTTGTTTTGGTGATCCAGTGTCACCTTCTTGGCATCTATCATGGGTTTCGGAACGTGGCCCTCCTCGTCTAGGGCCTGGGCAGCGATCGGAACCACGGGACCGCGGGTCGAAAACTCCACATGTCTCCATCAACATCCTCGACCCCCGGCGACGACGTTTCATGAAGGCGCCCAATGGCCATGCCTGACGTCAATCTGCCTTTCGCTTCGTTGCATCTATAACATTGGCGATGGTCGGCAGTTGGTGGTTGGCAATCTAAATCTTGTCAAGCGATGGCCCTGTTCATATTCGGTGAGTGTGCTTGGGAACTGCAAGGGAAATGGGGGTTATGCGTGGGAAGATGTGCACAAAGGGGAAAGGAAGATACTTCGTGGATGTGAGTTGTATTCCAATCTATCGGGTTTGTGAGCATCGTGGAAGCATACAGTACAATCGCATCTGAGTTGCTCTCCAGATTCCGACGCCAAAACGCAGGAACTGTTCAGTCATCGGTCTCGAGAATACCTCTTGCAGGCTTCCACTCAAAGTGATGGTCACCCGTCACCGGCTTACCCGGCTGGGCCGTCTTCAGGTCGAACATGTGAGCTCCGAAGTAATCCAACTCGGCCTCCTGGAACTGGGTGGGCAACTCAGTTGACGCCGAATACTTGTAGTACTCCAAACTGGTACCCAACGCCACAGCATGCAGATCAAACTCGATAGCCTTTAGGACAACCTTCTTGAGTGACGGGTACGTCTTTGCGAGCTCGCCAGCAATCTTCTTGTGTCCAAGGAGATCGTCATTGTCGTGTTCCCTCGATCGATACACGGTCTCAAGCAGGTCGACAATTCCGTCACTCTGGATGATGCATCCCTTGCGCCAGAGCTGCAGTACATCAGCGAAATCGAGCTTCCAGTCGTTTTCCTCGTTGGCCTTGGAGAGAACATGCAGGCCCTGGATGAAGCACATGAGGAAGGAAGCGTAGACGGCGTTGTACAAGTCTTCCATGAACTTGTCCTTATCGACACCCTGGATTCGAGCCGGCTTCACCCCCTTTCCTTCCAACGCCTTCTTGACCGTCTCTCTCCTCGCTGCATCTGCCGAAGCTACCCTGAAAAGGTGCGAGACGGCAATGGTTGGATCTGGCACATGGAGTCTGGTACCCTCCTGGACCGCCCATGTTCCCGTGCCCTCGGAGTTGTCCACATCCTGAACGACCTTGTCACGTACGTTGGCGAGCACATAATTGCCCTTCTCATCCTTGGTTCGACAGATATCGGCACCAATATTGATCAGGAAGTTGTCCCTCAATGGCTTCTCCTTGTCGCCGTTCCACTTCTCAAACACGGCGCCGATCTCCTCGTAGTCCATACCCAAGCCGATGTTCATGATGGCCCAGGCTTCACAGAGGGCAGTCATCATTCCGTGCTCGATACCATTATGGATCATCTTGACATAGTGTCCGCATCCGCCAGGTCCAAGCTTGGCGACACATGGCCGTCCTTTTGTGTCTTTACATGCGATCTTTTGGAGGAAGGGGAACACCTTGTCGAGGGCCTCCTTGCTGCCACCAGGGGAGATGGAAGGACCATGACGAGCTGACTGGTAGCCTCCAGAGACGCCCATCCCAATGTAATGGATTCCCTTTGGCTCAAGGCGGGCCTGTCGTCTCTCAGTGGCCTTCCAGTGCTCGTTGGAGGCGTCCATGATGATGTCGCCTGGCTTGAGGTAGGGTTCGAGGGCATCGATGCTGTCGTCAGCGGGGCCGCCATGGGGGATGCTGAACATAAAGACCTTTGGGTTATCTCCATCCTCTAGAGCCTCGCACAGAGACTTGTGGTCGTCGTGGTAGGTGATCTTGTCCTCGTGCTTGCTTTCCTTGGCGTGAGACTGGAGGGCTTCGACGTTCTTCTTGGAGGGGTCGTAGTAGTGCGTGTGGATGCCGTGTTCGGCAAACAGGAGCGACATCATGCCGCCCATGCTGCCGGCCCCGATCATACCAATCTGAATGTGCCATGGTCATTAGCTGGGCCGTGTTCGTCGAGTGTCTGGGGAGCACCCGTACCTTTTTGACGTCCATTTTGGTCCAATGCTGCCGGGGTTAGGGTCTCGTGTGGGGTCTACGGTGCTGGAGTGATCGTCGGGAATTGTGTTGTTGCAAGCGTATCCAAAGAATTTTTGCCTCGAAGAATTGTTGGATGAAAGGCCTATGCCGTTGGTATTTTCTTTCAATGTCTCAGATGCAAAATTCCCTTCGTTGAATGTGAGAAATGTTCCTTCTTTTCGTTGTTCGCGGTCTCTGGAAGGAAGTGGTTATTGTGGGGCAAACGCTGTTAATGTGGGACGAACCGCTGGGGATGACAATCATTGACATCATCGATAGCCAGCAAGGTGCTCGCCGCTGCAGCAGTCACCGGAACCACCAAAAAACGGAAATACAGTACACCAGCAACAGCCCAAACAACCACCTCCCAGCAATAAGATATCGCATCAGAAACCGTAAGATATTGCAAAAAATTTATCCTTACGCCAATTTCGATCCCTAAACCTAATCAAAGAAAGCGCAATGTCGTTTGCTCTCGCGTCCTGCTCCATCGGCCTTCCCAAACACACGCTCCACCAAAAGATCGAAGCCATCCGCCACGCCGGCTTCGACGGCATCGAGCTTTCCTTCCCCGACCTCCAATCCTACGCCAACCTGCATTTCGGTCGCGACATCGCCGAAGACGACTACGACGCCCTCTGCGAAGCCGGACAATCAGTTCGCCAACTCGTCGAGCGCCACAACCTCAAGATCTTCGTCCTACAACCCTTCTCCAACTTTGAAGGATGGCCTGAGGGCAGCAAGAAGCGCGAGGACGCCTTTGCGCGTGCAAGAGGATGGATAAGAATCATGGAAGCGGTGGGGACGGACATGCTCCAGGTTGGCTCGTCTGATTCCGAGGGCATCGCTACCGATCCCGAGCGAGTTGCGGCCGATCTACGAGAGTTGGCGGACATGCTGGCCGAGAAGGGGTTCAAGCTTGCGTACGAGAACTGGTGCTGGTCCACGCATGCGCCCAAATGGTCGGATGTCTGGAACATTGTGCAAAAGGTGGACAAGCCCAACGTTGGACTGTGCCTTGATACGTTCCAGTCCGCTGGCGGGGAGTGGGGAGATCCTACGACGGAATCTGGCAGGATTGAGACGCCCGCTATCACGGAGATGGAGCTGTCAGTCAGGTACAGAGCCAGCTTGAAGGAGTTGGCGGAAACAGTGCCGGCGGACAAGATCTTCTTCTTCCAGATCAGCGATGCGTACAAGGTTCAGCCACCGCTGAATGACAAGCCCGATCCGGAGTCGGGGTTGCGGCCAAGGGGACGCTGGAGTCACGACTATCGTCCGCTTCCCTACGACGGTGGTTACCTCCCTATCGAGCAGTTTGCAAAGGCAGTTCTGGACACGGGCTTCAATGGATGGTTCAGTGTGGAAGTGTTTGACGGGAAGTTTGAGGAGAAGTTTGGCCAGGACTTGAACAAGTATGCCCAGAAGGCGATGGGTTCATGCAAAGAGCTGCTGTCTAAGGCAAAGGAAAATGAGACCTAGTGAACGTCATGAAGACAACAACTACGGAATCTTCTTACCCTGCAGGACACCCACAAATAAGCACAACAAATTTTGTTAGCCATGATTCTCTCTCCATCATTACACTTCCTCATATCGTTATTTTCTTCGGTTTTCTTGTCTGCGTGGCTTTGGAAGTATTTACAAGGCATCTAACATCAAACAGGCGGCAGCGGACTCCTACTTCATCGTCCCCTCCTCCTTGTCCCCATCGTCCTCCTCCTCCTCCGCCAACGAATCACTCCCACGTAGAGGTATCGCTGTCATCTTCGTCAAACATATGACTAGCCTCTTCCACCCACGCCCCCCACGCGCCACTCCAGGGCAATTCATCCGTCAACTTCTTCCTTGAGATATTCTCACCAGAGAACTCCTCCACATATATATCCTCATCAGCGAACTTCAACTCCTTCATGAACTCCTCAAACTCCCGCGCAAACTCAGGCTTCTTCTTCTCCTTCTTCTTCTCCTCCTCATGCGCCCGCACGTGTTCCTCGCAACGTTCCAGGCACCACTCCATCTTAACCACCTTCTCCTCAAAGGAACGGAGGTGCGTGACAACGACCTCCATCATAAAGTGTTTATCAACCATGAAATCCAGTTTCATGCGTGAAAAATACCTGATGGCGGTGCGCATATCGTGGCTCTCCTTCGCCAGCTCTTTGGCACGGTCGAACAGCCTCTTCCTCTCCAAACTGTGACTCTCTCCATTCTCCTTATAATCCTTCACCCACTGCTTACATCCCACGTGGAGCTGCGACAACTGGTTCATCGAGAGGTCGTCGATGTCCAAGGGATGGTTACGGCTGATAGGCCGGGAGCTGCCCTCCTTGGCAAGGCGCTCGCGTAGTTCGATGAAGCGCAGGTACGGAGACACGCTGCCCCAGCGCGGCCAGAGTGTGGCGGCTTCCTTGGAAATGTAATGAGGGTTGGCCACTGTCAAGTCAAAAATGGTCAGGTACAACTGAAGCGACTGCGCGGAAAGCGCTTGCCTTATTCCATCTCAAAAGGTTGGACTTACTCTGCGCCTCCCAAACGCCGATGCGACCGGCTTCAACCAGTAGCTCAGCTTGCTGGTGGATGGGGTAGTTGCTACTGCCATCGATAATCTCCTTGTACACATCCTCCACCATCTTCTCCGGTCCATCGTAGATGCCCTTTTCCCTCAGGATCTTCTCAGTTTTCTCTTGCATCCTCTCGAGCCTGATCTTGGCTATGTCACGCAAGTGCTTGCGAATCTGCTGGCGCGAGGCAGTCACGCACGAGAAAATGCCATCCTTCTTGACCTCCATCTTGGTCTGTCTCTTCTTCGCCCAGATAGAGGGAAGTTTGTATCCTGAAGTTGAGTCTGAGCCGCGCCCGATGAGAGCGCTATTGAGCAGTGAGTGCTGGGAACTTTTTGAAGGGAAGGTGTATTGGATTTGAGCGACGTCTGCATACCTTGAAATCTTCGATGACGCCCGTCTCCTGAAGGTTGAGCCTGAGCCGCGCCCGGTGAGAGCGCTATTGTGGAGTGAGTCTTAGGAACTTCTTGAAAGGAGGTACATATATTGGATTTCGAATGCCTGCATACCTTGAAATCTTCGATGGCGCCTCCTCCTGAAGTTGAGTCTGAGCTGGGCCCGATGAGAGCAGCTTTGTGGAGTGAGTGCTATGAACTTCTTGAAGAGAAGGTGTACTGGATCGCGACGTCTGCATACCTTGAAATCTTCGATGACGCCGCGCCCCTCAAAGGTGAAGGGAGTTGTGGTGTTAAATGCAGGTCCTTAGGCGGGTTGATAATGAGAACGAGGTGGTGACAGCTTCTTGAGTCCGGCCACAATAGGGGCAGGAAATCCGGGCCCTTGATGGGCGGTATGAACCAAAAAGACGCGGTCGCGAATCGTTCAGTTCTCTCAGATGACCTTGGAGGAAGGTCGTATTGAAAGGGAGAGTTGTAAGAAGTCACGAGGTGTTCTGGTGTCAAGAAGCGAGGACTGAGAAAGGGCGAATGTGGGGTGAGAGCTGTTGCTTCTCGGTGGGTGAAGGAGGGGAAGGAAGTGAAGGAAGGAAATTGTTGCTTGTGGTCGAGGTTTCTGGGTCAACCCAGGGCTGTGGCTGGGGTAGGGCTTTTTGCCAGCTGTAAAGCAATGACGGCGGGGGTGACAGCGGAAGGAAGGCAGACAGATGGAAGGTGGGTTGGCTGGTGCTCGCTCCTATCGACTCTCCACGAGGATACAGCGTATTGCGAGTTACGACTCGCTTTCTTGGGTGTATTATACCTGCCTGATTCAACCTTCTCATACCCGTTGGCCACATTATCACATTTGACACCTTCTGGCCACCGTCGTCAGCAATATGTCAACCCCCACTCATCAAAGACGAAGGTGTTATGCCATCTGACGAACTCCTACTGCCTTAGAGACAAAATTAAATCGTCGCAACTTAGGGTTCGCGTTTGCATCTCTTCGACTACGGGGGTGACTCTCCAGCAAAGGTTTCAGACTGAGTGTACCTGATAACCAGATCAGACGACGAATCTTGAGTAGAGGTACCTACTACATGCCATCCCTCAACTTTGCAAACACAAGAACCCTTGCTGTCTGGTGGATCTGACGCGCCTCTTCCTCCATTTGCTCCGCGATCTTTTTTGTGATCAAGTCTTTTGGGCCTTTATCGTTCTGCTTAGCGGCATAAACGCCGGTCCTTGTGCGCCTATGTCGGCCATATTCTCATCATCCTCACTGGCCTTGCACTTCTTCTCAAAAGCCTTCAAGATCTTATGGAGAAGATCATTTGCGAGCTCTTATGTGATCGCTTCCATTTCTCCATTGATGCCCTTTGCCAAGCTAGCGACTACCTCGTTGACATATGCCTCTTTTGCCATGCCGGAGACCGCTATTTATTGAGGCCTTGACTCATCACGACTATGCGTTTGTGACTGGCTTCTAGGCATTGAATCCTCTTCATGTACATGTCCTAATAACATTCTTCTCTATGTGTTTCGATCTAATAGACAGGTGTTGCAGAGTGCTGTGTGGTGACGGGCTTTGGCCTAAAGCCAGAGAACGCAACCTGTACCGGGCTGTCTCCATATTCGATCCCATCCTATCACCACCGGCATATCAAAGTACACAAAAGATAAAACAAGACCCGTCTGTATCCTGAGCGTACAATAGATGAAGCGCATTGCACTACTGCTCACGGTCCTTGGGACGAAGCTGAAACGAACATGGTGAAATCTAGCTGGGTTGATTGCTATATTGAAAGAGAGATGAAATGAGGGAGGAACATGAATGAAAGATTCATCTGAATAGCTTTCGAACAATAGGAACTTTGGTGGGGCTCAAGTGAGAGAGGAGGGACACTATATTCTCTTTCTCACTTTGATCCGCGGCTACATCTTTCTCTCCTAGCTCCAACTCACTCATTAACCGTCACTCAAGCAACTCTCCTCCTTTGTCTTCTCTGGCCCTTCTTCTACAGTGCCTACCTCACTTACCAGTACGAAACATCCAAGACCAAGATGAATCAAGAATTTCGGAACGAAGCCAGGCAGCGCCAGGCCCAACTTATCGACGCGATTATCGCGACACGCCCGTTCATATCTCGAGAAGAGCTCGAGGATGAGTTCGAGATGTGGGATGTCGAAGAGTACCACCTTTTGGTTGCCTCGGGTCTTCTTAATCCGCTCTTCAGAGCTCACGAAGGTGACGACAACGTGACCCGTGTCCAAAGGGTCCAAGACTTTTTGAAGGAGTTGCGGATGTGGAGGAAGTTCTGTAAGTAGCAGATGAGAGCGAGTGGCAATGAACCAAGAGGCTGTCTAGAGGTACTAACGATACATACCATAGTATACCATGGCATTAGCCCGAACCTGTTCGGCGGCAACGGCCACGAGGACCCGAGAATCGCGGAGCTCAGAGCCCGCGTCATGGAGCTCGAGAACGAAAACACCACGCTGAGGAACGACCTTACCGCTACTCAGGCCGAGTTAGCCAACAAGGAGGCGGAGCAGGAGGCCAAGCTGGAGGAATTTGCCCAGCAAGCGGAGACTTTGGCCAAAAACGCTGAAACAGTGGAAGCACAGGCTAGGTTTATTAAGCTACGCAAGGAACTGGGAAAGGGAGACGAGGAGGCCTATGAGTTGTTGGAAAAGGCTGTGGAGGACATGAACGACGCTGCCGCGCAGCTTGCGGACGAAGCGGACGCGCCTGGAGCTGAACCTGTCGAGCTCGAATGAATGAAGGGCAACCAGCGTGCGGTGGACTTTCGGTGGGCGGTTGATTGCAGGCGTGGTGTGTGTGTGCTTCGCGGTAGAAGCGGAAGTCGGAGTTGGCAGGTGGATGGCATATAAGGCGTCAAGGCAGAGTTGGGAATTAGTACAGTACTAATTAGTAGTACTAGAGTCTAGTACTCTAGTACTAGTATTAGTACTGCCTCAGTACTAGACTAGACTAGTACTAGTACTAGACTAGTACTAGACTCTAGTATACTAAAAATACTAATTTCTGAAAATCGACATTTTATAACTTTTTGAACTGTGTATAATCTAAATAAAAATTAACAAGTGTATAAACGGTAGTATTATTAGAAAACAATTTTTTTTTAATTATTTATTAATTTATAAACGTAGAAGGGTATAAAAAGTATAATAAGTAATTTTAAAAAAAATATTATTAGAATTCTAGTACTAAATACGAAATATACGATTTTTATTATTATATATTATAATTAGAAGTTATAATAAATAATAAATTATAAAGAATACTAAAATACTAATTAGTATTAAAATACTACTAGAGTAGTACTAGAGTAGTACTAGAGTAGTACTAATTAGTACTTTTTAATACTTTTTAATACTTTTTAGTACCGAAAATACTAAAAAGTACTAAAAATACAAATACTAGAGTAGTACTAGGAATACTAAAAATACTAAAAATACTAGAGTTGTACTAAGAGTATTAAAGATTAAAAAAAATATAATTAAATAAGGTATTTATATATAAGTTTAATAAATAAAGAATAATATTATATATATAATAGTAAATAAAAGTATAGAAGGTTAAAAAGGGTAGAATATTAAAAGATGTAATTAATATAAAAAATAAATAAGAATAAAAATAAGAATAAGAATAAGAATAAGAATAAGAATAAGAATAAGAATAAGAATAAGAATAAGAATAAGAATAAGAATAAGAATAAGAATAAGAATAAGAATAAGAATAAGAATAAGAATAAGAATAAGAATAAGAATAAGAATAAGAATAAGAATAAGAATAAGAATAAGAATAAGAATAAGAATAAGAATAAGAATAAGAATAATAGTTATAAACTTTTAAACTTTTTAAATCTTTTAAACTTTTTAAATCTTTTAAATTTTTTAAATCTTTTAAACTTATTAAGTTTTTTAAACTTTCTTAGTCTTTTAAGGCTTTTAAGGCTTCTAAAATGTAAGGATATTAGACCAAGGGGCCTAGGACAGGCCCGACCCGGGATGTAACGCTAGGACTAATAAGATAAGGGATAGGGAGCGGACCGATAAGCGGGGGCGATAAAGAGTGGAGGCGCTCTGTTAGAACTTGAGCGCCGATATCCGGGCCTACTAAGGGCTCGTACAAATATAAAAGCCCTTATAACCTAACCGGACATTTCTTACCGGTTAGATTAAAGTCTTTTATTAAGAATAGACTTACCTCGTATATTGAGGTGTTTTTACCCTATTGTACTGTAACTTTATATAAAACTTCTAAATCCAACTTTTTTATACCTTTTTTCGTAATAATATTCTTTTTTCTACTAAAAAATCCATTTAGTACTTTTAGTACTTTTAGTATTTTTTAGTACTTTTAGTATTTTTTAGTATTTTTAATATTTCTTAGTATTTTATTTATAATTTTTAGTATTTTAGTAGTACTAATTAGTATTACTCTAGTACTTTTAGTACTACTTTAGTATTTTTAGTACTAGAGTAATACTAAAAATACTAGAGTAGTACTAATTAGTATTTTATTTTTACTAATAACTCTACGGTTATTGATTATTTTTAAAAACTGTTAATAGTATTAAAACCAGCTCGTTTTCTAGTATATTTTATATACTATAACTGTTTTTAGAAAAATACTAAAAATACTTTAGTAGTACTAAATACTAGAGTACTAATTAGTACTAGTATTAGGTCTAGTAYTAATACTAGACCTCTAGTACTAGTACCGGTCAAATACTAGACTAGAGTAGTACTAATCCCAACTCTGCGTCAAGGATTTGGGTGGGGAGTTTACCTTTTGCTTCCCGTCAGTTCTTGTGGCTTTAGTTTGGAGTTGAAATGGAAATTTGCACTGCAGGTGGTTGAGCCTGCCGGTGGTGTGTGCGTTGAAGTCAGATCTTGCAGTCAAAAGTAATTCCCACCACTCCTTGTTCGTCCGTCGTTCCTTCCTTTCTTCGTCTCCTCCACGTGATGGTTCCAATTGGTACCCTTCGCAAAGCAGCAACAACCCAGAAGTCAACAACCATTCTCTAATACTCGAAACTTCGATTTCCACACCCAAAGTTGCTCGAAAATGAGAGCATGAAGGTGAAGAGTCACATTTGGAGACGCCTGCCGCCAAAAGGCCTGACACCAAGGAAAGGGTCTTTCTCTTCGGAGTAAATGTCTTTCTTACCACCTCATTTATCAAATCCACTCTGTGACATATTTCAGTACTAGTGTAGAGGTACTTACCTGCAACCAAAGAGCTCCCAACATGCCAGGCACCGTACCTACAAAGCTGAGGTGAGTGAAGTGACCTGCGACTTTCCACCACTTTCTCTACATAGCTCTTTCTTCCACCTAGCAATTTTCTCTTGATATTGACACTGCTGCCTGCCTGCCAGAGTGTGGGTCAGGGTCACTCTTTTGTGCAAAGTACTTCCGCCTTTGTTTGTTTGGTAGATGGATTTCGTAGCTTAGCTACATAATACTCCTTGAGACTTACCACTTCCTCAATCCATCACCAGTTTCATCTAGTATCAGCTTCACGGCTTCAATACTTAACAGACTTCAACATCACCCAGCTAGGTAATCTTTCCTTGTCTCCTGGCCCCAGGTGCTAACTTCTTCCCTATTCCATTGCAACCGCAACCCGGGCCTCTATCCAAAGCTCAAGAGTTCAACCCAAGCTTCACGACACAAAGAGAACTGGAGGCTTACCGGAGAACAGTTTCACCAGTCACCATCGCCAGCACCGGCCTACAAAATACGCTTCTCCCACTTGACAACTCAGAGCGGAAGACTCCACCGGCATACCCTCAAAGTGGAAGCGAAAACGTAACGATCCGAAGCAAGTCCGTAAAACGCCACAAAAAACCTCTCGCGAAGAGTCACCCGTTGTCAGGGGCCCCGATACCTCAACCGAAGGGATCGCAATAGGAAAGAGACTGAATACATCGGGAAAAGGCTGTACAATGGCCACGAAGCCCCACGGCCGCGAGGTCAAGAATACCCTGGACGATGGATCAACGACCAAGGCCGAGCAGCCCGCCGAGCTTGAAGCAACTCACGGTCGTCCTCAAGGAAAACTGGTTACAGATCAAGCTTCCTCCTCCTTGATTGGAGAGAACCAAGAGCTGGAAGCTAAGATCCAGGAGTTGTTGAAAGAACTCTCGAACAAAACAAGTTATATTGAAAAGCAGAAAGAATCATTGATACGGCTTGACAGTGAAGCTCGTAACTACAAGAGACTGGCCGAGATTCGTCAAAATCAGTCAGCCAAGGACGGTCTTCAAACAAGACCGAAGGACCATCATTCCGAAAGTCATAACGCTAAAGATGCCACGCAAAACCAGCAGCTTCCTGATGCTCAAAAGGAAGAATGTCTAAAGAAGAGGATAGTAGAGCTCGAAGAAAGGTACAACCAGCTGAACGGACAATTTAGTGCCGCCCAAGGCAATTTGGCAGAGGTTGAGCAAAACCGGGCTGCTGAGCGACAAGCCGCAACGGAGCCGAAGCGGGAATATAAGGAGGTTAGGAAGGCTTCCTGGGGGGTAGGGAGGCTTTGGTGGTTTTGATGCAAACATCTGGCAAGTAGGCTTCTTGTCAGAAAAAGCCTTCCTAGCCAACCGAAGCCTCTAATTGGTCGGATTTAAGTACAAAATGGCAAAAACCAAAGACCCCTATCAGGACCTTCTAGAGGTCACTATAGGGGTCTTTAGTTAGTGGTACAGTGGGGCGCCAAAAATAAAACACGTTTTAAATTTTCCAAATTTCATGACAATGACTACCTTTCTTTCCTTGTACCTTACAACCGCAAACCCTTATAAAAAGCTTAGAAAACAGATAGGGGGGTACTTGAGAACCAGGGGAATAAAACGTATTATTTAGTATTTAGTATACCAGCCTTTTGCTTCCACTACAGCCTGTACTCTTCGAGGCATGCTGTCAACTAGGTTATTGACCATGTCAATTTCAAAGTCCAACCATTCCATTTCAGCCACCTCTGATAGCAATTTCAATGCTTGGGAATTCTTTGGCATCTCAGAAAGGTCAGGATGTCTTTCAACGATCTTGGTTTTGAGCAAATGCCATAGATTTTCGATGGGGTTAAGATCAGGGGAGTACGGGGGCCATAGCAAAACCTTAAAGTACATTTCCCGGAACCATTCCTTCACGATCTTGGCCGTATGAATAGGAGCATTATCTTGCATAAAGATAATATGAGGCTCCATTAGCTTAGGAAGCTCTTCTTCAAGAATTTCCTTATAAACTCGGGCAGTAACACCTCCTCTTTTAGCATCGGAGTCTCCGGGGCAAGGAACGAGGTCACCTTTAACACCATAACGAATTACACCCCAAAACATCTGGGAAAGACGAGATCTTTTGTGCCGGGCTTGAACGTATTTGGGATCAATAGCCAATGAACCTTAAATAAGACAATTTGGTTAACTTTTGAGCAAAAGGGAGGAGAAAGGCTGCCGGGGTCTTTTCTTGGAAAATTCACCTTTAGGGCGGAAAACCCAATGTCTCCTTCCACCGGCTCCCTTTTCCACCGTTGACTCATCCGTGAATAAAACCGTCCTCCAAAAGGATAAAGGCTTATTACTATACTTAAGAGCCCAAGCATATCTAGTACTAGCCGTTTCTTAGGAAAAATATAGCCGAATAACGGCCAAAGAGTACAAAATACCTTCTTTCCGGAGGTAGCGCCTTAGAGTAGGCGCCGAAACATAAGGACAAGCCGCAACCCTTAAATCTCTAATGGAGACGAAGGGCTCGAGAGTAATCTTTCGCAAAATGGCTCTTTTATCTCGCTCAGAAAGGAGTTGTAGTCGTCCACGGCCAGGTCTAGAGACAGAGTTGAGTGTTTAAATTTTGATTTTTTAATAGGGCTGGAAGTAATGGCGGGCATTTGAAAAGAAGGTGTTGAAAAGGTAAAGAAAAGAAAAAAGGGGGAAATGCGGGGTTGCGGGGTAAACGTGCGTTATTTTTGGATGTGGACTGTAGTCTTAGTGGTTGCTGTAGTGGTCTTTCGGGTAGTGAAGAAACTTGGAAGGCTTCGACTTCGAAGTCCGGATGAGGGCRTTCCAGCGATGCGGATAACTCAAGTTCAATCAAATAAGGGTTTGAAATTGATTGAGTGGGTCAAGTAATTGAGTTGAGTTAATTGATTGTTTAATTAATTAAATAATTAAAGTCGTAAAATTATGATTTCTAATGCTTTTGAACCGTAATCTCTTGATTCTTTACATCTACGACCTCCCCAGACCTCCCTCTACCTCTCCAAACCTCCCTATACCCTATACAGAACCTCGTCGTCGTCAATTATTACCTATATCCTCCCTATTAAGCTCAACAAACAACCAGAACTTCGTGGTCTCAATAATATTAATAGTATCAGCTACCAAGCGGTACCTCTAACTCGATACAATTAATTTAGCGCTATTGAAAGAGCGCTTACAATCGTCTACTATAGAGGGTATAGAGTAGAGGTTAAATGCTATATATAACAGGCGGGGGTAGATGCCCTTATTTGCCTTCTACTACCCTAGTATATTATTAATAGCGTAGATCTCGTCGTTAAAGTAGTAATACAATTTATCCTCCTTCTTTAGCTATAATAGGAAGGTATCGTAGAAATTAGGGTCGATAAACCAATCCTCGTTAACTCGCTTTACTTATTAATTACTAATATTAATTAACGGGTCGTCGACTAACTAATTAGCATAATTCTTATTATATATAATCTAGAAGTCGGCGATAATATCGTCGTACTCTCTATTATTAAAATACCTAACTACCTATTTACCTCGATAACTAGAGTAGAAGATATAGTAAATCTAGTATATTAGGTACTCCTCTATTAAATCCCTATATTTTACTAGCTTAGCAATAACTCTATTAAGTATTAGACCGATATACTCTATACCCTCGTTAATTATATCGTTATTATAATTAACAGTAATAAGAGGGTTATTATCGTAAGAAGAGGAGGATTGGATTTAAAAAGCGGATTCGATTTAAGAAGTACGTATACGGCGCCGCTAAGTATTAAAAACTATAATATTAAATTCTAGGATATTTAGACTTTTAAAAGTATTAAAGGCAACCTTCCCGTTGTATTGAATACGCTTTTCTTTAAGAACTTTAATAAAACGATAAAGATTGGGGATAACGATTAAAAAGAGGGGTCTTCGTTTCTCAAACTTCTTAATAAAGTTTTTAAAGTACCTTATTATATCTATAATAGTAGTAAGAATAGCCTAATTATTACTATTTAATTAATCGTTTTTAGGGAGCTTCTTTAAAAGGTTAAGATAGGCAATAGTCTCGTTAATATAGTAATTAATATATTTACGCAACTGCTAAACGCGATATATTATATAATAATTTAAATTCTAATGAATCGCGTTATTAAGGATTACGTTAATAGTTAAAGAAAATTTCTCGTTATTTACGCGTATATTTAAGAGGGGGTCGAAGTTATTGTTAAAATTAGGGTAGCTAAGCTAGATAATTTTTTAAAACCTTACCCGCCTTTAAGGGTTTCGACGGATAAATTAGACGATATTATAGAGCCTTTTAACCGGTCCTTATTTATATTAATCCCGGATAATAATATCCTTTTAGGTAATAGATAGACGGGTAAAGGGATAGTCGACTTCGGAGGTAGTTATTCTGCTCGACTTTATAGCGGCCTTAATTCCCAAATTTAAAACGTAACCGAAATAGCGAAGGCGGCGATAGGGCAACTCGATTTCGAATTCTTTATAAGTTATAGCGGGGTATAGTCCTTTAAGAATATAATAAATATAATAATCGTTAGAGTCGATATTATTATACTAGAAGTAATTAATTTCATCCCTCTTAAGTTCGTATATTTTAATAATTTGAAGGATTATAACCGCTAGATTCTTGCCGCTATAATTGCTATAGACCTTAAAGAGACTAAGTAGGTCGTTTTTAAATACCTTAGAAGTATCTATATAATAAATAAAAATCGAGAGGATAGTAAAGCTATTAAGAGAATTCTAAAGATTAAAAGAAATATACTTTTAGAACTAGGAAGCGGCTAAACGAGTTTTAAAATGCTCGAAATAATATATATACTTATTTTTAATCTATACTCTTATTATAGAATATAATTCTAATAGTAGTTTACTTACTATATTATAATCTATTAACTTTATTAAGGATTTAAATACTTTATTCTTAATAAATAAATATAGGAAGCGCGCGCTAATAATTATATTTATTATTAATTCGTAAAAAGTCTCGCTAATAAATTTAATAATAGGGGTATTCGATGAAGTAAGCTATTCGGTAACCGATCTCGCCTTCTTAAATTCGGGCTAATCCGTAGAGTTATTACTAAACGGCTCCCTAATAGAGTAAATACGGCAGAAGTAGAAAAGAGACGAGCTAGTAGCGAAGAGGGTATAGATCTTCTAATAATAATTATAATATTAATAATTATTGAGTTTGTAATTACCTACTACTTTGATTAGGTACGTACTATATTCGCTAATAAAGGAAGTTCTTTTAGAACGTTTTACTAACTAACTCTCTAAAATATATTAGTCGCCGTTATTAATTAACTTTAATATATTAATAATAGCGTTAGGTAAATCGTCGGGGTAGATATTTTTTAAGAGCTGTATCTATTGCGCAATAGAAATACGGCATTTCCTATCGAGAATCTCGATTGCAGCGACGTACGCGGGCGAATTATTGAGAGAAACGGTCGGCGCAGTAGCCGTAGTAGAAGAGGTATCGTAATCTTTAACGACGGGTATTGTAATAGCGGTAGCGAAGGTACTAATAGCGTTAAATAAAGGTTAGTACTAATCTATAATAAGGAGGAGGGAGACTAATAAGTATCGCGAATAATTGAATATAATTAAATATAATAGGGATTGATTTAGAGGCGAATTAATTAATAGGGTAAAAGGTTGGTAATATAATTTCAAAAAGCACTAGAAATACAAATAAAGTACTAGAAATACAAGTAGTCTCAAACACCAAAAATTTTGAGATGCGGATAGGTCTGAGCGCTAGGCAACTAGGTATATATTTAGCCAATTAGGGGTAGCCCGATAGTAGCGATCTTTAAGGGTAAAAAAGTATTAATTTTACTAATTTAAACCCTAACCCCAGGATTCTGCCGGGCGGCCAATTAAGGTCAATCAAATCGACGACCTGAAATTGATTGGTCAATTTAAGGGGATGCCTCGATTTAATTGATTGTATTTGCTTGATTGCTTGAACTTGGCTTGGCAACTTGACTTGTTGGCATCGCTGGGGCATTCACAACCACGCGAAACTTTTCGCGCGAAAAAAACTTGTCGCCAGCTGGAATTGAACTGGCAATCTTAAGAAAGAGAGCGACGGCGAAAACCATTGAGCCACTAGCCCAATTGATTGAAGGCGACGTTAGTTCTTTCCTTTAATATAGGGTAGAGCGTTGATTCCGGGAAAGAACTATCGTAAACTTGGGTTTTGGACTCATATCTTCCACTTTGGATTTTGGGAAAGAACTACCAACCGGTCCGCTATAAAACCACCAACCGGTCCGCTATAAGAGTCGCTATAACTTAGCGACAGCTTTAGGGAATAAATACATCTAACCAATCAGAAATGGCCCTCGTCAAGAAGCCTTTTTTTGACAGGAAGGCTACTTGCTTTAGGAAGGGTTCAACCCCCCTAGGAAGCCTTCCTGCCAAATGGATTTTCCCGCTACGGAGAGGATTGCAATGCTGGAGGCCGAGTGTAACTTCTTGAGAGACGATAACAAACAGATGGATAACGCATTGAATAAATGGAAGGATCGCTACCATGACCAACAAGAAATGATGAAAGAGCTTCAAGAAGAACGCGATCGGTTGGAGGGCCAACTGAACATCGCTAAACACGAACTGACCACAAAAATCGAGGAAGCCCGCACTGCCGACTCGGAGAGAGAGGCTGCTACCAAGGAATTCACCGAGCTCAAAGAAGAGTGTAAGCAGCTGAAGAAACAGCTAACTTCCATACGAAACGAACGCACTTCTGAGCAACAGGCCGCAACCAAGAAGATCAGCGAGGTGTCGAAGGAGTGTGGTCGGTTAAGGAAACAGATCGATACCACACAGAGCGAGCTGGCCGCAAAAGTCGAAGAAGCCCATAAAGCCGAGAAAGAGGCCGCAACTCGGAGGATTGCCAAAATCGAGGAAGAACGTGAAAAGCTGAAAGAACAGGTGGCCACAGCCCAAGGAAAGTTAAACACTCAGGCCAAGAAAGCTCGTAAAGCCGAAGTCAAAGAGAAAGCTGACGCCAAGAGAGTTACGGAGCTCGAGGAAGAGAGTAAACGGTTGAAGAAGGAGTTATCCATCCGTGAAACCCAGTTCGATGGGGAAGCCGTAGCCAAAGTGGCTTTTGCCGATAGATTGGAGCATGCGTCAAAGCGAATCAGAGAGTTCGAGAAAGAGTGTAATCGGCTGAAGGAGAAAATGACTGCTGACACGAAAAATGCGTCCGACCAAATCTCCGAGCTCAAGAAGGAATGCCAAGTCTACAAGGAGCGGGCTACCAACCTTGAAGAGGAATGCCTTGGCTACGAGAAGCGAGTTGCCACCCTTGAATGTCAACTAGAGACAGCTATTGAGGAACGAAGTCAGGAACGGGTGGCAACAGCTGAGAGAAAGTTGGCCAACATGACCGCAGAAGCTCTCGAAGCCAACGTTAACCTACAGGCTACCGTCAAGAGAGTCAACGAGCTTGAAAGATATTGGAAGCGCTCGGACAAAGAGATGTCTACTCTTAAGGAACAGGTGGCAACGGCTGAGGGACAGTTGGCCACCAAGACCGAGGAAGCTTATAAGGCCAGAGTTGGGATTAGTATTAGTCTAGTCTAGTATTTGACCCGTACTAATACTAGAGGCTAGTATTAGTACTAGACCCGTACTAATACTAATTAGTACTCTAGTATTTAGTACGTACTAGAGTACGTTTAGTATTTTCCAAAAATAGTTTTAGTATGTAAAATATACTAGAAAACGAGCTGGTTTTAATATTGTTAACGGTTTTTAAAAATATTTAATACTTATAAAGTTATTAGTAAAAATAAAATACTAATTAGTACAAATTAGTACAAATTAGTACGAATTAGTACAAATTAGTACGAATTAGTACGACTCTTGTATTTTGAGTACTAATTAGTATACTAAAAATACTAGAGTCGTACTAATTCGTATATTAAAAGTACTAAAAATTATATATAAAATAGTAAAATTATATATAAAATA
>RAKG01000106.1:0-133945 GCA_009802275.1 Neurospora sp. CHS-2018a | reverse complement strand
AAAATCGAATAAATTCAACCATGAATATAGGGTATATATATATAGTATATATTACCCATATAATAAATCTTATACTAGTGCAGTATAGTATGGACCCGTAAATCCGTTATAAATATATAATTATTATATAATATATATTAAGACTAACAAATAATAAGAAAAGGATGCTACCCGAGGTATAGTACTACTACTTATATATTACCCTTTATATTAGATTTAATTAATTAGTTACGTAAAGAATTACTAGGAGCGATTCTAACGGTAGAATAGGGTAAAAGTATATAATAGCCGCTACCGAAAAAAAAAAGGTCTGTACTATTTAAATTAATAAAATGGAAGGGTAAAGCGGACGACCCTATTAATATAGAGGAATTAAAGTATTTAATCAATACTTTAAATAATTATCCGGCCGATACCCCGGATAATACCGCTAAAGCCCCGAACCCTCCGATTAACGTTCTAAATAACCTTATTATTATAGTCCCGAATTTATTTAACTTTTACTTTTTAATAAGGTTTTTTAATAATAAAAACCTATTTAACCCCGGTATATATATACTATTTATTTATCCTAATTTAGTATTCTACTTATATTAATTTATTTAATTGAAATAGAAATATTTAATCCTATATATACTATATAATACGCTCCTATTCGAATTAAATAGTAATAAATTCCGACGTTATTTATTCGGCGTTAAATTTAATATTAGATATATATAGACGGCCTATAAATATCGCCGCCCGGAATAATTAATAATAATTTTTAAATATATTCTATTTAAAATAGTCTATAACGGGTTTATAAAGGGAATAATATTATACGAACTTATTTAAAGCCCCTTCGAATTTTAAATTATAGAATTAATTAAATTCGAAATAAATAGTAATAATAAAAGGTTTTAGACGGCCGTTTTAGTATCGCCTAATCCAATCTTAAAGATATCCGGCGGCCCTAAATAAAATTATTTATAATTTTACTTCGGCCTACGGTACTTCGACCTACTAATTAATAATATATAATCCTTAAATATTAATAAATTTATATTATTAATTTAAATTATATTTAAAGAAAAGTAGTAAGGATTTATTACCGGATATATATTAAGAAGACCTAAATCTTATAACTTCCCCTTTATTAAAGTTGAAGCTTTCTATTTATAACCTATATTCCCTAGGCGGGCAATATAGTTTGAAGTAGATACCGATAAGGGTTTAGATTAGCGTAAAATTATATTGGAATTTAATAATATATTAAAGCCGGTTAAGAATAGCCGTCTAATAATTAATAAACTTATATTTAAAGTAAATTAATATTCTATATCCGAATAAATATTACAAACCCCCTTATTATACTAAATAAATACGGTCCCGGTCCTACCGTAATTTGACTATTTAATTACGTTTAAATTACTTTATACAATAGATAGATACGAGGAAATAATTATATATAGCCGATATTTATACAATCGTCTACTATTATTATAGATAATATTAAGTAAATAGAAGGGTAAGTTAATTATAATTTATAGGGTAATTCGAATAATTAATAACTAATTATAATTAAATTTGCCGATACCGCCCTACTAACTATATTTTATTTAGCCTAATTAATTAATTTTATTACCCTCGATTTATATTATATCCGATAGGAGTTAGGTAAATAAATAGCTTAGATATATTTATTTATTTAAATATAATTTATAAATATAGGCGATAACGTAAGCTTCGCGCTGGATTATTATATAGAAGACTTATATTCGACGAATTGTATTACTTTATAATTTAATATAAGGTAGAGAAATTGTATTTATTCGGTTAAGAAAAAAATTAAGGAGTATTTTATATAGATTTTAAAATACTTAAGTATTTTAAATAATTAGGTAGGGGACTTCGGCGAAAGTTCTATAATAATAAAGGTAACCGAAGTACAGAACTTTATTTAAAGTATAGGGGATATTATAATTTAGTATAAAAGGAGTATAGCGGAGAATTTTTATATAATAAGCCGCGTAATAGAATAAATATAGGTTAAATTAATAAATCTATAAACGATAATATTAGAAATAAAGATTTAAATAAAATTAAAGGGGGATAAAAGTATTATAATTACTTTAATTAATTATATATTTAATTAAATAAATTACTAAATTATATTAAAAGTTGTATTAAAGCAGAAGAAGGCTATTATTAGAGGCAACGAATAGGATTCCGACGATCCGGACCCCGATATTCCGGACCCTAATATTCCGGACCCCGACGACCCGGACCGCTAGGGAATTAAGTAGTATTATTAAGTAGTAATAAAAAAAATATTAAAAGTATTTATTTTCTACCTAATATTGCCTATACGAATATATTACTACGCTACAATAGTATTGCGGCCGATATTTCGAATTTAATTGAATATAATTAGATAGTATTAAACCTTTCGGTTATAATTATATTATATAAATTCCTTCCTATTTCTTATTAAAGCGATTTTCTTTATATTTAGAATAAATATTTACTTATTAAATTCGCTATCTTCGATTTATTAGACCTCTTTAACTTCGTCCTTAGTCTTTCCGGCTTATTTTACTTTAATAGGAATAAAAATATCGTTATATTTCCTTATAAATCGAAATAATATATTAAAATCTTTTTATTCATATAGGAGTAAGGCGATATAATTCTTATTAGAATAAAATCTATTTAATATTACAGGGTCCTTTTATTTTAATAAGAGTAAAATTTAATTATTCTATTAACGTCCGCCCGCCGGAATATAGAAATATTAACGCTCTATTTAAATAATACTATAATAATTAAGGTCCTAATATATTTTAGAATATAGGTAGATAATAATATTATTATATTAATAGATATAGCGGAATATAATATAGATAGTATAATATAAATTTATAATTCGGGCGCGTATAGCCTAGGCCGCGACTACCTCTATAATAGATCCTCCCTCTTAAATATA
Source organism: Neurospora sp. CHS-2018a (assembly GCA_009802275.1). Classification (NCBI taxonomy): domain Eukaryota; kingdom Fungi; phylum Ascomycota; class Sordariomycetes; order Sordariales; family Sordariaceae; genus Neurospora; species Neurospora sp. CHS-2018a. The sequence continues at coordinate 130,977 of RAKG01000106.1, read as the reverse complement.
AATATTAGCGACTATTATTTAGAAGGTTATTTCGATATTATAGAAGACCGGCGGGAATTCGTAGAAGTAACTACCGGCGCTAGTCTAGCGGTAAATAGAATATTAATTAAATTTGCCGATTGCTATAGGGTAAACGATAAATATTAATAAATTATATAATTAAAATTAACGAAGTAAGTATTTTATAGAAATAAATATAAATATTAATAGCGGTAGTAAATTTTACGTTACGGGCGCTAATATTTGGAGGGAAGGTAATAATTTCGTCGATAGCGGCCTAGGAAGAGGTAGTATAGGGGTAATAGCGTAAAGGATTAAAATATAACGAAGGAGTTAAGAAGAGAATTATAATATAATAATATAAAGGTATTATATATTTAATAGTAGTAGGCCTATATATATTATATATAGAATATAAGGTATAGAATTAAGTAAAAGTAAGGCCGGCTATATTAATAATAAAGGCGGTCGGATTATAGAAATTAATTAAGGAATTAATTTTATTTTAATTAGAAGTAAGAAAATTTATAAATAGGTTGAATAATAACGAAAGGAATTAATAATAATAATAATATATTGAGTTGTAAGAGAGAGGGAGATTCAAGAAGTTTAGAGGTTTAGAAACGAGGGTAAGGGAGCCTTATATAGTAGAATTATAGCGAGTACTAGTAAAGGGGAGCCGTAGCGGGCCGTACGTAATACGGATTACTTTTAATAAAATTATTTACTCTTATTAAAATAAAATTAGACGGAGAAAGATTATTTATTTTTATTAGAGTAAAATAATAATTAATAAAAAGAATATTAATAAAAGTAAAATTAATATAAATAAAGTAGCTATTAATAAGAATAAGGTTATTATAACCTAATATTTATTACGCTTCGGTTGGCGATTTCTACGGGTAGAGCGTATAGTAGAATGCGATAAAATAATAGGGGTAAGGGTTATAATAATATATAGGGCCGATAGTAAAGGGCTTATAATTATAATAAATATAGCGGTAACGTCCCTACTATTTATTATATTATTAATTAATATACTTTTACGCTTTGCGGTCGGATTAATATTAATAACCGACGCTAATTTAATATACTTTACAACGAAATTATAGCCGTACTCTTTAATATACCCCTAATTTCGTAAAAGGGGAATATACTTTACTATATCTTCTAAAGTATAAATAAATATATTTACTTTTATAAATATTACGCGTACGAACTATTAGGCGATTTTAAACGGTAAAAGGACCGAATAGGGTAATTAGAAATCGATATTATTTCTCTTAAATATAGAAATAATATATATTATAAAGAAATCTTAGAAATAGATTAGAAAAATTCCGGCTTTAATAGTAGTAAGTAATAAATTAAGCTTTATTTTCAATTTTTCGAATATTTCTTCTATTCGGTTAAAGAGATAGTTATACCTATTATAATATTAAATATATATATAATAATCGAAATCAATATTGCCCTAAAGAATATTAAAGATAATTTAGCGAAAATATTTAACGTTAGTAATAATATATATATTAGGATAATTAATAATTAAATCGGTCCGCTACTTCCTTTCCGTCTTAAATTACTTCTTTAGGTAAATAATACCGAATATATTAAAATTAGGGTCTATTAGAAACTAGGAAACTTTCAACTGTATAAATAGTTAAAAATATATTATATTATATATTATATCCAATATAAATAACGATTCGGAATTATATATCTACGAATAGTCGTTAAATTATATTATTAATAGGGGCGGCCTCGTAAAATCTTATTTAAACCGGTCGAAGTATTAATATAGTATAAAAAAGTACGTAACTGATACAGGAAACCTCTGGTTACCTCTGGAGCCTTGTAGAATAGTCTAGCTTAGTCTTGGAAGGACTGGCCTTCACTGCCAGGACAAAGGTCCTTTGAGACCTTTGTCGCCTAAGGAATTCTCAGCACCTGCCCAGGTATATAACCTGGGCCTGGCCTGGCTTCCTAGGTTCCCTCTTCTTCTTATTATCATCATCCTACATAGAATACCACATTATTGGTCTTCTTTAGGATACCGAGCCTTCGGCTCACATTCCCCGTATCAATAACGTTATTTCTACTATTATAGATAATACAACTAAAATATTATTATAAATCCGTAACGTCCTTAAATATAATTTAACTATATTATATAATTTATATTATATTAAGTATATCTATTCCTATACTTAATATTATAATAAATATAATAATATAATATTAAAATTCGGGAGTAACGAATTACTAATATAGACAATCCTAATCTAGAGGGCGGACGTAAGAGTAGTAAATTTAAATTATTATAAGCGTATTAATTAAATTATAAAGACAGCGTTTTATTAAGGCGTAAATAAAATATTTCCTTACTTTACCAATCCAATCTTTATTATTAATATAGATAATAGTTTTTAGGATTATAATACCCGAGGTAGGGATAAGGAGGAATTCGAAGCGTTCGAAATTTAGAATTTCGTTAAGAAGGATATAATTAAAAATAATATTAATATTAAATCGGTCAATAGAAGTATAAATAATTGTCACGGGGTGGTAGCTGTGACGGCCTATATAGTGTGCACTTCGGGTTCTGCCTTGCAAGCAGAATTACGTCTATCTTTTGGATAGTTTGGCGGACGTAGCCATAGTGCACGCTACCCTGTCATAGTTAATTCTGCTTAAACGGTGGGATGCCGCGGGTTCAATTCCCCGCAGTGGCATTTGGAAAGGCGGGTTTTTCGAGTGCATGCGACCACGGCGCTCGGTCACGGACCTGGTAGCAATGCCGTGGGAAAACAGCGCGCACTCAATAAAAGACATTGCTAACCGCCCGCCCGCGCTTGGAGGGCGCGGAGCGACCAAATGTCAGCGGCTACCCCATTGGAACTTCGGTTCAAGTAGTACTATATAGGAACCTTCTCTTGGATATAAAATCCGCTTTAAAGAGGAGGTAGTGTCACGGGGTGGTAGCTGTGACGGCCTATATAGTGTGCACTTCGGGTTCTGCCTTGCAAGCAGAATTACGTCTATCTTTTGGATAGTTTGGCGGACGTAGCCATAGTGCACGCTACCCTGTCATAATAATCTTAAGAGAGTTTACTAAGAAGCCGGCGTATTCCTATATATATATTTCCGATTCTTTAATTAATATAGCTATATATCCGAATTATAAGATAGAAAGAAGTAAGGTCCGACGGAATTAAAAAAGATTAGAAAATTAAATATAAAAGTTACGCCCCTATTAATAAATAGTATAAAATTCGTTTATACTTACGAATACTATACGGGTAGCGAATTCTAAAGCACGGAAGAATTTAAAAAACCGGTAATAAAATATTTATTTAAATCCGAAGAGAATATAAATAAAATACCCCGAACGTATACATTCCTATAATATATTAATTTAAATATATTAATTAATTATTAAAATAAATAAGAGACGTTTATATATTTTATAGAGGTTTTAATTAATTAATAAAGGTTTTACGCCGGGATATATTATAATAATATCCCTCTATTTTTAACCGAAACGATTAAGAAGTATAATTTATAGCGTAATTTACATAGGAAAAATAATTAATATTATTTAAAGTATAATACTTTTACTAAACTTAATTATAGTAATAAGAATTATATTACTATATTAATAAATAATATAACGGATATACTCAATTTATTCCGGGCGAAGTTAATATAAGGCTTAATTAAATATCGACTAAGCGATTAAGTTAAGTAAAATTCGAATAATAATATATATAAACCGAATTTAAAGCTTTTAATATTTATTTAAGTCTGTATATTTAATAATTATAGCGATATATTACTATATAATTAAATTTGGTATAAGTAAAGCGGTAAAATTGGAACTAGTTTTAAAGAATTGGATAAAAGTAAAAATTTTATTAAAGGTAAAATTCGGTTAGGCTATTATTATTATTAAATTTTAAATAAATTGGATTAAAATTAATAAAAATATAATACCTATTTTTTAAATAATAATTATAGTAGCCGACGAATATAATTACCTAGGAAATAACTAAAGGTTAATATAAATTATAATAGGAAAAAGAAAAAAAGGATATAAAAGTTCCTATTTATACTATATTTAATGAGTAAACCGTTTTTAAATACGATTTATTATTATTGAAATATTTGTAAGTGTTTGTAGAAAATATTTTTTTTTTGAGGCCGATTTATATATATACTTAAATAGCCGACGACGTTTTTCCACAAAATTATAATAGACCTCCTCTTACTATCGTTCGAGGAGGGGAGACCCACATTTTATTTATAGGGCGGGTCCGTTGAAGGCAATCGTCGGAGGTTAGGGTAGTAGAGACTATCCGATCATCACCAATAAGTCTCCGGGGACCGTGCGGGATTTGGACTGGTTCCGTATTTGATGGGATGTTGCCGCTTGAAGTTCTCAACCCCACGTGCTTCTGGACTGGCTCCGTCATTGATCACTGCGCTTTTTGGGTTCTATCACCGCGATGGATTGCTGTTAGTGATGGAACACATGAGCACTGTATGGATGGAAAGTAGTGGCCGATGTAGATGCTACACCACATTGTTGACCGTTAGTTGACCGTTGGCCGTTGGTAAAAGCCGAACTAGCTACGAGCGGGATGCGACTTGACTTCATATTAGCGGTCGTGCCAGCGGTGTGTGAAAGTGTAAAAGTGCCTGATTTGCGAATGGCTTCTTCCGCTTCATGTTCCAGTCCGCTTCCAGACCACTGCAAACTTACCCAATCCTGCGCGTCTGTACCTAGTGTAGGCCTACATCCACTTACCTCGGGACTTTGCCATCATCACCCTCCACCATCATCTCCATGCGGTGTCAAAATTCCCCGATCCGAGACGGCAGCGAGTTTCATCCGTCCGGGCCATACCATGCGCAAAAGAATAAGTGGGTCCATTAAGTCAATTCCCAACGGCACGCTCGGGACACGACGAGACAAAGTTCGAGACAAACGAATGAGCGGCCAGCTTTCGCTTATCAAGCGTGATCCTTTCAAGATGGTTGGTTGTAAGAAACTTGGAACCGGTCTGGCTGTCGAGCCTCGCTGTCACCGTCCGCGACAGTCCGACGGTGTCATCAGGGTCGGTCGGTCGGTCGGTCACAACATCGACGCACGTGGTCCCCGACGGTCTTCAGCCTTGACGCCTCCTCATCTTGACATCTTGACTTTCAGAATTCCAGCCTGTCGGTCCGATCTGGTCTCGCTCTTCCTCTCTCGCTCTCAGATCCCGTTCTTCTGATTGGACCTTCTAGCCCACTCTCTCTCTCTGATTTCTCCACAGCACAGACCCGAGTATTCATCGCAACCTTCAACAACTCAAGACCCTTTTGTTCCTAGTATTCCCGGATATCTTTTCTTTAGGCCTGGAACTCCTGGAGTGGATGACAGGCTTGAAACAAAGTCCCGTGCCCGCCAATCCGAAGGGTTGAAGAGTCCCGAAACGACGCCGTACTTTCCTCGTCCGAGCTTCGGCCGGCCGTGCCCCCCTTCCCCTTCTATCCCACCCCATCCCACCCCATCCCAACATATTCATGATATCGATCATCAATGGGATCTCCCCTGATTATCCTCGCAATGCCCCTTGCCACGATTCACCAGCACCCGGTCGTCACAACAAGCAAGATACCTACTGGCCGACGGAGTTTCTCGGGACGGCCAGCCAGCCAGGCAGGCCAGTCAATCGTCATACAGCACTGCAGCGGTCTATCAGGGATATAGTTTATTAGCGTACCGGCCTCGCGGAACCACGGAACTTCGCGCTGTTTTTTCGTAGATTGTTCTGTCGAAGCTTCCATGTCCACACGCACTCGGACGTCGTTCGCACCCACGGCTTGGTCGGTACCATGTGTTCGAGACAGCGGGCACTCGTGACCACGATGCGTGCTATTCCCAGACTGGCGGATCATGGCAACTAGTGTATGATGCCCGGATTCCGGAAACCTTGGTCTGGGTTCATGTTTGTATATATCTCCCGTGTTTTGACCTCGTTGAAGCGGTTGTTAGCATATTCCATATCACTCATCCCATCTAAACATCCATCCATCCATCCATCCATTGCATCTTTCACTGTTTACTTTCCCCCTTTCTCCCTCTACCACCTATACTCTTAACCACACTAAATACCCGACTGCAAACACATATACAACATGGTCTGGTCAGCCCCCCACATCGGCTCCCGCCCCGTCGCCATCCTGGGCAGCGGTGTCCTCGGCCGCCGCATCGCCTGCTCCTACGTCGCCGGCGGTTTCAATGTGCACATCCGTGATCCCTTCCCTCAGGCGCGTGAGGACGCTATCAAGTACATCGACGAGAACAAGGAGTCCTACACCTCCTTCTGCCCCAACGGCAAAAAGCCCGCTCAGTATGGCACCTACACGGCGTCGGAAGACATCGAGACTGCGGTAAAGGACGCTTGGCTCGTCATCGAGGCGGTGCCGGAGAAGATCGAGCTCAAGATTGACACCTTTGAGGAGCTGGACAAGTATGCGCCCAAGGATTGTATTCTGGGATCCAACTCGAGCAGTTACAGGAGCGGGTTGATGCTGGACAAGGTCAGCGACGAGAGGAAAAAGTTGGTGTGCAATGTGCATTACACGATGCCGCCGATGGTCAGGACGGTGGAGTTGATGACGGATGGGTATACCCATCAGGAGATCTTCCCGTTCCTGAGCGACGTGCTTAGGCAGTGCGGCATGCTCCCGGCGACGGCGAGGAAGGAGTCTACTGGGTAAGTCGTTTCCACGCCCGCCCCCTATTCTTGGGAATGATCCACTTCAGTTGGACCCCCGAGATATCACCTTCTTCGAACCATCACTGACAACTTGCCAGCTTCATCTTCAACCGCCTTTGGGCTGCCGTCAAGCGTGAAATCCTCACCATCCTCGCCGAGGGCGTCTCCGACGCCGCCGAGATCGACGCCCTCTGGGCTCACATGTTCCAGGCCTCCACCCTCCCCTGCCAAATGATGGACCAGGTTGGCCTTGACACCGTCGCCTTCATCGAGGACAACTACATCAACGAACGTAAGCTCGACGGGTCTCTCACTGTTGATTGGCTCCGCAGCAACTACATCACCCAGGGCAAGCTCGGTCTCAAGACCCCCGAGCAGGGTGGTCTCTACCCTCCCTCCACCGTCGCCGCCGTCAACCCTCCTCTCAACCCCGCCGCCGCCGCCCAGGCTGCTGCTGCTGCTGGCACCACCGAGAAGCAGATGCCCCCCATCTTCTTCCTCGACGTCGGTCTCGGCTCCAACTCCCCCTCCTACCCCTCCCTCGCCGGCATCTCCACCAACGGCAAGATCCTCCGCCTCGACTCACTCAACCAGCCCCCCAAGGCCCTCGTCACCGGCCTCCCCCTCCCCGACGGCATCGACGTCGACCCCTCTGCCAACCGCATGTACTGGACCAACATGGGCGCCGACGTCACCGCCAAGGACGGTTCGCTCATGTCCTCCACCCTCGACGGCACCGACAAGAAGGTCCTTCTCGCCGATGGCGTCCTCACCACCCCCAAGCAGCTCGTCCTCGTCAAGGACCAGCAGACCGGCACCGAAAAGCTCTACTTCTGCGACCGCGAAGGCTGCTCCGTGCACCGCTGCAACGTCGACGGCAGCGAGCACGAGGTGCTCGTGCAGAACCCCGTGGGCGGCGTGGACGATCTGATGCACTGGTGCGTCGGCATCACCGTCGACTTGAAGGAGCGCAAGTTCTACTGGACGCAGAAGGGTCCTTCCAAGGCCAACCTCGGCCGCATCTTCCGCGCCAACATTGATTTCCCTGCTGGCGAGAACGATGCTTCCAACCGGAGCGATATCGAGGTCGTGTTCGACAAGCTTCCGGAGCCGATTGATCTCGAGATTGAGGCCGAGACGGGGGTCCTGTACTGGACTGATCGCGGTGAGCACCCGCGTGGTAGCTCGCTTAACTGCGCCAAGGTCTCGGAGGGCGAGGGCGAGAAGAAGGAGGTCAAGATTCTGGCGAGACAGTTCCATGAGCCTATTGGTCTTAAGCTGGATCTGGGCAGGAAGCAGATCTTTGTTTGCGACTTGGGTGGTAGCGTTTATGCGGTCGATGTGGAGACGGGCAAGAAGACGGTTGTGCATCGCGATGATGGGTCGTATACTGGTCTTGTTATTCTGCCTGAGGCTTAGTAGACGCGGAAGTCATCGGTTCGCTTGTTGTTTGCATAGAGTGGTTGGGATAGACGGTTGGGATAGCATCGTGGTCGGCGTCGGTCGGTATTTTTGACTTTTTTGGGTTATGGGCATCGCATTGTCTCTTTATACCCTGCACTGTTTCTATAGAGAGCATTTGTAATGCCTAAGTTAGCAATCAGAGCTTCAATTAGCATTGATCTTACCGGTTTCGTGCTGTTTGTTCGTGCCATGCTTCGTGTTGTTTGTTGTCTGGCGGCGATGCGAATTGTCCGATATTTTGGTGTTTTGGCAAAGCTGAGAATTCCAGGGAGGACCCCGCCAGTTCGTGCACTGACACCTCGGGCCGCTGTGTCTGTACCTGCCAAGAAATGCCACAGGGGCTGAAGAAAAATTGTTAGCGTTGTTCGAAGCTTGGTGCCCCGCCCCTAAAGGAATCAGCTGACATCAGGGCAACACCAGACTAGCATCATCGTCAAGTCAACAAACCAGCAGAATTAGCAGCAGCATTTCCTGTTGAATCATTTCCTCTTCCAAATGTTTAAAATACCTGGCACTGTACCTACCCTACCTAGGGGCATCAAGCGATTCCACAAGTCCTTATATGGCCCCATACATACCCGCTCCATTATTTATCTTCATCCTTTGGCCTTTGCCTCGCATTTCCACCTACGTAAGTATCCCCATGTTTCATATCCCCAGAGACACTCGACCTCTACAAACGCTATCACCCAAAACTCAAACCGTGGGGGCGTCTCTCGGGGGTTGTTCATACTCTTCTCTTCTTTGGGGAAAGCATTTGTTAGTTCAAATCATTATTTGTGCTTACACGCAAAGCATTCCTCTTGTTGAATTGAGCGATCCTTTGTTGAAAGGCCAGCAGACTTGTGCCATTCTCCATTGAGATAATGCGCCTTCAACACCGTCATGCTGGACACTCCCATGCCATATTATGCCATACTATGCTCATCCCGTCATAACATCATGAATCGTTCTTCCCATGCCAAACCAGACCGACCAGCATCCTCTGCATCCATCCGTCTGACGGGCTAGCCTCACTTCTTCCTCCAACCTTCCTACCTACGCCGTTCTTCCAGTCCAACGACATGATGACCTCAGCTACTAGGCACAACCCCCAAAACCCCTCCATCAACACAAATAACACTCCCATTCACATACCGATCCCTCGCCAAAAACAGCACCGCCATCGCCATCTCCTCATCATGACCCGCCCTCCCCGCCGGCACTTTATGTCCATGCGCCTTGACCTTCTCATCACTCAGTTCACTCTTATTCTTCTCATCGCTCTTCCCCGTCGTCATCTCTGACGGAAAATACCCCGGCGCAATCGAATTGACCCTCACACCCGTCTTCTCAAACTCCGTCGACATCAACTTGGTCAAATGCACCGTCGCGCCCTTGGACGCATTATACGCGAAATGTTTCTGCGCGTTGCGCATGATGCCTGACATCGAGCTAATAACAATCACGTTGCCCGACATGTGCGAGCTGTGGCCGCCCTCAGTGAGGTGGGAGTGGCTGCAGGCTTGGAGCAAGGGCAAAAAGGCGACAGTAGTAAAATAAACCGAGGAAACGTTGGTGGTAAAAACGGACGACCAGTCGGAGAAGGATTCCTTGGACCAGAGCTCGTGGGCGATGTCCTTGGCGGAGTGCGAGGAAACACCGGGGTCGGCTTTGGGACCCGAGATGCCGGCGTTGCAGACTAGCAGGTTGAGATAGGTTTCGTGCGAGTGGAACTTGGTGACGAGGGATTGAAGGGAGTCTTTGTCTGTGACGTCGCAGGGGCCGATGCTGTCGGGACATTGTCAGTAGAAAGTCTGGAGGGGACGGACGAGGAGGAGGAAGGAAGGAAGGAGAAGGGGAACTGTCACGAAAGAGGAGAGGATTGAGCGACACTCACGGAATAATCTTCCCATTCCCCTCCTTAGGACTATGTTCCTTGGCCGCATTCACGAGAACGGCAAACCGCCGCCCGGTGATGTACACGCGAGCGCCGTTGGCAGCAAGCGCTTGGGCGCACATCAGACCGATGCCGGTGCCGCCGCCGGTGACGAGGCAGGCCCAGCCATCGACGTTGAAGAGCTTGGAAGCTTGGAGGGACTCGGTGCCGACCATTGTGACTGTCTGGGGGTGTCTTGTGGTAGTGGAGGTGCGGTTCGTAGAGGTCGTAGAGGTCGTGTAAGTGTTAACGCACGATGTTGATCACGGCTTGCTGGTTGGATGGTTTGACGACAAGATGAGCTGATGATGAATCTCAGGATGTTGCTTGTCTTCTGGAATCAGAGGCACAAGAGGAGCAAATAAAAGGAAAACGAATCCTCGTCAAAGAACGCGGCTCGTTCCCTCCCTTCCCAAACGACGTCATTTCACGGGTACGACACCCCTACGTCATCGCGCGGCCCGAAGTACGTAGCGGGCTAGCGGTCTGCGCTATCAGTCCCCGTGCTGAACACCCGAAGCCGGTACCGTAAGCCGGAAAGGAGATCACAGCGGAGACAGGTTGCACAAAACCTTGCGATGATGATAATGTTCTGATATTTGCAGGTACAAAACAAAGATTTCTAGATCCCGAAAGAGCTCATTACAAGGAGATATTACGCCCATCTTGCACCTGTACCTTCCGCCAAGTCTAAACGAGAGAGGTATCACCACATTCTTCCATCCCATGCCTTCATCCGAGTTCCGACATACGACGCCAAAATGCAGACAAAGGGAACCCTAGATCACAACGATCAAAACATTACATCCACCACACATGTCGCTCAGTTCTTCTCCCCCCTCTCCTCCTCCTTCTTCCCACCAAACAAACCCTCCACACTCTCCTTAATAGTCCCAACAACCGCTCCCACCATCCGTCCCACAAACCCAAAGCCAAATGACCATCCCTTGACTCTAACGGTGTAAATAAAGAAGTAAACCAGCCTGTTCGTCATCTTGTTAGCATCTGCGCTCAAACATGTCAAAGAAAAGGGAAGTACTCACGCCCAATTAGAAACACAAAAAGCCGCAAAGATCCCAAAATTCCTCCACATCTGACTACTCTCCACATTCAAACTCGCCAAATACTCCTCCCCATCCGCATAAGGACAATACCCACACTCAAACCCGCCTTGATCATCACCAACCACCACCCCCAACGTAGTCAAATACCCCCTCCCCACACCACTCAGCCAAGCCCCCGCAAAACCCCGACAACTCTCGCCCACCGGCGGCCTAAAGACAGCCATCTCATTATCAGCACAATGCACCGTCTGTCCCCTCAGCACAGCAGCCATGATACCGCCAATCCAGTACGTCGCCGGGTTAAGGTAGTACAACCACCACTTCCACGCCACATTCATTTGTTCCCAGGGGACCACGACGCCGTTGAACAGACAAAAGATGACCAAAAAGAAGGGCAAGACGTTGGTGATGACTGCAAAGGACGGCGCAAAAGCGCAAATCCACTGGCCCCAGCTGGCGATGAAGAGCATGAAACTCACACTCATGAGCCAGACGTAAACTGCTGCCTCTGCCTCGGCGGAGCCGGCGGTCCCGCGCGGAAGACCGGTGGGGAGGTACCATGCCAGGAAATAAATGGTGCCTGCTACGAGCGAGCCAGGGATTTCCGAGAGGATCTCGGCGGTGCAAAAGGCTACCCAGCCGTAGATGCGGGAGGGGTGTTCGCGCGCTTCCCAGAGGGAGCGGGACATGTAGAATTTGGGGAGGACGGCATTCAACACAGTGGTGGGGATCATGATGATGAGGAAGGCGGTGAAGAGGGTGTTTTGAAGTTCCGTAAGGGAGAGAGGGGAGTTGTGCCGGGGAGAGGAGATCTTGTAGTAGGTGAAGCCGTTGAAGATGCCCATGACCAGGGAGATGAAGAGCCGGCCGTACAGGTAGGAGGGGTCGCGCCATTGGCGGATGAACATGCGCTTGGTGAGGAGCCAGGCTTGGGTGGGGATTGGGGCGGCGAATTCATGCTGGATGGGTTGGGGTTGGTTGTTGGAGAGGGTGAGTTGGGCGGCCAAGGTCCGGCCCCTCTTGATCTGGTTAATATCGGTGAGGACTTGACGGTACTCATCACTCTCCTTCCACTCCGTCGCCCAGTGCACCCTCCTGCTCTTCCCGTCTTCATCCACCCGTCTGTGCGGCTTCGCGGCTGTTTCAAGGAGGAACTCGGCCACGTTCTTGCCCGGAGGACACTCGACGCCTCGAGCGGCAAAGTAGTTGACGACCGAAGAGCCGTTCTCACCGACGGGGCCGAAGTAGAAGACGTTACCGCCCGGGTTGAGGGCAAGGATCTTGTCAAACTCCTGAATCAAATCAGAGCTCGGCTGATGGATGGTACAAACAATAGCCTGTCCAGCAGCACACAACTTCCTCAGGAAACGGACGATGGACATGGCTGACTGGGAATCCAAGCCGCTGGTGGGTTCGTCAAGGAACAACAAGAGGGAAGGCTTAGCAGCTAGCTCGACACCGATAGTCAACCGCTTCTTCTGCTCAACTCCCAGAGAACAGATGATGGCGTCTTGGATGTCTTCCAGCTCGAGGAGGTTGATGATGCTATCGACGTAAGCCAGCTTTTCAGCCCGAGGAATATCGCGGGATTGGCGCAAGAGGGCAGAGAACTCCAGAGCTTCGCGAATGGTGGTGGATTCATCGTGCAGATCCATTTGCTCGACGAAGCCGGTGCTGCGCTGGAAGTCCGTTCCCAAGGGTTTGTTGTCGACGAGCATGTCGCCTGTTACGACGCCGACGGTTTGGCGTTGAGACAAGGTGTTGAGAAGGGTGGTTTTGCCTGCTCCCGAGGCGCCCATGAGAGCGACCATGACACCAGGTTTGGCGTAGCCGGACACCTTGTTCAACAGACGCTTGGGGCCTTGGGGCGTGGGAACGGTGTAAGTGACATTCTCCCAGGTGAAGACCTTCTGGGACTTTTCGATGGTGCCTTCGATGTCCTTGCGAGATGGGCCGTGGGGAGTTTTGTTCCCGACGTCGTCGGTGGAGGAGCCTCTCGAGCTGCCCTTTTCTTCGTCATGCTGGCCTTTGCCGAGAGTCAAGTTCTTCTTGGTCTTGGAAGACTTCTTGAACACCAGCGCGCCGCCGCCACTACCAACAAAGGACAGCTTCTCGGTCGCCAACACCGTAACCAGCAGATACAGCACCGCAAAAGCGATGATCACCCCCCAGTTCCTCCACAAGTGTCCCCTCGTGTACTGGAACTGCTGGGCGAGATACGCATCTCCGTTCACCCTATCATCCCCCGGCCTTCCACCCGGCAGCGTGCAGCCCTGATTCTGCTGCTGAATGCCAGGGCCCTGGGGCACCAGCATATTCGGCGAGCACTGCATCTCCCTTCCGTGGAAGTCGTTGGACAAGACAGCCTCGAAAGAGTAGCTGACGGGACTGACATGGTACAACCAGCCGAACCAAATCTTCTCGCCGAGCATGACGGGTTTGCTGATAACATACCCGCAGTACATGACGACCAAGTTGAGAGCTAGCCCGGCAAACCGCACCGCATCGTCGATGGACGGACTCAAAGCGGCAAACATCCGATACAACGCAGTCAGACAGTACGTTGTCGTGAAGATCAAGAGGCAGTAGGTGAAGAACTTGCCCGGGTCGCGGTCCAGTCCCGTCATGAAGTAGACAATCAAGCTGAAGATGATGACCTGGACCAGCAATAACGGGAAATCGACGATGGCGCGAGCAAGGTTAACCGCCGATGGCCGGTAGAAAGCATACGCCCTATGTCTGCCAACCACCGCCCTCCCACTGACAGCCTTCATCAGCTCCCCCATCTGGAGCCAGCCGAGAAAGATGATGCTAAAGAAGACGGTGCCGCCTCTCATAAAGGCGCCGGAGGTGTCTAGGGGAGAGTTGTAGAACAGGGAGCTGACTACAAGAGCGTTGCTAACGATAATGAAGAACTTGGTCCACAGTTCCTGCTTGTCGCCCCAGACAAGCCAGGCCTCGCGGCGCGTGCAAGCTGTCACTTGCTTGAAGAAGGAGACGGTGTAGTTGGACTCTTCGGAGACGCGGCGGGACTTTTGCGAGGAGACGGACTCCTTGAAGGCATAGGTGTCGGCGTGGTTGGTTTTGAGGAGGTGGGATTCGTAGTCGCGAACGTCGGCGAGGACGTCTCGGTAGGCTTCGCTGGCGAGGAAAGCCTTTTCGAGGTCTTCCGCTGTTTTGGGGCAGCGGTCTTTCCAACCCTGACGGAAGTGGCGAGCGTTGGGATCACAGATGGAGGTTAGGAAGTCGGGGGTGGTTTGGCGAGGGGGCGCGTGGAAACCGAGGTCGATGAAGTATTGTCTGGCTCTGGACGCCGGGCCCTGGTAGAGCATCCGGCCTTCGTCGATGACGAGGACTTTGTCCATCAGCTCGTAGATGCCCTCGCCGGCTTGGTACAGCGTGGTGATGGTGGTGCGGTCGCTGACATCGGTCATGATGCGCAGGGAGCGAGCATAGTCGAGGGCCGTGGAGGCGTCAAGACCGCGGGTGGAGTTGTCCCAACAGACGACAGACGACTTGGTCGCCAGCGACTCCTGGATGGAGACACGCTTGCGCTCGCCGCCCGACACGCCGCGGACATAGGCATCGCCAACGATGGTGTGGCGGGTGTGCGACATGGCGAACATCTTGAGCAGGGCAGTGACAATGAGCTCCATGTCGCCGCGCAGGCGCTTCTTGGTCTTGTTGAGGAGGGAGAACTTGAGCGTTTGTTCGACAGTGAGGGTGGGCAGATGCAGATCATCTTCGCCGTTGTAGACAACCTCGCCACGATACTTCTTGGCTACTTCTTCGGCGGAGATGCCGCTGTAGTGGACTTCACCGTCGACAGCAGCGTAGCCGGCGCGGTTGTTGGCGATGACTCTGAGGAAGGTGCTGCAGCCGCTGCCTGGGCGGCCGAGGACGAGCATGATCTCTCCATGGCGGACAACACCGGTGAAGTTGTTGAGAAGCGTGCGAAGCTCGGGTTTGCGACCGAAGCGCAAAGCAGGGATATAGTTGCCGAGAATGCGGTAAAGGTCAGGACCAAAGGTGCCCAAGATGGCTTCGGGAAGTGTTCGAACAAAGGTGGCGCCGGTGCTGACACCCTTGACAGTGAGGTTCTTGAAGACGACGCCGACCTTCTTTGTAGACTCGCCGGCTTCGTTGCGCTTCTCGAGATGGCCATCACGCATGAACTGTTCGAGCTGGAAGTCCTCGTCGCTATTTCGCTCGCTAGACGAAATGTCTCTGTCGCCTTCGTCCTCGGATTCCTGGTCTCGTTGTCTGCCATCAGCCATGGCATTGCTCATAGCAACCGAGAGGCGCTTGAACAAGCCATCTGGTCTCCCACTGGTAGCGCGAGATGCTCTCGAAACCGGGCGCGAAGCTGGTTTCGATCTGGTCGATCTTTCCCTGGTCAATCGCGAGAGACCTTGTCGCAGTTCGGCAAAGTCCTGCATGGCAGCCTCCCTGTCGACAGGACCACCGACATCGCGCTCTCCCCAGGTGCCATCGTGGGATATCGAGGGGTTGAGCTCTGGGCGTGTCTCGTCGGGGTACTCGTAGCGCGTGTAGTCGCGACTTGCCCTGTGATGGAGTTGGTTGGGAAGAGTGTTGGCGGCGCTTCGACGGTAAGCCTCCTCGGACTGATGGCCGAGCATGGTGGGCCGTTGTTGGTGGAGGTTGTTCCTGCGTTTGGTGTTGCACTTATCTGACGGGCGGTGATGTTGTGTGTCGGTGAGAAAATAGTCAGGGAAGGAAGAAAGAAGCGAGGGACTTTTGCTGTGGAAGGAGTCTGTCAGTAAGAATGTCCGATGTTGTGTTAGGGAAGGCAGGAAGGATCGAGTCTTACTTATCCCCGACTGAGGTGAGGGTTAACATACTCAGAGGGAAAGTTCCATGGACACAACCAGTGTGCCTGCCTTGTGTGGTTGTCGATTTTAAGACAGACCAATCAAGGGCCCCAAATATCGGAGTCCGAAAAGGGGAAAAGAAGAAGGAACAAAAGGCTGAAAAGACGGTAAAATACCCGGCACTTTCAACACGCAGGGAGGAGGACTGTCAGTCTTTTTCAAGGGGCTCTTTGGGTCTGCTTCTTCAACAGTGCAGATTCTGGTTGCCGTGTTGCTGTTGTCCCGTAGACATGCAAGCACCAACCTCTCAGATGTAGGTCAATGTAGAGGCCGTCTGTGAGCTGTCAACGTTGAGGGCTTGATCCAAGTGAAAAGCTGTCGGATGACTGAGGAGGATGGGACGACATGTCGAGTATATATCGGATGCATCCTCAATGTTACATCCGTAGATGTCGTGAGAATCCTCCAACTTGGAATTGTCATCACGGAGAGACTCGAAGTTGATCTCCACCTCAATTAGGAAATGATGGAGGCCTGGACGGCACGGATTGGTGATACCGTGAAGGGGATCCCGATAGACCCTGAGAGAAACAACCATTGTGTCTGAGGTACCTTTTCTCTGTTGCTGGGAGACAGTCTGCTGAATGCAGTATACGCGCAGATAGAATCACTATCATCTCAGACCAACGGTTGATGTGCGTTGATCCTGCTTTCCACGCATGCGCATCTGCTCGTCTCAGATGTTGTGTCTCTGATGTGGTCTGTGCCTTTTGACGCTTTGCAAACAGGACTCTGGCCAATGAAAATCCATATGCAAAGTCCGAAAAGGCCGGTTATCTCCCGGTCACTGGCTGTTTGCAGACTGTCCCACAAACCTAAATTCATCGTTTGTGTGTTGCTGTCTGGTATCCATTGGATCTTTGGGTGCGAAACGGTATGACAAATGGCAGATCTTGGCCCTCTTGCGCCATTCATTCTGACTCATTGCGGCATTGCAATTTAATGTCTGGTTTGGAATTGGGCCGAAAGAAGTGAAAATCTGTTGTTGAGGAAAGAACGAAGATAAGACAAGGTGGGGGTTGACGGGAGGCTCGAATTTGTACCCGTGGGTGTGAGGTTGGCCTTGGAGAGGCCTGATTTACCTATACCCACTCTCTTACAGAGAGTGGGAAAAAAAATTGCCGGACACCCAAAAATTACCGGACAGAACACTTTTGTATAGGGTTTCCTAGTAAAAGTGTTAGTGCACGCCGGACAGCCCCAACAACGCAACGAACCGCCAAGGACAACAACAAACTCCAAATTTGCATAAGAAATAATAGTTTTTCCCTCGCATCTCAACCACGACTTATCAAAAAGTCACCAAAATTTCCAATAAAGATACCTTCTATCTTAAGATCATTCATTCCAATTTTTATTACTATAATCGCTCTGTGGTGTTATCCTTTGCTCGAGTATTGGGTGTACTAACATTTCCACTAAAAAACCCCATACAAAAGTGTTCTGTCCGGTAATTTTTGGGTGTCCGGCAATTTTTTTTCCCACTCTCTGCAAGAGAGTGGGTATTGGTATTTCAGGCCATGTCACAGACAAAGGCCACCACACACCCACGGGTAAGCCCAAAAGAGGAAAACAATCTCTGACCCCTGCCACGCAGAGCGTGGGCCTTGCAGCCACTGCAGCCGCTGTCTCAGCCGGCCTTGCTTCCCGCACATCGGCCGCTTTGTGCGCTTCGGTTTCGCGTTGACATCTTCGCATTTTGAACTGGTCAGTTTGAACACAATCCGAGCCGGAGTGAATGCCGTTGACCTCTACCGATCACCAAAACTTTCCCGGACTCGAATGCCGGAGCTGAAGACGGAGGGCTTTTGCTGTGATGAGCCTCACTTGCGGAGGATAAACAACAATGATGAATGATATTGACGGCGCTTAGCTTTGGTCGTCAAAGTAAACATAAAGCTGCCATGCTCGCACAATTGAGCAACCGGGTGCATCCTAGGTATCCCAATGCTTCATTTTCTTCAACACCGTCGCTATCATCACAGCAGCACCAACCCGGAACTTACGCCATTGTCAGACCCAAAACGTCAATCATCAAAGTCGCAAAGACCCTTGAACCCAGACCTTCTCATGGATCTTCAGTACCACCACAACATACCTCGATTAATAATGTGCAGTTAGAATCCGAGCTTGCAAAAACTTTAAGAGCGATAACCTTAAACGCCTAACGCCGCAACCGCAACCCACCTCAACCACCGGACATTAGAAATCAACATCCGCGCTCCCAAGGTTACACGGTTCCACCGCATCAAGTCATCAACAAAAACAACGTGGCCTTTGCTTTCCGCGTCACCGCGTGGGTTTTCTTCTAGCTCGGATTCTCGACGCTGACGCCAAGAAGGTCTTTTTGCTCGCCACTTCCAGCATCCTTCGTGGAAGGAAGGCATACGACTGACAGGTTCCATTCCGGGCCACAAACCCCGAGCCGCACTGCAACGGAAACGATGGCGAGAAGCCCGGTAATCTCTAGACCAAAGTCCCAACGCGCCAAAATAACGAGCTCAAACAGCACCATTATCCCTTTCCAACCATCCCAGGGCAGCATCCGCGCCTCCGGTAGGTACAAGATCATCTCACAAAACGGCGTCATGGTTATGGTTGGTTGTGCCCAAAGTAAGCTTAAAACGGGGGCACTTACACTAAAAACCCGGGCCGCTACTCCCAAAAAGGATAAAGCTCTCCCCACTGCCCAAGGTTAACCCCCACCCTCAAACCCCACCATTTACCCCAATTCTGTCACAAACACCAAGGTGTAAGTGTAAGCAATGATTTAATATGATTCATTCTCACTCATTTTCAATCACTTTGGTTCATCCCGCGTCATTCACCATCATCCCGTCTTTTGTGGCAGCCATCGGTACTCCGGGCCAATCACACTTGTAGGTTGGTTGTCTCGGGTGCAGGACGCGGTGAGAGTTGCATACCAATTGGGATGGTAGTCTCCTGAGTGTTGTTCTACGTGCGAAACAAGACAAGATCGGGGTTTGGGCCGAGCCTCTTCGTCCGCGATTTCCTTGAAGTACAAGTGGAATCGGGATGCATTGGATGTTTGGTTGCGAATTCCGTAAGTACCTCGTAGGTTTGTTGGCGGATCGTACCGTGCTGCTTGTGGTTCTAACAGTTCTGCAAGAAGCTTTGGTAGGGATGCTGTTAGTGGAGGTGCGTGCTCTCTAGTCCTGTGTAAGTCAGCTGGGTCGGGTAACCTCCAACCACTTTTCAACGGGGGCATTGGTGCGGGATATCTTGACCGTACCTAGCCTGGTCGACGATGCCCGTAGTTTTCAACAATCCGTTTGCTATGGTTGGTGATTAGCTAGCTAGCTATTGACGCGGATTTTTTACGAACCTAAGAGCATCGTTGCATCCGTACCTGAAATACCTAGTGGTTTCATGGGACTCCACCATGCCCGACCGTACCGGAGAACCGCCCGGGGCTGACCTACGTCGACTGGTCGTCCGGCCAGGTCGTTTGGGGTCGCCGGCGAGATCCTCATCCTCTCCGTTGATCGTGCAGTAGGGCTCTTCTAGAAGACGTTCGTTGTAGATCCCGCGGCAGATGAGAAAAGACAGATATAGGGCATATGCAAGGGCACTCAATAAACGGCCCGCCGGCGTGCTACCTCGCCCTTACGGTGATGGTAGATGATACTGATATGATTCATGATGTTTGAAAGACCGAGGGTTGGGATTTCTGGTAGAATAGACAAGTTGTAAATAGCTTCAAGTAGACGGTTTGGGAGAGAATGAAGCACAAGTTCGATGCATTATGCGCAACCTTGAGCCTCATATCGCATTTGTGAACATCACGTCGACTCCACGGCGCAAGAGTTAAGCAAACACTGCAAGTAAGTCAACAACAACATACACCTACATGCTTCACATTCACCATGATGCAACAACGTTCCCTATTCCAAGCAGTCAGATCAAAGCTGCAATGCGGAAAAAAAACATGTCAATTAAGAAGAGCCGACATCGTCTGAGTCTCGAATCATAGCCCTCCATCCCAATTTCCCTCCTCCATCTCGAAGAACGCCTTGCTAACAACTGACTTGTGTCTTCCCCGTTCCTATTGCCATTGCCTGTATCATCATTCATTGCCCTTACACGCCCATTCCGCTCTCCAACAGGCCTATCAGCCCATCCGCATGTCACACCTCCAAACCGCGACCCCGTCCACCAACCCCACAAGCATTCAGGTACGTCTACCGCCCCTGCTTAGCCATAACAAGCATCTCCCTCAACATCCCCACCTCCGCATCCCTCTTCGCCAGCATCAACCTCAACTCCTCCCTCTCCTTTTTAATCTGGTCCACCTCCTCTTCAAGCTCTTGTATCCTATCAATCTTCTTCTGGCGGTATTTCTTGGCTGCAATGTTGTTGCGCTGGCGCTTGATCAGGATGTCTTCGGAGTCTGTGAGCTCGGCTTCGGCAGCGGCGGCGGCGGTGGGAGAAAGGGCGCGCTTCTTGAGGCCTGGGGGCCGGCCGCGTTTGGGTTTGTTGGAAGAAGCATCGAGTGGAGAAGGGAGGGTTAGGCCTGGGTAGAGGTGGCCTTGCCCGTGGTGACTGGTTGATGTTGTTGGGGAAGTTGTGGCAGAGGATTGCGAGGTGGGAGGGGTGGTTGAGTGATCGCGAGAGCTGGTTGAGGTGTTGTTGTGTTGAGTGTAGCCCATGTTGCTGCTGCCGGAGTTGTTGCTGGCTGTCCTGTACATGTCACCCATGCCCATTGTTGTGTTCCTTCCACTTGGCATGGTCAAGCCCATGGCGGAGGAGAGCGAGTCGGTGACATGGCTGAGGGAAGCGGCGGCGTATGGGTCGTCGGACGAGTGGAGGTGATGATGATCGAGGGAAAGGTGCATGGGCGGTTGTGGTGGTGCCGATGGTGAAGGGTCGGCCCAGCCTTGTTGGAAGATGTCGTTGGTGTCGGCGAGGAGTGGCGATGGTGTTAGTGATAAAGGTAGTGACGGCGCAAAGGGCGAGACAGTCGCGGAAGTCGTAGCAGTGTCGCAAGTGGTAGTAGTCGAGATGGGAAAGGCGAGAGATGTCAGATCTTGTTGGTCGGGAAACAGAAGAGGGTCGGCCCAATTAAGGTCTTGTTGGTGTTGTTGATTAAGGAAATCGCAGTCGTTAAAGGAATCGTAAGAAAAGTCAAAGAACGAGTATTGCAGGCTGGAAGAAGAGGACAGAGACGCGGACGCTGGCGGCTGCTGAGCATGCTGCGGCGGCCATTCTTGCAGAGTATGGACGGCCTCTCGATCGAGGCCGGGAGAAGATTGTCTTGAAGGGGTTAAATGCAAAGGGTGTTGCCAGTCCGAGTCACCAGACTGGAAAGTTGTTTGGTGTTGATGGGAAAGGGAAGAGAGAAGTCAATCGGGAGAAGAGGACAAGAAGGAGGCAAAGAAATAGACGTCCCCGAATTGGTGGGGTTGTCACATTCAGGGCACTCGTTACAGGGGCGGGAAGTGGCAGAAGTGTGGATCGCGAAAGCGGTAGTCAGCGCACGCACTTTTGGTAGTCAGCGCACCCAACCCACTTTTTATGCTGAGTAAGCCCAGCCTAGCCGCCAGAAGCGCGCCGTGCAACTGAGGCCACATAAACGATACCCGCGCATTACCAGATCTACGTCGTTGGCGTCATTTTTTACGTAAAGTTATTCAGAGTTATCAATCCAATCAATTATCTACTATAGAGAGTATTAGTACAGTTGCTACTACTATAACTACTATCCCTTATACTAGCCCTATTACTATATATACTATACTTACTACCTAGAGTATACGTACCTACCCTAACTTTGATACCCGCTATATAAATACTAGTTCTAGGAGTAAGGTACTAGAGGTAATCCTATTTGCGTTACTAGTATAATTTAGCCCTATAAGCTTCCTTACTATTAATTAGAAGGGGGAGAGAGGTCCTATTATTAAGGCATTAATTATTTAACGGGCGCTAGCAATCTATAACCAAATTGGTTAGAATTGGTAGGAGCTAGTATATAGCCGTAAGACGGCTATTACTAAATTAATAACTAGTATTAAATTTAGGGATAGGGAAATAGGGAGGGCGCTAAAGCTCTCTATAAGGGAGTTAGAGGGTAAAAAGGCGAGGGCGGAGGTACTAAAGAAGGCGTTAGTATAAATCGAACTATAGCCTCTACAATAGCGTTATTTAAATCCTCTTATATAATTTAGTTCGCTTATTATTATTAAATCCCTCCTCTTCTAATATAAAACTATCTCTAGTAAGTTAGCGCCCTCCCTCCTCTCTAAGTATTTTATTATATTAGCCGGCGAGGCTCCTTATTATAAAATAGTTCGCGGCTATTATTATACCGGTCGTAATCGATAGGCTAGGCGGATTAATTATATAATCGACCGACCTCTAGTTGGTTTACTTCGTAAACTTCCGGGTTTAATACTTTGCGCGCCGATATTCTATATAGGTAATCCTTAAGGTTCGGATTGGGTATAGAGGTTTATTGTCGGCGGCTAGGTAAAGGGGTTAGGTTTTAAATTATTATAGTTATAGAATATTAATTATATATATCGATAATAATAAGGGTATAAAATAATTTACTATAATTACAACGCTAAACCTCATTTAATCTATCGCTCCTATCTAAAGTCAATTACTAATATTTATCGACGTTTTAAATAATTAAACCCTCTTAAAATCGTTATTATAATAATTTTAGCATTAAGTATTTATAGGGTAAGCCGTACTATATTATAAATCGCTTCGTATATTTAATATATAATTCTTATACTAAATTATTAAATTAATTATTATATATATAATAATATTACTACTACATTAATTTAAAAAGGAAGGATAATACCTGTAATAGTAATTCGTTAAAGAACCTAACCCTCTTATATTTATATAAAAAGGTTTACCGTACCTTTATTAATTCTATAGTAAAGCGATCCTTCTAAGCAGTATACATAGAGTAAATATAATTATACAACTAATTAAGAGAGGAGAATCGATTCTTAAGGAATTTTTTAATAACTCTATAAATAAATTCTACGTAGCTGGATGCCCTAATACTATAATTTCTAAACTTTAATATTATGTAATTCCTAAATTCGTCGATTTATAATAGGTAGTATTTACGCAAATAATATATAAATACTATAATAAATAACTATTAGTAAGAAGAAGAATAAAGGTAAGCGAAAAAGGTATATTATTTATTATAGAAATAGGGGTAAGGATTGAATACTTACGAAGTTGCCATCGAAATTTATTAACTAGTAATTACTATATTCTTTTAAAATAACCTTCGTTATCAATATATATAACCCGCTTCTAAGCCTTTAAGAAATCTTCGTAAGAATCCTTATAGAACCGTCGAATAGGGTTATATTCTAATATAATACGTAAGTAAATTAGTAGTATAGTACGCAGGCGGTCTACCTTAGCGGCGTCCCCCTCGATAGTTCCTATACTAGCCCCCTCCTCCTCCTCCTCTATCAAACGGTCTATAATAGTAATATCGTCTTCTTTATCCGGATTATTATTATTAAGGTTCTTATCGACGTTACCAGCAATATCTTTATCTTCTTATTCTAAGCCTTCGTATAATAAAGGGTTAAAGCTATTATTATTCAAATCCCGGCGTATTAGCGGGGGAATTAATAGGGTAAAGTCGAAAGTTAATTTATTATTATTATAGGGACTTAGCGGACCCGGCTAAACCTATTTCTTTTTAATATAATAATTTACATTCTTTATAACGTACTAAATATAAAACTAATACTATATAGCGGGGTATATTATAATAGTTACCTTTTTAAACCTTCTATAAAAGTCGGTAATAAAGATAGCGGGGTCTAGTATATTCCTTTAAAACTTCTTAAAGTAATTGAAATACTATTCGAAATCTTCTTATATTTCGCTACTTAATAAACTAAATATAAGGTTGAAGTTGTAGCTTAAGGTATCGATACTAGTAATATTTAAGAGGGGAAGGTTGAAGCGGTTAACTTATATATAAAAAAAAGGGAATTAGCTTAAACTCCTATAGATTTATAAGGGTAATAATAAAAAGGGTATAAAAAGTACTAAATTTCTACAATTACTTACCTTATATATATTATTAACTAATATAATATATAAGTAATTCCTCCATATTTCTATATATTATTTAAAAGTCTAAAATACCCGTCTAATTCGCTATTAACCCTTATACTATTCGTCGTAATTAACGAAGTACTCAATACTATACTTATTTTTATATTATTCTAATATATTAATAAACATTTTAATCGACGTAAAAGAACTGTATTTCTCTTTACGGATTTACTTTTAGAGGTTTAAAACCTCTTATACCGTAATAAAGAACTTTCGACTACGTAAATTAGCGATTAAATTATTGCTATCGATTTATTAAATATCCGCTTCGACTTCGCTACTATTAAAATTTTCGAAGGTACCGCTAAAGTAATAAAAGATTTACCTTGATAATATTCTAATAATATTCGATAACCTCTCGACTACTAAAAATATCGCCTTCTCGTAGCCGATACATATTTAACGATAATAATTAGGGTTAGCAAGCAAATCTCTAATACTATAATAATAGTTATACTTCTTATCTATCTCTTTAACGAACTATTTACTTCCCTCCCTCTTACGCCGTACGACTTTTATTTAATATAAGTAATTAGTTAACCGCGTACTAATATTATAAATATTATAATTAACCGATTTATATATACTAGCGCAATCGTAATAAAGGTTATACCGCCTAACCTACTAATCTTTCTTATCGGTAACAAATCCCTTCTATATAACGACGAAGCCGCGCTCGTAATAGTATAAAAAGAAGGCTTCGAATACCTCGCTTTCAATATTAAACAGCCTAATAGTAAATAGTAGCCTCGCTAATAGAAGAGACTGCTATTTAGTAACGCACTCGCTAGGGGATTATAGCGACCGTATTTTCTCGTAGGGGTAGCGGCGGATTAATAGCGACTATAATTTAGTAAGAGGGGTCGTACTCTTATTAAGAATAATTATTCGAAACGGACTTCTCGGACTTAAAGGCATTTTGGTAAGGGATTCTAATTAAATCCTATCAACGCTAATTATTTTAATCGATTAGGCTAGGAATCTAATTTACCTAGGCGAATACGCGACGTATAGCGGGCGGGCGGGCGGGTAGGCAAAGTATATTAATAAATATTACAAAGTCGAAGACACTCAATTAAATAATAATAAAGACGAAAGATAATCGTTGTAAACGGTTACTTAATACTAAAATAAGGTTTCGCAATAGCTTTATTTAATTATATAAGACTAATTATCGCTAATAGATAGCGCGCGACGATAGTAGCGGTTAGGCAGTAATATACTGGTACGGCGCGCTTCTAGCGGCTAGGCGGCTGGGCTGGGCTTACTCAGTATAAAAAGTGGGTTGGGTGCGCTGACTACCAAAAGTGCGTGCGCTGACTACCGTCTTCGTGTGGATCGCGATCTGGCGGGCAGAAGGTGGGGTGGGACAATGGGCAAATGCTCCACTCAAAGCTGCCAGCCAACCAATCATGCAGCTGGTCGGGCAGTGCATTTTCCCATTTCGGCTGTGTTCATTTATTCACCCTTGGGCGTGCTTTCGGGCCTTCTCCAACTGACTTACAGGATTTCCCCACTTCTGGGAGGTACGTACCCCGACATCAACTCCAATCTTTCCGTCGTTTGTCTGACTTGGACAACATTTCTTTCCTCTTGCACCGACACAACTCTGGGAAGTAGAGGATCGTACATGTCTCAGGTATATACAAGCTCTCCTTTCCACCAATCATGTCTTCCGCTCGTCATCCTTACCTTAACCAATCAGTTCCACGTCCTGCCTTTGCCTTATCTTCCTTGTCTCGTTCAACGACAACCAACTCCGCCCTAGACCACACAGTCGGATGACATACCCAGCCATTGACCGAAGCTTGTACAACTTGTCTCTTCCTCTATTGTCTTTGAGCTAAAGGTACTCCGACTACTTCCCCTGTGCTACCAAGAGAGCATCGCTAACTCCGCCTGCCGAAACAGCTTCGACCACGAGCCAAAGACCGTCTTGTTTAGTAGGCCATGGCTGTGCCGCTTTTGACGACGAGGACCCGTCCAGAACATATCACCAACAAGTGCAATTGATGCCCCCTGCGAATCTCCAATTGCTGGGCAGTCCTCGAACAACTCAAAGAGCAGCTCTCGACAATTTGCGCCTTCGGAATGTCTCAGCCGGCAGGCCGACAAGTTTCAATGCGGACCGAGAAGCCCGAAGAATACATTCAGGCCAGTGTGGGAGCATTTCTGGTCTCGCTATATAACCACCAAGCCCTTCCCTACACCGGGGCGATACCTTACCGAAGGCTATCTAATGTCAATAGCCGCCGACCAACAACTTATACCTCCGAACACAATCAACACTTATTTCAGAGAACTTTGCGGACCGGATTCAATACCAACTATCCTTCCGCATACGACCCCTTCACGTACAGCCATCATCGAAATCCGACAACGAGCGGAGGCTATCAACAGGATAATGGAGATGGATAACGAAGATGACAAGGATGGTTGTTCAACCGGCGAGACTGTGGTGCGCCTCGGCACTCCTTCCTAGGAAACGGAAGACAGACATCCTCACCGTACGTGGATCTCACGGCATCCACCACGGCATCCATCGCCGGTATGCCGACTGTGACCGTCAACCATGATGCTGGCTATACTCCAGTCATCACCTTGGCAATGCTGGTTCTTATGTTCATATTATGTCACTACCAGCGCCATTCATACCATCACTGTCACCACCGCCGAGGCCTCCACTCCCGCGGCCGCCGCCGCTGCCGCTGCTAAGGGCGCCCCTGCTGCCAAGCGCCAGAAGGCGGAGACTGTTGGCCGCTCCATCGGGAGCTACTTTGTCGCTCCGGCTCGGGCTCGGGCTCCGGCTCCGGCTCCCCCTCGGGCTCCGGCTCCTCCCACTTTCAAGTACGTGGCCGGTGGGCCGTCGTTTGCAAAGGTCGCGGTGTCCCCCCCTCGCCGGGTCACCACCCACTCCTCGGCCGGCTCCCCCTCTTCACCCTCCGCCACCGCCACCGCCACCGCCGCCGCCGCCGCTGCTAAGGGCGCCCCCGCTGCCAAGCAGCAACCGCTGACCGGCTTCGGCTTTACCGGTGCCACCCGCCCCCCGACGACGGCCCTGGCCCGTGCCCCGAGGGCCAAGAAGCCTGCCCCCTCCCGTCCGGCCCCGGCCTCCCGTCCCATCCAGGACTTTTTTGGGCCCGCCCGCAAGGGCAACGACACTCCCCTCCCCGCCTCCCAACCGGTGTCCACTCCCTCGGCCACCGCCACCACCGATCCCTGGAGGAGATAGACGAAGCCAAGCGTCAAAGGAGGGCAGAGTACAAACGGGAATTGTGGCGTCAAAAGAAGGCTGCTGAAACTCTTGAACAAGCGGAGGAACGCAGAAGGAGGAAGGATCGCGAACGGAAGGCCAAAAGCCGGCCGGTTCAGTTTCCGGTCCCAGTAGTATTTTTTGTTGTACGCGATGCTGTTATTGGAGAAGAAGGATGCACTGACAATGGTGTATATCCGCTGAATTCGAGCGGTGATGTCGTGCCGGCGGAGGAGTTGGTCTACCTTGCGGCCGCAGCTTACGTACTCGATGACTGCGAGTTGTTCAGCAAGTTTGCGTTGCATATGATGATTAGTCATTGGGGGTCTTTTACTACACTCATGGATGACGATTTGATTAGCAGCATACTGCCGGAGTGGGACGCACAGAGGAACGGGCACTCTTCACAGATTCCAGCAATACGATGACGGGGGAAGCCTTGTCAAGGCACACGGGCGAAGCCATCGACAATGGCTATCGCATCACGCGCAAGAAGATTTTGGTCAAAGCACCACGCCCAACCAAAGCCTCTCTCCAGCTACCTAGCCGTGCTGGCCCTGTTTTTGATTCTGGAGACTACGATTAGGTACGTATGCATTATGTGCATATAAAGACCGTAGCCAGACGAACGCCATCCTTACGAATACCTCGTGGGTCCCAAGGGAGGTGGAGACAGGAGGAGCTCGGTCTAGTTCAGTCAGTAGTAACTGGACTGCTTGTCGAGGAGTCAACAACCCCAACTCCATAACCTGCGGATTATCAAATCTCGGATCACCCGTCACCGCTCTCTCCGTGCTCGTATAAATGATACTCGTGTGCCTCGCATCCGGAATGAACTCCGGCCAGGAAAATAGGAGGGGGGGGGGCCGGGCAAAAAAACCGGCGGGTTGGGGCGAGGTTGGTGGCGACGGCGGTTCTGTTGGTTTGGGGGCTGGGAGCCATTTCGCGGTCTTCAAATTTCGTCTGATTCGTTTACGTCAAAAAGTGTTTTTGGTTGGTTGGGATGAAAAACAGGAAAACAAGATGAAAAAGGGAAAGGATATCTCCCATCCGTGATCCCCAGTTGGGTCATGTTCGTCATGACTGAAATTTGTGGCACCTTCGTCGAATGCTGCGTGGGTACATAGCCCGTTAAAAGTTAGGGCTGTGTATAGCCACGGGCAGATCTTAGGTGGCCCCAACTGGTCTGGAGGCTTGGGTGGGTGGTATGCCCAGAGGGCACTAGGGCAGATGTTATCATGGTTTCGTGTGGCGGCCGGGGGTGTGACGGTGACGGTGGTGGTGTGGTGGTCTCTAGGAGATTCGGGATACCGGAGGCGAATTCAATAGGAGAGGTAGATATGAGTGAGGTAAGAATAGTAGACGAAGGTAAAAGGTCGCGAATTTGGGGCAGAGTCTTAACGCCGTTTATGCATGGTGGGAGGGGGAGGAAGGGTGAGGAAGGGTGAGGAGGGGCTTGGTGGTAGTGAGAGAGGGAGGAGGGCGGAGGACGGGTGTGGCGGCACTAAGAGAGGTCGTCGGGTCCGGGGTGGGGACCGTGGTGACGGCATTGATAACGGACATTTTGATGCTCCTGTTCTGTGTGTCAGTGTCTGGTCAGTATGGTGTGGCTGAAGGCCAAAATTGGACTGGATCGTTGGTGATTCTGTGATTGGTGATGCGGCGAAGTACTGGCACCTTTTTAATGGATCTCTTGAGCTGAAAGGAGGTGGTCAGCCTAATGGCCCAAACATCCATGCTCTGGTGGATTTTAAGATGGACGTTATTTCACCACGTCGAGGACGTGTTGAATGTGGTGGGTGCAGGACTATTGGGAATTGAGATGATGCGGGAAGAATGAAGAGATGAATGCTACAAGTGAACCAGCGATAGAGATACCATAGCGGGAAATCCCCCAAGGCATCTGGGCTAGGAAGGGGGTTTCTAGCCTAGCTTTTCTACCTAGCCTATTTTTGACTGGTTGTGTACGTTAAAATGAAAGATAAACCCCAAAGAAGCACATATATCGCTGCCCGCAAACTGAAACTACATTTCCGTGATCAGAATCGTCCCCTTGGTCACTTAGACGACGGGACTTTTCTTCTTCCGCTCTTCAGAAAAAAAAAAAAAAAAAAAAAAAAAAGCTCAGCGCTGTAGAAACCATGCCAACACTTTGGTAAAATCATCGTGGGTCATCTTGGGAAAGAAGTTCAACATCATGATATTTATTAACTAACTACATATTCGCTTTCTGGTTCCCTTTCGTGTTCCGTCGCTTTTTGTTCCCCTGCTGTTCTCAACCCATATGGTGAACATGGAGGGTACCTAAAAACATGGTGAAAGGTGAAATCGGGGGTTGTCCGTGTTTGCATTGGTGCCGATTGCTCTCAATCCCAGAGGATGAATATGAAGGTCAATGACAAACGGTGACATCGCATGGACTGAGAGGAAGACGATGTTAGTGTCTGATGATCATTGTGAGAAAGATGAGTGAAGTTTACCGAGCGGTTATAATTCCGACAACCATGCCATGACTTTGGCATAGGCAATCACAGCTTCTACCGTCCGTCTGGCCTCTGGTCTCGATCTAGCCAACTTCGCGCGGTCCTTTTCACGCCGATTCTTGTTCAGCTCTTCACGTTGGTCTTTGGTCATGTCAGCCACCTTCGCGCGGTACTTTTCACGCCGATTCTTGTTCAGCTCTTCACCCTGCGCGGCCCATCTTTCACGCCGCGAACGCCTCGGGGTTAGGCAACGCCTCCTCGGGCTCATAAGGTGGAGGTGGTGAGCCTGGTACATCGGCTTGGCGGGGTGTACGTTCTGCTTGTACAGTGGCATCGGCGGGGCGTGGGTTCCGGTTGTACATCGATCAAGCGATAGAACTGACTCATTTCTCTAAGGAGTGAACTTCGTCCAGTCGCGTCGTCTAAAGATATTGAGAGAAATAGGTTTCTATCCCTCGATATCTTGAACCATGTTAGTAAGATCTACCGTGTCTTTGGCCCGGTTGCCGCTCTCTGCCACAGAGAACACCAGCACTTTTATGGTGAGCCGTTGAAAACTGCCCAAAACCATGGCAAAAAAATCCACAGGAGGGGGCGTTGGCGAGGTGATGGCATCCAGGAGGCCAGGGGCAAATGAGAGCTGACAGGCGCGAAACTAGCGCGCCATATCATCTCGACATTGGATGGCGTGGATGATGAGTGGGTGAATGTGGTGAATACATCCAACAACATCTTACCGCCATCCAAGACTAACACACGTTCTCACTACAGCACCTCCCCTCAAGATGTTTTCGGAGGGTACGTTGGCGCCATGTACGGCCCCCCTCCGGACGCCCCGCGCTTCCCTCCCATCCCCGGCCACGCCTCCGTAGAGGTACTGCCGCCCATCCCGAATGTGATGGATAGCACGGCCCTATATGCCATGGGGGATTAGTTCTCTGCCATGTCTAAGGCATACTACAAAGCGGCCGCAAGACTCGAGAGGGATGAGTAAGGAGCCGAGGTTTTCATAGTGCAAAGCATGGTGTTTACATGGGTTTCGGGGCGCAAAGCATGACAGAAAGCATGGAGTTCGGCGTTGATAGATAGCTTGCACCATGATTACCATATAAGCCACCCTCAGCGACTCGCTCAATGGTAGTCAGGTCGTAAGTAAGTGGCTCAACCATCCCATACATCCTGTGGTAAGGCAGTGCCTGTGCGTCCGATTTGTTCTTCCCCATCTCGGTAGCAAGGGTAAAGAGGAGGTCAACGTCGTCTAGGCCGTAGCCTACCTCAACCCTCTGGAGGTGTTGGACCGCTTCCCTTTGCCTCGTCTCAACGGTAAGTTTGGATGGTACTGGCATGTTGAAGTCGTGACCGACGATTCTGAAGTGGTTCGATTGGTGATGAACCGTCGAGGTAGGGAAAAGATGGAAGGTTGTTGTGACCGATGATGGTTGGTTGGGTACCTCTACAGTGTTTGTGGTGGTCTTGGTGCCTGCACCTGATTCTCCCCGTTCTTTTTCTTGTCTCCCGGATAACCAACAACGCCCAGCACAGCTGTATCCTTGCGTGTTTTGGTATTTGAACAAGTTCAGAGTACCTTCGAAGGGTTCGTGGACTTTTACGAATATGCGACATCCCGATGTCTATCGCCGTCCACAATGTATTGAGATGGGACCACTACCTTCGCTGCAGCGCGGCATTGGACACTCGGATTGTCCGTTGCCTCTTTGCCGTGGTATCCGATGTAAGTCTGGATTTCCGTGCAACGACCGAGACCTCAGCCGACTGTGGGGAAACTGCCTTGGATAGGAGTTTCTGATTCTCCTCTACACGACCCAGCTCAAGCGAATTTGGCAACCTCGTTGTCGTCGGTTGTATAACAGGTAGTTCCGAAGGCTGGGGGTAAGACATTCTCCTACAGTTTTCTTAATCCGCGCCCACTTCTGCTCATAGGTACTCATTCATCTTTTCCTTGCTGTACGGCTTATGAAGGACGCACCAGAAACGCTCTAATGTTATCGGACTCTTGATTCCCAATCTTGCTCGCTTCCAGCTTGTGCTGTTCAACCCTTGTGCGTAGAGATTTGCCTCGCTGAATCGGCGCTATCGCCGTCCGCTCGAATAGCTGATTATCCGTTTCCGTCGATGTCCGGCGAAACAAATCATCAGGAGTCGGAGTCGCGGCCGGGGTGGTGACCATGGCGGTGAACGCGGTATAGACGGACATTTTTATGTCTGACTCATATTGCGCGATGTCAGTGTGTGTTCTGCCAGTATGGTGTGGTCGAATGGCAAGGCTGGCTTGTTGGGCGATTGGGGTGATGAGGACCCGGGACTGTTGGTGTTGGATCAAGGAATGGTGCGTTGTTGGTCTTCTCGCTCAATAAACATGAAGGTATCCAAGCCCATCGCATCATTGTCCATTGTAACATAGCCGACCAAAGCGCGCGGAGGGGCGCGGAGGGCTCGGTTCGCTTCTTCTCCGTCTTCTCAGTCTCCCCTGGGGGGAAGCGTGACGGGAGAGCAGTTGCGACTTCGCTGCCTTCTTGCCCTTCTCGGCCCTAAGAAGCTCTTTTTAGAGAAGTACCCTCTCGACACAGCTAACAATTTCGCCGACATGCCCCCCTACGGCGTGGCCCCGTTTAACAGAGAACTCCGAACCCTCATGGAGGACTTCCCGGATCTGAGGTTGTTTTGACGACTATCCATTCTTTGGTACTGAGAAAGCTGACACAATTAATGCGAAGCTCCGTCAGGAGAGGGCTAAGGCGATCCAAGGCCATGACAGAAACACTCGACATTCCTATCTCCTACGGTACCCCGCCTGAAGATGTATTGAGCTCCTCCGGGACAGAAAGGCATGAATGAAGGACAAGGAGAAGAAGGCGGTAAAGGAGAAGCAGAGAGTCGTGTTAGAGTTGTTCTTGAGGAGGAGTTGAGAGGAGAGGGCCCGGTGGAGGTCCGGAAAAGCCGTTAGAAGTGGGTCCGGCTTCGCCGCTTGCCGAGCTAGAGAGACGTGTCGACACTTGGGTTGCCTAGGTACCTGTAGGTTTTTCAGCTCCAGAGAGACGCTGGGAGCAGGTCGGTGGCTGGGGCCAGAACACATCGTTGGCAGCTGTCCATGTGTTCTCTGGGTGGCCGTTGAGGCCGTGAACCAGGACGATGTCCGCAGTGGCCTGGGGATGGGCAGCTGTAAACCGCTGTGACTTCGAAGCGCGAGATTTTGCTTGTTGATACTTCCCTGTTGTAGACATGGTGTTAGCGTGTGCCTTCTCAGATGGCGGTGCTTGAGCAAGATAGGCAGTATTGCGGATATGAAGGATAACACATACCATGAGTGCTCGTTGTGAACTCAGGTATGTACGAACACTTCTGTTCTCGGGTCCTGCAATACTCCATCCAGTTCTTTCGCTGCTAAATTGTCCGACTATAACCCGTGCCCCCCCCCAACTGTCTCGGTTCTATATTTTGATAGGTCACACTCCTTTTCTTAAACTTTGCGTTGCACGTTACACATCGCTCGCCAGCGTTTAGCAGTGTCAACGATAGAGCCGACAATTTCTGTCTGTCTCCGGTTGGGTGTCCTTGAGTATCATGTTGGGCTGTGTCGGCTTCAGTGGAGCAAGTAATAAGTCGAGCAAGTGATTATGGTGTTGTGAATAGAAGAGGAAAAGGAAACGAAAAACCGTTTTGGGGACCACTTGGAAGACTCAAGTAATCTGGGGCTGCCAGTGCCAGTGAGAGACCTGGAATTCACGGCGGGGTTTGGTTTGCAGCAGTGCCGTGTGCCTTCCCGAGGGGTTGGTTGTCTGGAGGGGGGCAAGAGCTACGCGTCAAGTTGAGACGCGACAGACTGGAAGGCAGGTTGGGTTGGGTTGGTGGCTCCGTCGGTGCCGAAACTTCCGTTGACAGTGTTCTCCGAAGAGTTGATTGGGGCAGAACACCGGTTGGTGGTGTTGTATGGTGTAGCGGTTCAGACGTCTCGATTCTGATGCAAACAAATGTACCTCTAGCAACTTACCTACACTACGATTCCAAAGTTAAGTGGACATGTTATCAAGACAGAATTAAGCATACACCATACGCTCGGAGGGAGGGCAGGCTGAAGTAGTAGACAGGCGAGACGAGGCCGGCCCATAGTCTCGTAGGTAGTTAAGGTATTGGCATTTATCCGTACAGCTGGAGAAAGATTGAAGGATAATGGAAAGTTAGATTGACAAGAAAACTGAGGCGAGCATTCCACTTACCACTATCAAACCACGTCCACAAGAGAAAGGAAAACCAAACGATCACTTGCTCAAAGAACCATACTATACATCAAGCCAAAACTGACATCACATCATCTCAGGTTATTGGGGATGATTCACCGTTATTGCCAACTAATCCACTCCTCCCTCTACCATCTAACAGACACGGGTAAATCCCTACTACTCTGTCCAACATGGAAGACATACTCCCCCTCCATAACCATCACCCAATTCTGCACTTCAACGTCCCAATAGCTCAGATCCCTCCTTGTCAAATTAAACTCCACCTTTGCCGACTCCCCCGGCTCCAAGTAGACTTTGTCGAACCCCCTTAACACTTTGACAGGGAAGTCCACCTCCACCGTTCCATTGGTAGACTCCTTCGGAAAAGAATCAGGATAAGAAAGATACAACTGCGGCACCGCCGCCCCTGCCCTCTCTCCCGTATTCCGCACATCAACAGTGACAGAGACATAAACCGCCCAGAGCTCGGGATTCCCACCCTCGTCGCCGCCTGCTTCGCTCAAAGGCGCGGGGGTGTCATACCCATCAGGGTAAGGGTATTTCTTCCCTTTTTCTTTTCTGGACGACACAGCGGCAGAGGCTTCATCAGCAGAGAGGTAAGGGTAGATGTACTTCTCCAACTTCCTACTAATCTCCCCCTTATCGCCTTCAGAAGGCCAGAGGACGTCTTCGACGGGAGGGATGTCGGTTGAGTAAGCAGGCGGTTCCACAAGCGCATCAAGACGAGGAAAAGGCAGGGCAGATTTGGGCCTGATAGTCTTGACCGTGGCATTACCGATTTCAAAGCTGGTATAACTCAGTCCGTATCCGAATTCGAAGCGGGGGGTGATAGCGTGCTTGTCGAACCATCGGTAGTCGACGTACAGCCCTTCGCTGAAATCCTGCTGGGGGACGACGCCGTTGGGGAGGTAAAGAACTTGGCCGCCTGGTCCGTAGTCTTCGAGGGATTTGCCGATGGTGAAGGGGAGGTGACCTGATGGGTTGATATCACCGAACAGAACGTCCACCAAAGCGTTGCCCGATTCCTCGCCCGGTAAGTTGGCGAACAACACGGCTTTGATCTGAGGGAGGTCGATCCAGCGCTCTAGGACTACTGGCCCGACGGCGTGGATGACGACCACGACATCACTGAACCCGCCTCCACATTTGGCTGCAACTTCCTGGATTAGCGCGTCGCCGTTCTTCTGCAGAAATAGGTCAGGTCGGTCGCCGCGGACGTTTTCCCAAGCGGCGAACCCCTCACCGGCGTCGGCGTTGACAAAGACGAGGCAGAGGTCGAGGTCGTCGATGACGTCTTTATCGGAGGCTGATGCAGGGAATTGGTTGGAAAGGTACTCGTGCAGCTCAACCTTTGACGAATCGAACTGCTTGCGGAGAGCTTCGATAGGCGTGACGAGATAAGGAAATTCGACTGCTCCCGAACCCCAACCGGAACCCAAAGTGCCCTGGTTGCAGCCGCGATCTTGGCAGGAGTTGGGACCGCCGGGGATGGGACCAGCGTCTTCGCCAAAAATGCCGATCTTGAGTTTATCGGAGGTGTTGTTTGCGTTCTGGCGTTTGCGAAGCCCCCCTCGGCTGAGTGGTAGAACCGGGCCCTCATTCTTCAACAACACGGTCCCCTCAGCCGCCACCTGCCTCGCAATAACCGAATGATTCGCCTGAACATCCACAAACTGATTAACCACCGCGACCTCCTGCTCCGTCGGACTCCCCGGGCTAGTAACCCCCATCCTCTCGTTCGTCCAACTCGAAAAGTTCGGTCCCTTATCCCTCGGCCACTTCTCCTCATCATCCTGACCCATCTGATACCAAGCCGCCACCACTCTCGTAACCATATCATCCATCCTCTCCACCGGCACACTCCCATTCAGCACAGCCTTA
This sequence comes from Neurospora sp. CHS-2018a, assembly GCA_009802275.1. Classification (NCBI taxonomy): domain Eukaryota; kingdom Fungi; phylum Ascomycota; class Sordariomycetes; order Sordariales; family Sordariaceae; genus Neurospora; species Neurospora sp. CHS-2018a. Next base: position 94,860 of record RAKG01000106.1, on the reverse strand, counting down.
CTCAACTCCTTCCCCCATAGACTCTCGCCATTCGCCCACCTGAGTCCATCACCAGGCATCGTCATATCCAACCCCGCCAACGCCGTACTCACGCCCGCCCGTTGCGCCAACCAATCACTCATGACAAACCCCTGGAACCCCAGCTCGTCCTTGAGGATCCCATTCAACAACTTACTGTTTCCGCACGCATAGCTGTTGTTGACCATGTTATACGAGCACATGACACTGACCACACCCGCCTTAACCGCATCCCCAAACGGCCACGCATACAACTCGTGCATCGCCCTATCATCCACGTTCGAGCTAATAGCATTCGGCAGTCCCCACTCCCACGGTTGGCGGAAATGTTCCTGCTCGTTAGCGATAAAATGCTTGACGGTCGCCATCACCCCCTCGGACTGAATCCCTTTGATCGTCTCAGCCCCCGCTATGCCCTGGAGGTAGGGGTCCGAGCCAAAACCCTCCCAGTTGCGACCGCCGGCTGGCATACGACCGAGGGGACCGACGCAGGGACCAAGGATGGCATTTACGCCCTTGGAACGGGCTTCAATGGCATGCGCTTTACCGCGGGCGTACATCAACTGGCGGTTCCAGGTCGCGCCGACGGTGATTCCAGCAGGGAAGGCAGTGATGTTATCCGCGTTTCGGATACCCAGCGGACCGTCCTGCAGCTGTAAAGCAGGGAAACCGACGTGGATGGCCGGGGCGGTGGTGCCGACTGCTAGACCCATTTGCCAGCCGACGCCGGTGGTGATGTTCACCTTCTCAGCCAGTGTCATTTTGCTAACCAGTTTGGCCGCCTTTTGATAGGACTCATACCAGGTGCCGGCTATGCCACCCTTTGGAGAAGGGTACCATGGTGGTGAGAGGCCGTAGGGAGGTTCTTGGAGGACGGCCTTGTAACCTAGACCTCCCCCGACGAGGAGGATCACAAATAGGATGAGCCCGAAGGCGGCGAAGATGAGACAGCATCTGGTGCGTCTAGCTAGCCATGATTTACGGGTTGGTAAGGGTTGGAAGGATGGTGTTCGGTTGGTGAGTTGTGTGCGTCGTTTTCGCTGTTGTTGTTTCCGGGTGGGATGTTCGGGGGTGTTATTGACGTTGACATTGTCGGAGTCAGAAGAGTAATCGGCGCGGTGCTCGGTGGACGTGGAGCCCAGGAGCCCTTGCTTGCTGGGGTCGTCGGCGGCCATCTCCACTTGTGTCAATCAGCCCAGTTGGCGATGATCAGATATTCGATGTCATTGGCGTCGTGAGGGAACTGTAACTGGTGTTAGTACTCTGTGGGCATTGGTTGTATCAGATCGTATCGAGCACAGTGACGGGAGAGCGATAGTTGGACAGTCGAGAAAACACCATACTGAGAGGTCTTGGAACTGGACAGAGACGGTGGAACAATGGGTTTGTATTCTAGCTTGACAAAGACAATTGAGCAATATAACGGGCATGAAAGGTGTAGAGCACGACGGCGCGCCAATGCAGACGCAGAATTCGGACAATAATTGACTCGCGTGCGATGTGCGACGTGAAGCTGTGTGCTTTCACCTGTGGTGTTTTGGTGGTGGTCGGCCTGTTTCGCGCGAGTCGTTTGTTTGGTTGCTGATGAAGAGGGGACGATGACCTGTCAGCTGGCGATGAGCTCCTGAGGACTTTTGCATGTGTCAAGGTGATCACGTGCCAGCTGTTACACAGCTGCCAAGACCACGACAACCCACTCACCGCTTTCTCCAATTGGACCTCGTCCCGGCCCGGGGGTCCTGTCCCAGCCCTCCGCGTCAGCGGGCCAGCCCCTGAAACAATGCCGTCTTCCCGCTGAAGCTGCCCCTGGTTCCAGCTTGGCGGGGTGCACTAACAATTTAACCCGGGGGAGCTTCCCTTCCTCGCCAACGTGGCACGCGACTCCGACTCGGCCCTCCCGTCTTTCCCCCTTAAACACCACTCCGACCAGGTCACCGTCTTCCGTCTCCGGACTCTCCAAACAACAACCACCACCGGTCAATTTGACGGCTTCCGGATTGCAAATACCACTTTTTAATAACCTAATCCTACTTTCCACACGGCCTTGACGGCAACGCGACACCCCGCGATCACCGAGTTGCTCCCCGCCAACTGCTACCCCTGAACACCGAAGCAGCAACCCCCCTTTTCGAGGTCCTCCTCCTCTCTAAGCATCACCACCCGACCGGTCAAACCCACCACAACCACAAACCAACACAACAATCTTCTCCCCGATTCCCACAACAACAACAACAACAACAACAACAACAACAACCAAAGAGACAACGAACGCTCGTCGCCAAAAATGTCCCTCTCAACCCCCGAAATCCTCACCGCCTACGACGCCGTCCGCTCCGACAAGTCCCCCACCAACTGGCTCCTCCTCGGCAACGCCACCCCCACCTCCCAACAACTGACCCTAAAGGCAACCGGCGAAGGCGGCATCCCCGAGCTCATCACCCACCTCTCCCCCACCGAAGTCTCCTACGCCTACGTTCGCGTGCAGTACGCCAACGACGCGGAAAGCGTGCGCGTCAAGTTTGCGCTTATCATTTGGATCGGCGAGCAAACCAAGGTTATGCGGAAAGCCAGGGTCAGCATTGAGAGCGGGGAAGTGAAAAAAGTGCTAGCGCATCATAGTGTTAGTGTGCAGGCCGGGGAGGTGAGGGATATTGATGAGGAGGAGATTGTGAAGAGGGCGAGGAAGGCTGGGGGCGCTGATTATAATGGTGGACGGGGTTAGGGGGTTTGGGTTCCTGAGAGCAGCTTCAAGGAGAACAGGGAGCCAGGATAGACGGCGCGATACGACGGGGGAAGAGAGAGCGCCAGACTCCTGGGATTGGGGGGACGGGGATAAAAGGAGGAGGAGGAGGAGGAGGAGGCATTGGCTTTAGCGAGAGGAGTGAGGATATAGATGACAAGACGGGATACAGGCTCGCTCGACATGACACAGCGAGGGAGAGCGATTGGATAGATTCAGGGCGGGAGAGGATACATCAGACCTGGATATATACCGGGCGGGAGAGCAGGATGGAAGACGGCGAAGGTGCTGGTTTCTCTTCTTCCAGTCTCCCTTTCTTGCACCTACTACAGCAGCAGCATATTGTTTTGCTATTTCGTCTGTATATACTGGACTTCGCGCTGCGGATACCCCCCCGGCGTTCCTTGTTCTGACTTTGGAGATGGGAACGGATGCAAACCACGGTTCCATGTCCCCTTTTGTCTTTTGAATCCGCTCTTGTTGGTTGTTTCCTGTTCTGTGGCTAGAGGTATGTTGAGGCTATCGCCGTCCATACTGCCGCGCGTGCCGCTTGTGATGATCGGCGCCCCCGCCGTACCTGACGGTCACGGCATTGTTTCAGGGGAACAGCGCTGTGCCTCTGGAGAGCTGACCCCGGCGGCCGAGCTGTGTTCCACATGGTGTTGAAGGGGAGAAGGGGCGGGATTCCGAGTCGGAGTTGTGCCACGTTGAAGCTTCCCCGTGCGGGCCGCCAATTAATTGTTAGTGCAGGGCGCCAGGAACCCGCCAACCTAGAACAGGGGGCCATTCAGCGGGAAGATTGCCAAGACGCCGCCGATCTCCAACCGACAGTCCCCCTTCCCTTCAACATCAACATCAACAATCACGCAACACCAAGGTCAGTTTGTGCACCCTTCTTCTCGTTAAATCATTCTTCTTATTGATACTCATCATTACTAGGTAGTAGGTATTACTAGGATGGGCCACAACGGGCCCTGGTATTTTAGGTGCCGGTCGCATAGGTGCCCTGCCCGCCCGTTTCATCGTCGTTAGTGTACTCATCTGTCCGAGTCCATCCCATCCGTCCGTTATCCAGTTGTTCCGTCCATTTTCCGATCCCGACCAAGAATCCCAGCCCCCGATTGATATCCATCTAAACACAAAAAGCCAAAGGTTATACAAAAAAAAAGGCGAAGCAAGTACTTCTTAGTAACACACGAGCAACACACCCACAACCACAACCAAAAACTCGCTCAAAACACACCAATCATTGTTCCCCACGTCTTTTTCGGCCATCACAACTCCCTCGGCACTTGGGCCGGCTGGTTATTGAGCGCGGCCGTCTCGCCATTAGCGCTGGGTCGCGTAGCGTTGGTAGGACTGTGCTTCAATCCATCCTGATCCGCGCCGTTCGCGTGACGGGCACCCCCCTCGAGGTCGGCACGACCGTCGTCGTCCGCACCCGGGTTGATATCATAGTACCGGAGGGCCTGCAACAGCTTGTAGAACCCACAAGCCAGGAGAGCACCGAGCGCGGGGCCCAGCCAGTAGATCCAGTGGTGTCGGGGGAAGTGGCGGTTGACAATGGCCGGGCCGATGGAGCGGGCAGGGTTGAGACTGCCGCCGGTAAAGTAGACGCCTATTTATCGACCGTTAGCATTTGATCTGGAAAAGTGGAAAGAAGAGGAAAAAGTACTTACCGACTAACTCAGACAGGAACAAAGCCAGACCAATGGCCACCGGAGCAGCAAAGGTCGCCCGGTGCTTCTCGACGGCCATCATCAAGATGACAAAGACCAACTCGCATGTCAAGAATAGCTCAATGAAGAACCCCTGAGCAACAGTCGCTCCGCCGCCCAGAGTGGTCTCGACAGCCAAAGGACCGGGGAAAATCACTTGAACCAACCCGGCAGCCGCAGTGGCGCCGAGAATCTGAGCAACAATGACGATGGCAGCACGAACGGCAGGGAAACCACCGACGACGACAAGCGCTAGCGTAACCTATTATCTCTGTTAGCATGTTTCTTTGTCCGGGAAAAGGGGAAGAAAAAAAGACTTACAGCAGGATTAAAAGCACCGCCGGTAACCCTAAAGAACGCCCAAACGTTCACCATCAAACTGAACCCGAACGCCAGCGAGATGTACAGCAAGTTGCTCGTCGAGGGTAGTCCCCCTGCATTGGCCGGAGCCGTGTTGGCCACCTGCGTCGCAGCAAAGGCAAAGAACAAGAACAAAAAAGTTCCGACAAACTCGCCTATCCCAAAGACGAGGTTCGTGCGCATGGGGTGCGACATGTTGGCAAAGGGGGCCATGATGATGCCTCTGGACTCGGAGCTTCTTCCAACGGCCGTCGAAGTGGTGCTAGACTGATGAGAGTGGGTATGGGAAAGGGTATACTTGGTGGGGGTTAGTGGTGGTGGGATAGGGGTAATGGAGACTGAGACAGGGTGGCTTAGGCCAGCTTTCTCTGACTTCGAAGGTGACGGCAGGAATGTGCACTGCTGCGAGGGAGGTGGGCAGGACTCCGAGGCAAGGGGGTTTTTATTTATCTCGACCACGGAGACCGAGGAGACGGGAGCGTGGGCACCCATAATGTCTGCGTTCTGCGCTCTGTCCTTGTGTTCCTCGAGCTTGGGCTCTGTTCGATCAACAGTCGATGTCCTGGTGGACTCGTCTGGTCAACGGGTGGTGTGCGGGCGACAGATGCAGTGGTTCAACGGCTTTACCAGGATGGGTATGGTTGAACAAAGCTGTTGTTACCCTTGAACCTCTCCTTGTCCTCTTCGACCACGATCCCTGCTTTGTCTGCCGGCTGCTGTCTTCTATTGTCCTACACTAAAACAATGGGACAAGGACTGCTGCTGTGAAACAGACGCACAAGAGTGGTCGGTAGTAGGTGCCCAATATCGCTCACACCACGGGAGTTGCGCGAGTTGCTTGGTGTGATAATGACGCGGAAACCGAAGCAAGGAAGCAATCGTGACGCTACAATGGTTCGGTTTCCAGGCGGTAAGGAGGGTTTGGTGATTCGGTCGGAATGAACCGTGGAGCAGTTGGAGTAACTGTGCTCAGAGCAGTTCGGATCGGAGATGGCCCGGGGATCAAAGCTGCCCAAGGTGCCAGGTGGGTCCTTGGTGTCTTTGCCTTTTTGTGTCCCGCTGTCTTTGAAGGTGAGGAGACGGAGGCGAGGATGGTCGAGGATGATGATACCAGGTTGATTCTGCCAAAGTAGCAAGAGCTGGAGCATGGAATTTGAAGCAAAAGAATAATTGTGTAATTATGATTATCTTTGTTGGAGGAAGCTCCGTCCAGGGACCAGTTGCGGGGGAGACCGGTGATGGGTGACTTGGTTGGTCGGGATGCCCGTTGCTGGTGTTGGACCGGAGTGCGGTAGTCTGGGGAAGACTGGACGTCGAGGAGTAAAAGATGCTTGGTGTTGATGACGGTGAGGAGAAAGGGAGGAGAAACACCAGGACTTGTCGTGGAATTGGGGAGATGGCAATGCTTTCATATGTGTCTGCGTACCATGGACAAAAAGGCAAGAAAGGGAAGGCACGATGGAGTCATTTCATTGTGAGCATGGCATCCGATGGCTTGGTTCATGGCGTGGTCCGGTTAGTAGGAGGCATCAGCAGTCGTTCCTTCTTCCCTTGTTACTAGTCTAAGTGGTGTTGGCGTTAGTCCGGCGCCATCGCGCATGCGAGCATGAAAGCCAGGAAGGAGCTGATATCAAACCACCGACTAGCGCCTTGCCGTCGTTGGCTACTTGGCTCCCCCGGAGATGACTTGCCAAACTTGCAACCAAACTTTCCCGCGATACGGTTCGGAACTTAGGTTACCCTTTTGCTGGTAAAGAAGCTCGAGAAGGAGGGTACTATCCTACGTAGCAATATCCGTCATTGCCCGAGCGTTCTCAACATCCTGGACCGAATCCCACAAATCGAACTGGTGGCTTTCAAGCCCCTCCTGGTCCGTGGATCTGAGGCAAGGATCTAGTTTTGTAAGTGGAAGACAGGAAGGTAGGGAAGGGTACGTATTTCTTCCACGATACATCGTGATCTGAGATCTTGCGGTCTGTGTCTTCTCTTTGTCTTTTGCCATGTCTCTGCCACTGGCGCCCGAAGGTGCCGATGGAATGGAAGCGAACATGTTGACTCGATGATATCTAGACCGCTTCTGTTTCTGTGTCCCATGCTGGCACTCTTGCTGGGTGAGGTGGTTGTCCCCCCCCCCAATCTCCTTTACCATGCGTTGATAGCTCATCTCCCCGGCCGTTTGGTCCATGCTACGCCGTACTGTTAACAACCCCCGGTTTTAAACCTACCCCGGTCTGTTAGTATGTACCAAGCCCCTGTACTGTTCTGGATTCACACAGATTCGGGATCCCTGCTACGCCATGCTAGTCTCGATGCGGCAGACTCTACATCTTTTTTTCTTTCTTTTTTATCACTTGTTTGAATGTTTCCTTCGAACTCAATTCATTGTGCGTTTGATGTTTTTAGGATTATTTGTCACCAACATCGTGAACTGTGTCGACGCTGTTTCTCGTGGTGACTGCTGAAGTCGGCACTAACACAGCAGCGCACGAACCCCATTCAGCCACTCCACCCAATGAGCTGATGTATCGCGAGTCCGTACTATCGTATGGATATCCTCGTCTCACAAGAGAGCTGCAATGGGGAGAAATCGGACTATAGACTTCAAGAAACAAGGTGTGTGAAAAAGGCACGCGATCAGTCGAATAATCGCGCTTTGCTTGATCATACGCGTTTTCTTGCAAGTGAAGCTTTGAAGTTGTGAACCGATAAGGTAAGCTCGGGACATCCGAGGCATGCGAATGGTTGAACAGCCCGGGATGGAGTCCGACAGACGATGGTCATAAGGACTCCTCCCCTCCGTGCCCTTGCATGCGGGTTTTCTTATGGTGTTTGTTGTATGTGTAAGTCCGTTGGCTGGATTGAAAGGGGGAAAGATGTCGATCCGGGACGTTGTCCGGATGAGCCTCGAAAATGCAGTTCAGCCATTGGATATTCGGTTATTGGAAAGAAGAAAGGTCGAAAGGAAGGCCGGGGGGGAATTGAAAGGAGGGCCTGCAATGGTAAGTGCTAGCACTAACATGCACTAACACTAACACTTACACTGACACTAACAGTTTTCCTCACTCGATCTGTGGACGAAGCCGACGGGTGGGATGGAGGCACCGAGGTATAGAAACAGGATGCGGCTACCCGTCAAGCAAGCTCAGCAGACGCGTACAAGATCAATGGAGCTTCCGATTTCTTGCGCCGTTCAATTATTGTGGTCGTCGCGATCACGATGCTGGGTTTGAGGATTCGGTTCCTGTCTGTCTCTTGCTCTATGTCTCTGATATCGAATACAGTAGCCGCGGCCACTGATAACTGTTAGTGCACGCACGCACACAATCCACACAGTCCCGCCTGCAAGAGCGGGTGTTGGCGCTGTGGGTTTTGGAGTCTTGACAAGGGCAAGCTTCAGGAGGAGGGGATGCTGCAGTTGCATTTCCAGCGGTTTGGCCACCCCCCTTGTCCCCGCCTTCCCTCATCTCCACCACGAACAGCATGACCGTTGACGACTATGGAGTCATTCGAGTTGTTGTCGCATGTGTTGTTGTGGTTGAACGACATCTCTGCGGTAGCTCCTCCGAGCATGCTACGTGAACCACGCTGATAAGCTCCCTCGAGTCAGACCTTGGCGGTGGAGTTCACAAAGATGCATCACGAGATCATGTCACTGGATGCTTGGTGTTGTCCTGTGAAGAGCGGTGCGGACTTGTCGTCCGGTAGACCCATGGTATGAGATGTACTCCCTGTCTCCCAGCCGTCACCAAATCTCCCCCAGCGTCCCAGGGCATCATGAAAATTTCCGTACACCTTGTCGGCCATCGTGAGTCTAACTAGCTGGGGGGATAACCTCCGTCTCGTTGCTTTTCCGAAGCCATCGTGGACCGAAGACGAGGACGAGGACGAGGACGAGGACTTGACCTTGGACGCACAGACACCCGCCCACCGCCGGATTCTCGTCCTTCGGTCCTTCGTATCAATGTACCAGGTATCGTCCACCTCCAGTCCGTCTCCGCCTCCCCGCTGTTTTGGCCGGGAAAGGAATGTCAATGGCGTCAAATGTCTCGAGATAAATAGGTCCCATCCCATCCCCGATTCTGGGAAAGTCAACAGGCACAAAACGATGGCGATGTTTCAGTTCTTGTCTTCCTGCTAACCGCTTTGTGAACCTCTATCAGCAATGCGACTGTTAGAGGTTAGATCATTATGTTGTCATGTGGAGGACGATACAACCCCCGTTGTCTAGCCTGTCTAGCCTAGTCCTGTCAGAAAGCACGAAATGTGGAGTAATGAGATATGTAGTAAAAGGTGTTGATTCTGATCATCCTTATCCCTTGTCTTTCTCGAGACTTCTAGGGTTTATATATAAGAATTAGGAATTCTGGGAGGCTATTCCTTATACGGTAGTATCGTTAAATAGCCTAATTATCGAATTATAATAATAAGGGGATTCCTATATCGCATATATAGTATATAAGGTTATCTAGATAGGGAGGTATATACTAAATTAGTAGTCTAACTATTTATATATACCCTAATATTCTAATATACCCCCTTAGTTAAAGGTATTTAGGCAAAATTAAACGAACCGTTAAATATATAAAGTTATCCCAAATTAATTATCAACTACATCCAAATCCAATAGGAATCCTTTATCCTAATCCTTCTTATCCTTTATAATATCCCTAATAGACTCCATTCCTAACATCTTCTTAAATTTAATATATTTATCAATAAATAGTACTTTAATTAATCCGTTTACTAATATCTTCTTCGTCTTATAGTAAATAATTTTAATAAATCCTTTTTAAACCTCTTATCTTAATTAATAATTATAAATATCGATATAACTGTTACAGGGCAAGGCGATACTGAGCGTTGGGGGTTAATTAAGATTTGTGTAATTATATAAGGAAGAAGGGAAATTATAGAATCTGTACGTAGCGGCTCATCCTATATACCTATAATTGAGCCCCATCCTTAGTATACGTAATTAATCTACTTACCGGGACGGTAAATAATTGGTTGCAACCTCTAGGGCAGTATAGCTAATTAGAGAGCGTATATTAACCCGGCAACTATTACTATAATAATACTACGACCAAATAATAATTATAAGCTAGCCTTATAATATTTCCCCGGGTTAAAAATGCCCCCGGGGTCTAAATATATTAAAATTATAAACTATCCCTCTTTAAGGATTTAAAACCTTCTACTACAATATTTATAACCTTCTCTAGCGCCATTATTATTAATACTTCGCCCGCTTAATTATATCATAATAACTATTTCGGGGCTAGGGCCGTCCCGGCCAAGCCGGGCGCCTCCTACCCAATTACTTTTATAAATACTTTAGCGGCCCTTTACCACTTCCTCTTATTAACCGCCTACCTCGGGGGAATAGAAGCTTCTAAATTGTCGGCGTAAAACTTACAGAGGTTATTAATATAATCCTTTATATTTTTATACAGTTACTAACTTAAATTATAAGGTTTGCCCTAAACGACGTAATATTCCTATTTACTATTTTTGAGGCGGTAATTATTAATACCTTTATATAACTATTCTACTACATCCTTAGCATCGTCGGTACACTTTATTACCTTCTTATAATTAACTTTAATATTTTACGTATTATTTTAGCCGGGAATACCCTCGGCAATCTATAACTTTATTATACGGACGTAGAAGGTATAGCTATACTTTATATTTACTAGTAATTTAAAGGTAATATAGTAATTATTAATTATTAGGACCCCAAAGGAGCCTTTCTAAAGTGGCGCTAGCTTTATTTAGGGGCGCCCAGAAACTAAATTAATAGTATTAAGAAGAACTATATCGCTAAACCAATATTATAATAAATCCGATCGTTTCTCATTAGCATTCTCTTTATAGCGCACTTAAATCCTCCTCGCTATAACAATAAACTTATTTAGGATTTTATTAAAACAATTTACAATTTCCCTAGCTTTAAAATACTCGGTCTATTATTAAATTAAGAGATTAGGTAAATATAATTAAACGGGCTCGACGCCTATATAAGGGTAGAAATTATAATTAGTAAAGAACGGAGAAACTCTTATTAAATTTAACTATATATTATTATCCGCGAATTCAACTAATAGGAATTAATCGATTTAATTATTTTATAACCAATTTATATACGCTTTTAAATAATATTTTATTTCGGCGTTAATACGTTCTATTTAACTATTTATTTATTAATAGAAAGCGTTAAACGGCTTTAACATAATACCGAACCTTATTAATAATACGTACTAAAGTTAGGAAATAAATTAGGACCTACGGTCCAATATAATAGTATTAAGTAAATTATAAAGGGTATAAACCTTTTCGATAAAACGTTCAATTAATTCTTCGGTTATTAGAATTATAATAGGGATATAATAACGTATTTTAATTAAACAATCGACGACTATAGTAATATATTTAAACTCTTGGCCGCGCTTCTTATAAGGGGTTATAAGCGTAATATAATCGATAGCAATATCCTTCTATACTACGAAGGGGACGGGGAACGGTTTTAGGAAATCCGTTAGCGACTAATATAACGGTTTAATCTTTATATATTAAAGGTAGGCTTCATAATATACTCTTATAACTTTATTTATACCGGGCTAGTAAAAGGACCGATTTAGGGTTATAAAAGTCTTATCCTTACCTTAATAACCTACCGGAGCGGATTCATAATACCGCCGGATTAATTAAAAATATAGGGCGAAATCTTCGAGGTTAACGATTAATACTATACAACGGTATACCTTTCTATTAATAACGTAATACTTAGCGAAAACGATTTTATTTATTTACTTCTTAATTACTTTAAACTATTTCCTCTTATTAAAATTATTAATAAAAATTATAACGTCCTAACAAAACATTGAATTACAATAGCTAGCCTTTACTAATTCATTAATAGAAAACTCCTCAGCGTTTAATTCGTAAACCTAAATATAATTAACGAATACAAAAGGGTCGAAGAACACTTTATTCTTAACTAATAACCTATTATTATTAATATTATTAGGTATATCCTCTAGTTTTCTACTCAAAATATCCGGGCGGACTTATAAAATCCCCGGTCAATATTTAATAATAAAATTAAACTATAATAGGAATTAGAACTACTATATATACTTAAGCGAAAGTTTTTTATTCTTAATAAAAATCTACAAACCTTTATAATCTATTATAATTTCGAAAGGTTATTAGGCTCCTTATAATTCTAATAACTACTTTTCTAAAACTTTAATAATAGCGAGCAATTCCTTATCGTAAATATTATAATTATATTCGGTTACCGAATATTTCTAAGAGAAGTAAATAATAGGGCGTAAAATACTATTGTTATTATATTAAGAGAGAGTACCGCCTACAGCCTAATTAAAAACGTTAGTTTCGACTACTATCGGCCGGGACTAATTATAAATCCTAAGGATTAGCCCGGTTATAAAAACTATCTTTAGAGAATCGAACGCTTATTAATAAGCCTTAACCTATTTCTAATTTATAAACTTCTTTATAAATTCGTATAAGGGGGCGACTATAATAGAAAAATAATTAATAAAACGATAATAGAAGTTAATAAACTTAAAGAACTTTTAAAGCTAGCGTTTTAATTACGGAACCTCCTATTCGGCGACGGCTTTTACCTTCTTAAAATCTATTTCGATACTATTTAATATAATAATTAAACTTAAATACTTAATACGTTTTACATCGAACTCGTACTTATTAATATCTAATTAGAGGCCTACATCGATTATACGTCGGAATATTTCGTCTATATACACTATATACTCTTCCTTATTTTCGGAATATACTAAGATATTATTAAAATAAATAATAGCGTAAACATTTAAAATATTATATAGGATATTATTAATATAGTTTTAAAAAGTACTTAGGGCGCCTTATAAATTAAAAGGTAGAATAAAGGATTCGTAGAGATTAAAATATATAATAAAAGCAATAAATTACTTATAGCCTTCTTATATATAAATACAATTAAATACCGCAATAACGTCGAACTTAATAAAGATTTTAATATAATAAATAATATTAAACGTCTCTTTAATTAAAGGGAAGGGATAATACATTTTTAAAGTAACATTATTAATACCGCAATAATTAATATAAATTCGGATTCCGCCGCCCGGTTTTTTTATAAGTAGGAGCAGTAAAACTACCGCTAATTAAGACGGCCGGATAAAACCTTTTTTAAATTAGTCGTCAATTTATTTCTTAATAATAAAGGCTTTTATAAAGGATATTATACGGTACTTAACGTTCGGTACTCTCAAATTAAAGGCTAGTTCGATTTTGTAATCGTATACGCGGGAGGGTAGTAATATACTTATATCGTAATCGCAGAAAATTATAATTCTCCTCTAATACTTCCGGGGCAATTTCTTTATAATTTCCTCATTAATTTTTAACGGCCAGTCGGCCTTCTTATAAAACTTCTACACGTCCTCTTCAATAACTTTAATAATAATAACCTCGCAAATTTAAATATCCGTCTTTAAATTACCTATAAACTCTATAATATTAGCAAATACTACGGCTTCTAATTCTATTATATCGGTTTAATTAATATAAATATTAATAAAACCGTAAAACCGTTAGAGAAGGCGGTCTTTATATTATTAACCTCTACCTACATAAATATTTTCGACTATTTATTTAATAATATCGTCGCAAATTTTAACTTCGTAAACGGCCGCTAAATATTTAAATTCGGTATAATTAATTAAATATAGCCGTAGGTTATTATATTCGTATAATTAATTAAACGCTATAATATTAAAATTAACAATATCTTTAAAGTTAAATAGTTCGCTTACTTTATTAGGATTAACGGCGATAGAATATTATAATATTAATATAATACAAATTCTACTTACCTTTTAATAAAATAATAGAACCGTCCGAAGCAATTTAATCTTATCGAAAAGGACGTCTATTAATAAGGCAGCGTTACTACTAATACCCTCCATAAGGCGGTTCGTACAATAAGCGAATAACGCCTTAAAATATAGCGAAGTAGAACCCAATCTCTCGTAAGGTTCGTAATACGATTTAATTTTGCGGGTCCTGTAATAGAATTAAATCCTATATAAGTAATTAATACCAATTATTACAAATTCTTAATTAAATTCGCGAATTATAAATTCTTAATTAAGTTCGTAAACCCTACTAGCGGCCTTTAACCTTCCGGTCCTATAGAGGGTTAGATTATTAGCGGCCTTTAACCTTCTTAAGGGGGCGGCTTCTAACTTCCCAATCTATTAAAGGACTAGGTTATTAATAACCTTTAATTCCCTTAGCGAGGCGGCCTCTAAGCTTCGAATATAGTAATCCAATAAGGACGGTCATTAAGGGACTAAATTATTAATATTAATATTCAAAGTAGCTTTCGCTAACCCGAGAATTCTTAATATAGCCGAATCCGGGCGGCCAAACGGGCCCGCTCCGTTTTTAAAATTATTAAAAGAAACGGCTATCTTCTTAATATAATTAATTATCTTTATCTTAAATCCTAACGTCGTTAGGGTATTACCGTTTAATCTTTCGTTTATATAATTAGCCTCTATTTAATATTATATATTTATAAGGCATTGCTAAGCGCTAAGGGCAATCCTTATAGATAGGGAGAAGTTGGCTAATAAATAATAATCGGTATATCGGTCGGTAAATTAAATTTATTCCTCTATCTAAAATATTAGAGGTTTGTACTTTTTTAACTAAAGTATCCTAGGAATAATTAAATAAATAAGAGAGAGGTCGTATATTAAAAACGTAACGTTCTTAAAATAATAACCGATATAGAAGCTTATTATTAAACTTTTAATAATTAAGCCCTTTATAATACTATTAGCAAGGGTAAACTTCTTTAATTTCAATAATTTAAAAATAATAAGCCCGTTCTTTTTTACGAAAAAACAATCGATAAAAACTAATATAGAATAATTATTATCGACGAAAGTAATATATAGGATTTTATATAATCTAAGGAGTAAGTAAAAGGAAAAGAATATTAAATTTTAATTAAAATTATTTAGCGAATTAATAATAACCGTTTTTAAATTCTTATTAGTCTCCCGAAACCTCCCCTATATAAACCTTTCTTACTTCTATAAGTAATTATCTATAGAATTTAAGTATTTCCCTAATTAACGCTATTATTAATATTATAATATTCTTTACCCTTATTCTTAGCGTCTTCTATTTTAGCGCCGTGGAATTTAATATTACTATAACTTCTTTAACCGGTGGCGGAGTAGCCGGATAAATTAGAATTCTAACCGTTATAGCCGCCTCGACCGCCTTAACCGCCGCAATTATAATAGCTTCCGCGGTTACTGTAGGAATTATTATAATTACCGTTCTAAGGGCCCTTATTACTATAATTAATATTGTTCTTATAAATATATATAATATAACCTTCCTAACCGTATTTCCGATATAAGCTATCTCTTATATATTAATTAAGGATATCCGAATAAATAATTTGGGCGACGTAAACGGCGTCCAAATTTATAATATCGCCTCCTTAATTAATAGTACGTTCCTTTAAATTATTACCCCTACTAAGAATACTACCGGTATTATTAACGTTATTACTACCCTTATTAGCCTATAGTTAATTGAATTTAATATAATACTTATTATTTTCCAAATTATATATTAGGTCGCAATAAAAAGATAATTATCCTTCAAAATCGTCGTCCTTAAAGTAAATATATTAATTTAAAACGGTAATATAGAATTTATTAGAGATTTTATTGCGAAAGTAATAAATTTTTATAACTTTATTCAATTAATAATAATCTACCGTCTTAACGAAATCTATTTCGAAATCGGTAAAGAAATAATTACCTTACTTAAATTCGTTAAAGTAACGTATAATATCGAATTTTAAATTAATATTATTAAAATAAGAATCTATAAACGTTATAAAAATAAGGCTTATCTCCTATTTCTACTTCGTAGGGTCACTGGAATTAATTAAAATAATATTAAAATCCCTTTAAAGGGTTACCGCTACTTCGGAACCTAAGAAATAATTTATATAAAAGATTTTAATATACTTATTAGGGAAATAGAACTTATTAAGGGCTTAAACTATTATAATACGGTTTCTCTAAATAATATAGGTTTCGTTCCGCTAAATAAAATTCTTTTAATTAGTTATAAAAAGGTTGGGGTTAGAAAATAGCGCTTTAAAATTAGTCGCAACTATAAAAAAAGCCTTAGGGGAATTAGCCGTAAAAATATACCTTAAATTATTTTTTAATATATTTCTAATCCCCGTACCTAATCCTCCGCTAATACTACTACTCTCCCTACTATTATTATTAGGATTAACTATAGTATTATTATTATCGGTTCATTTAATTTAGTTAAACTCTTCTAATATCTTCGAAAGGATTAACTATATCGTCTTAGCAATATATTCTATCTTTCTAAAAGCTATCTTAAATACTTCGTTCTTACTTATCCTTATCCGGAATTAAACTTTAAAATCTTTGAATTAACTTATAAAATTAGCGGCGTTGTAATTAAATATTTAAATTACGTACGCAATAAAGTAAATAATAACGCGGAAAGTATTATTATTAATTAAATAAATAGCGTCGACGATAAAACTTTTAACGATTTGTAAAAGTATAGACTTATTTATTACAAAGGTATTAAGGAGGGTATCGATAGCCGGGGTTCTAAGAATATTATTTAAAACTATAAAATAGATTTCTTTATTTATTAAGGGGGGAATAAAGCTCTCTAGTTTGTTAGAACTCTATAGTTCGTTATTCTAAAGGGTATTTAGGACGTCGACGTCCTCTTAAATATATATTAGTAATAGTTATTATTCTTCTAACAAAATACCTATATTGGTAATAATAATATTAGTATCGAGAATTATAAATTCTACCCGTTATAGAATTTCTTCTTTAGCGACTAATAGCGTCGTAATAAATATATTAAATAGCGTACTTCTTCTTTATAATAATATATATTCGCAACGTAATAGTAGAAGTGCAATTAATTATTATAGGGTAAGGCGATACTAAGCGTTAGAAGTTAATTAAAACTTATATAATTATACAAGGAAGAAGGGAAATTATAGAATCTGTACGTAGCGGCTCATTCTATATACCCGTGGTTAAGCCCCATCCTTAGTATACGTAACTAACCTACTTGCTAGGACGGTAAGTAGTTGGCTGTAACCTCTAGGGCGGTGCAGCCAATTAGAGAGCGTATATTAACCCGGCAACTATTGCCGTAGTAATGCCGCGACTAAATGACAGTTATAGGCTAGCCCTATAATAATAACGGAATTTAGTAGAGAAGTTATTATTTTTAGCGGTAATAAGGCGAATCGTTTACTAATTATTATATTAAATCGTAAGTATTGAATTAATGAGATTAATTAGCCTCTTAATTAATCTAACTGTAAATATCGCCTCTTTAACTACGAATCCTAAGGCTAATAACTTTACTTCTATTATTAAAATTGTAATAATTACTTATTTAATAGCTCCTTAATATATAAGACCTCTAAATAATTTAATTGTAAAACCTTATAAACTCTTATAATTAAAGTAATTATTAGTAAATAAAGTATTTAAGGCTACTTCGAATATATCGTTACCCCTAAAGGCTAGGGCGAGATCCTTAGTAGCGTAGAAGTAGTATAATACTTTATTTATTACCTTATAATAATCTAAATTAGGGTTATAATTATAATGAGTAAGTCGGTTTATAACGAAGGCTACGTCTAATTTAATAATTATAGCGCCGTAGAATATTAAACCGATTTTAATTTAATATCGATATATTATTTTCCTTAAAGCTTTATCTTTATATAGTATTAACTCCTAGTTTAATATAAGGATAAAAATAATACGTTGGTTATTAGTAAGGGTATAAATCTTCTCGAAATATAATTATTAAAATAATTATATCTTTTTTTATTTATAGTCCTTAATTATTTCGATACTAAAAAACTATTACAATTTATCACCTCCTATAAAATAATACCGTCGTTTTAATAGTCTCTATTACAGACGCCCTCGTCACGAGTTCAATCCACTCTTACCCCACATAAAATATAGGTCTCCGCAAACAAAGTGAGAGGAGGTCTGTAATCACTTTGAGCATTTCTAGGCTTGGCAACAGGATTTATATAGGAGATTCTACTTTTTCCTAAAGCCTTTTTCTTAATATTTAAATAAGAAAAGATCGTATAAATATAAGAAAATATATACTAAAGATAGCCTTTTCAAGACCATCTTCATAATATTTTCTCTAAAACGCTCAAACCACCCCTTATTAAAATCCAGCCTCAAAGGTATTACTTCGTCGGCAACAAAATTTCTATCTTTTAGACACTATCGATTTTGAAGGCCAATAGAATTTATACAAACTCAAAAAATATATGTAGAGGATGGCCTTGACAAGACGGTTCTAATGGTTCTATTTTTGTAACGCACGGGCCACCCGTTACTATAATACAGCCTCGAGGGGGTAGGGTTAACCTTTTCCTTTTTTGAGGTTTTAACCTTATATTTAATTAATCAATAATAATAGAATAAAAGTAAAACTATATTAAGGATCGTCTTGATGAGGCGGTTCTAATAGTATTATTTTCGTAACGCACGGACCACTCCCTATTGTAATACAACCTCGAAGGGGTAGTTTTTCCTTTTATCTTTCTATCTTTAAAGCATTGCATCCGAGCCAATATTGATTGTATAAAAAAACTAAGACTACCGTTAGAACCGCTATATCGTATTCTATATCAATAGTATTCCCTTCTATTAATAATTATTTTGGTTGATTTATTACCTTTAATAATAATATTTTTAACTAACGGCCGAAATGCGCAAAGTCGACTCAGACCTGCTGCCGCAGAAACGGGTGGTGTGGGGTAGGGTGGGGTGGTTTTGGAGGCCTAGCGGGTCTGACTGAGACTACGTTTTAAATTAATTATATATTATTTAGCTTCTATTTTTCGCCTCTTAAGATAGGTAAAGATAATATTATCTATATAGTAGAAGATAAAGATACCGTTTTTAATAAGAATATAAGGCTCTTTAAATATAGGTTTAAAGCTGTTATCGGTAAAAGTATTAATTAATTTACATTACTATAGTAATAATAACCTTTTTAATCCGTAGAGAGCTTTTTAAATTCGTAAGACTTTACCCTCCTTTTAATACCCTAGCAATATTCTTATAAAGATTTCTTCATTGAGGTTAGTATTAATAAAAATATTAATAGCGTCGTATTAAATAAATTCGAAATTAAATCGGGTAGTAATAACGATAATTATTCGAAATAAACGTTTAATAAA
This sequence comes from Neurospora sp. CHS-2018a, assembly GCA_009802275.1. Lineage (NCBI taxonomy): Eukaryota > Fungi > Ascomycota > Sordariomycetes > Sordariales > Sordariaceae > Neurospora > Neurospora sp. CHS-2018a. The sequence continues at coordinate 75,659 of RAKG01000106.1, read as the reverse complement.
TATTAAAGTATACGTTTCCTCCCTTATCTTTTATTATTAATCTCTTCGTACAATAAATTTCGCTTTAACTTTTTTGAGGCGACCGTTCTTAAAGAACTTATAAATATATACCTATATACAATTGAAAATCTACTTCCCTCGAATCTTAAGCTCGTTAATATTAACTTCGACTTATATCCTTATTTCTTAATAGTTATCGAAATATTCTTATTCAATATTAAGGAATTACTATCGAAAGAAGTAATTATCGAAATCTCGATAACGTTTAGGTAATTAGGGAAGGTTATAATAATATATAATATTAAATTTATTTTTTCTTATTAAGCGATCGAACTAAGCTTTTATAATAATTTCCCCTTAATAGAGGGTAGCCGGTTAATATAATCGACTAATATTAAAAGCCGTTTTCTATAGAGTAAAGCCTTTTATAAGGATATCCTTCAATTAATCGTCTTAAAAGAGGCTAATAAAGAAGGATAATAGAGGTAGTATATTAGAAGGAGTAAAATAATTAAGAATATAATTAAGTAACATTTTTATTATATTATAATATTTAAATTAAGCTTCCTCTATTTCCTCGTCGCTCTTTTAATTTATTAATAAAGTAAATAACTATTTTAAAAGCTCAGTTATATTAGTATCTTCGAAGTCGACCCAACTACCGAAATAATCGTAAATTTATTAAAATTAGTCGATTTACTTAAATAGATTAGCGAATTCGTTAAAAGTAAATTTAAAGGCGGCTTTCTCTTTAAATACATCCTTTGTAAAGGTAGTATCTTCGTTAAAAATCACATCCTTAATATTAATTATATAATTGGTATAAAGGTTCTAAATTCAATAAATAGAAGAGGATAAATAATTAATAAAATACCTAATCTACGCTTTTAAATTAAATTTCTTTCATCTTTCTTTCTTAAATTAGACGGCGGTTATTATAGTATATACTTTATAACTATAAACCCTTAAATATAATAAATTAAGCTTTCGTAGAGTCGTAAAACTACGTTAACGAACAATAACTATATAGAATTATTTATATAGGAATTTCCAATCGTAGAAGTATCGAAGTAATTTATTAGCGAGATATATTAATGTAGAAGTAATCTTTAATTATATATTATTTAAGAATTATAAGCTCTAAATTATTACCCTACCCTTTTCTTTAATAATACCCCCTAAATATTCTACCTCGCCGTTTTATATTTAGGTATTAAAAACGTATACTTCAATTTAAACTCCTCTAATAGCGAAGAAGTCCTCTATTACTTAGGCTTTAATAATCTCGTTATTATATTTAATATATTATAATTTAATATTATAATAATTCTCGAAAATAATAAATAAATCGGTTAGAGTAATAAAAATAGATGCCGTAATCCTATCTTTAAAGTAATAATCCTATATATAACCGGTATATCGATAGATAATTAATATAATACTTAAATATCTTAATTTACTTAATTCGAAGTCGAAGAAATCGATAGCTAACTATTCTCCTAATTTATCGCCTCGTAATTTATATCGCCTTTTAATTTATTATTTAATTTTTAAAATAGTATATATATTGTACTAAACCGTTATTAATCCCTTAAAACGCGCTCCTTCAACATTATAAAAGTAATTAAGTATTTAGGGGCTATAGTAATTAAGGTAATAATATTAAAAATAACTACTTTTCTTATAGTACTTACAACCGGTATAAGAATTAAATTAGTTCCTTCTTATAAAGAAATTAGCCCGCATTTTAATAAGGGGAAAGTCTTCGAAAATAATTTAACTATATTATATAAATAGTTTATAAAAGAGTATATTATTTAGGGATCGAAGGTAATTATTAAGCGGCTTATAATCCTAATAATATCTTTACTATTATAAAATCTAGAAAAAGATAAGGTTAATAGTAAAGTCGGATATAAAGGCTATATTTTTTAGCCTTAACCTCCTTAGTCCCCTCTTTCTTTAAATAGTAATATCGACTATCCTATACCTTCGAATCGGTATAATTAAATCGTTAGCCTAAAGAACTTTGCTATAAAGGGCGCGTCGAAATAAAGTAAAGTGGGTAATCTCGTTAAATACGTATAACGAATTTTCAAAATCGAGTATTACGTAATTCTTAAGTAAGTAAATCGCGTCTTCGCTTTCCTCTATTTAGAGGACTATTTAATTAACGCTAAAGGCAATTTAATAAACGCTTTTATTAGCGAATTAGTTTAGGGTATTATTATTATTAATATTATTGTTCTCCTAATTACTCTAACGATTTTTATTACTATTATCGTAATTAGTATTAATATTACTAATCTTTTTAAATAGTTCCTTCGTAATAGGAGTGCCGTATTACTTAGCCAATTACTTATAATAAATTTCAATTTCTCGGCGAAATTTATTATTATTATATAGATTCTTCTTAATAATCTATTAAACCTCTCTATCTCCCTTCCAACCAATCTTAGTTAGGTAAAGGAAAAAATATTAATATTTTTTAGGAGAGTAAATACTCTAATTATAAGTTTAATAGCGAAGAAAGGTTTTATTTAAAGTTTTAACTAAATTAACCTATTTCCTCTTATTCTAATTTAATTTATTTTAACGAATATCCCTATTATCGACTTCGCCTTCTTTTAATATCGGTCCTAATCCGAAACCTCCCCTCTTAATATTATAAAACTTATTTATTAATATAGTAAGGGTCTTCTTATAGACTCTTATCCTTTGGAAATTACTAGAGACTATATAAAAATCTAATATATTAACTTCAATTTAAATAAAATAATAATAGCTAACGCCGGCTACCTATAGGGGGCGGACTATATTAAAGTATATAAATAGGTCGTTAAATTAAACGTTAGTTTAAATAATTTTAAGAATTTTATAGTACTTAATAAGTACTATAAAAGTATTCTAACTATCGATTTACTTAATTATACCTTCTTTAAATACTTTATTAAAAAGCTTAAAATAATTATAATATCGACGGCGAATATCTATTTAAATATCGATAGGGCGATAATTATAAACTTATTTAATAGTAACTAATTATATCAATATTATATTTGAAGCTTCGAAAGCGCTAGCCTTAAATTTAAAGCTTATAATCTCTTATATTTAAGTCCTAATCTTACTATTATATAATTTAAAGTCGTTAACAATTTTATATTAAAAACTACTAGAATTCTAATCGTTATTAAACAACTCCTTCCTAATTTGAATAAAATTAGCCGGGGATATTAATAGGTCTTTAGCTTAATCCTTAGAGGATCTATTAGTAGTTTTAATAATTAAAGGTATTTAAATATTTTTTTAAACTTAACTACCCGAGGCGGCTATTAATAAATTAATAGAAATTAAAATAGAAAGTATTATTATAGAGGAGGAAGCTATTATTTTTATTAATAGTTGAGGGGTAACTATAGTTATAAAAGGTTAATTAGAAGGCTATCCGGTATCGTTTATTCCTTTTAGAACGTATTATAAAATTCTATTCTTTAGCCTTGTAATATTCGTTTATACTAAAGTAATACGGTTGGTTACTGTAGCTAAGAATAGATAGGAAGAAATAGGCTATTTATTAAAAATAAGAGTTAGTTTTCTATTAAGGAGGTAATTAATTAACTAATACCCTTTAGCGAAATTAAAAAGCTCGTTCTCCTAGTCCCTATACTTATTTAGAATATTAAAGTAGGGACGAGAAGTCTTATTGGAATTAGCGTTATTAATATTAGAAGTAGGGAATATTATTATAATTTATTATAATAGGGGTATTAATAAGGAAGTAGAAATATTAAGTATAAGTACTTCTAAATAGCGTCTCGTAATATAACGATTCAATACTCAAATTATTAATTGTTAGAAAGTATAAAATGTAGAGTAATAAGATATATAGTAAAAGGTATTAATTCTAATCATCCTTATCCCTTATTTTTCTCGAGACTTCTAGGGTTTATATATAAGAACTAGGGATTTTAGGAGGCTATTCCTCATACGGTAGTATTATTAAATAGTCTAGTTATCGAGCTATAACGATGAGGGGATTCCTGCATCGCATATGCAGTGTATGAGGTTATCCAGACAGGGAGGCATATACTGGACTAGTAGTCTGGCCATCCATGCATGCCCTAATGTTCTGATAGGTCCTGTCTGGTCCAGGCCATCCCTTCACCAGAAAGGAGGCCGGTTTGGATGTTGTTTGTGTATCACCCCCAAGGTTTGCTTGCATTCAACGCCTTTTTCTTTTCTTTTAAGATTAGGCATAAGGAAGCCATCGATGAATTTAGTGTTGTATACCTAACCACACATCTTTTATGTCTGGTTGATGGTAAGCCGCCCGGAGATTGGCGTCAGCCAGTGGTGTGGTGCCCCGGAACCTCCGACGATGGCATATAAATGGGATGGATGGGTACGGGTATATCAACCGGCAGGCATGGCGATAATTGTGATTGTGACCATCCATGGCGACGCCGACAGCGAGCGAAAGAGCGCAATCTGGTGGCGCCGACGACGGTTGGTCTTGCAGTTGCATTAGTTTTTGTTTATCCCCAACAATGACTTCTACTTGGTGGCGTTATCAAATAAGGTATGCATGGGCAAAGAGGGACGACATTGAGGTGCTGCTTTGGGTGCGGAATACATTGCATCAGTTTCGAGCTGAGGTGATTCACTTTGACACACAAGACATTGCGGGTGTTCCAGTGCTTTCTTGATATTTGCCCCTTTTTCCTGTTGCTTCCATCGCGGGTATCGTGAGTCGGATGTCTTTGGTGTTGAGAGAGAAGGGACGAGAGGACGCGGGGGGCAAAGGGACGGTGTTAGTGCTCTTGGCGCTGTACTTCCAGCGGCAATAACAGAGGGTGGTCCTGAGACTGCTGACCGACCACTTATTTGTCTCGACAGGTCTGTTAGTGCAAGTTCCGCCGCCCTTCCCAACATGACTGACTTTGACTTTGGAGAATCTTGTAGAAGAGATTGAACTCGGACATCACAGTGACAAGTCGTTGAGAACCGTTGTAGATCAGGGTAAGGGGAGAAAGAAGCAACACGGCAGAATGGAAGATGGATGATCACTTCCCCCACCGTTGATCAACGCCTGAGCCACAGTGATGTTGAACATTGTGGAGCTGCTTTTGCCTTGAACAAAACAGGTGGGGACAGCTGTCTGGGCAACCGCGAATCAAAGCGTCCAATTGCTTTCCCGCCACATTCCCCAAGTTGCTAAGCCACACCTGCACTCTTGGGTCAGCGTTTGTCAAAATGAACGACCTTGATTCATCTTTTCATCCTTGATCACCACTGCCAGTCAGTAAACAACAGAGATCCACCATGACAACAGCAACAACGACCACCGCGACCATGGAAACTGGCGTGACATATATGTCCGCCCACCACGGCCAATGGGGTTGATTTGATTCAAATCTGACCAAGTTGGCAAACATGACGACGACGACGACACCCGCCCCCGGCGACACCCCCGGCCACACCCCCGGCCACACCCCGGTCAACATCACGGCCGCACATGTCGTCAAGTTCGCCAACCCCAAGAGCGCAGACCATCTCCCGTCACCTTTCCGACTTGGTCCCTTGGATCACTTGGCCCATACCGGCGTCCCCATCGACCTGGTCTACGTCTATGAGAAGCCCGATTTTGTTCAGACAGAAGACTTCATTCCCATCGCACGACTGCGTGAAGCCCTCAGCACCCTCCTCAACTACTACCCTCACCTGACCGGCCGCCTCCAAGTCGACCCTTCCAATGGCGTCCGGACTATCACCAAGCTGGGCACGGGCACCTCCCTGTTCGAAGCATCTTGCGACCAAAGACTCTCGCCGTCTCCACATCATATACGCGGATGGGAACCTGAATACGAGGACATTGATATGCCCAAACTCCCAGGGGCAGGCGAAGCGCTGATTGCTCCCTCATTCCCTTCAGTGCCTCCCCTTCTATCTCCTCTTGCTGCTAGACTGAGAGAACTCGGACTCGCCGCTAGCTCCCTACCGCCTACTACAGTTACGGCGCACTGGGATCCCTCTTTCGACGACGAAACGGGCATACAGCGCGGTCCCCTTCTGCTAATCCAACGTACCCAGTTCAAGTGCGGCGGCGTCGCCATCGGATACCGCATCTCCCACGCCGTCTGCGCCGCAGAGGGATGCATTCATCTGTACCAAGACCTGTGCGACATCTACCGCAAGCTTTCTCGCCGTGATGTCGGAACCCTTGACCTCCCACCGCACATCATCCCCTTTGGCGCCGACCGAATAACTGGTGAAGAACAAGACCTTGACTATGCCACTGAATATCCACCCTTTGGCTACACAGTCTCCTCCCAGCCAGGCGAAGCACTACTAGGCGGCGATGCCGACAAGCACATCAAGAGTAGTACAGTCACTTCAGACACTTCAGACACTATCGTCGACACTTACCTGCACTACTCCCCCTCCGAACTTGCCAACCTCAAAACCAAAGCTACAAACCCCGACGACCCAGACTCCTGGGTATCCACGTTTGAAGCCCTCCTTGCCCACCTGTGGCAGCAAACCCACCAAGCCCGCGTCCGCCTCGCTTCCGATAAAGCCCACCGTATGCCCACCGGTATCCCCCCAGGTGTCCCGCTCCCCAAAGACTGCCTCCCGACACCCAGCCTTTGGACGAGTATAAACTTTGCCCATCCCTCCCGCCTCGACCTCGCTGGACAGGGAAAGAGTCATTACTTCCCCAATGCCACCCTTCCCGTTTTCTTGACCGTGCCTGAGGAGGATGATGTCTTGCTAGAAGATGCGATTGACTTGTACGACGCCCCACTTTGGCAGGTGGCCAGATTGATACACGACGGGATGCGCCATCCCGAGACTACGGCCAGCACCGAATACGCATTGGCGGTTTGCCAATGGATGTGTGACTTGCCCGACAAGCGCCTGGCCAAAGTCGACTTCAACCTGTTTGGGAGGTGGTGCTTTGTGAATACGGATTGGAGCAAGTATGAGCTGTATGGGGAGCGGACGGCGCTGGATCATGATGTTCAGGCAGTGTTGGCAGGCCCGCCGTCCACAAAGGTGTCGAGGTTGGATGGCTTTACGACTTTTGTCAAAGCGAGGGAAAGGAGAAGGGTGTTGCCCTCCTGGTTGAATGGAGGGATTGATGTGAGGTTGACGATGAACCAGGCGGCCTCAAGATACCGGGATGGGTGGTTTGGGCGTGTTGTGCCTACCGTAGGACAGAGCGGGAGTTGATGCGAGTAGGAGAAGCATGGTGGACTGGGGTTGGGTAGGTACTCGAAGGATCTGACCGAGGAAGTTTCGGCCGGCTGTGATACCTCGAATTGGAAGTGCGGTATCCCGTATACGACCCAGTTTAGCCACGCTTCTAGAAGATTATGCACTGCAACCCCAGCGTAATACCAGCTTTAAGCGACATGGAAGCGATTTGAGGTGGAATCCGGCTTTCGGAAAGATGGGAAGAGGTGCGCAATGGCTTATGGGGTTTGCTGCAACACGAGAACTGAGGTTCTCGTCATCATTGTTATCATCATTATTATCTCGAGGCTAGCAAGGAGCGACCGTATCGGAATGCATTATTCAATCATCTACCAACAGCAACGTACATCGCAAAACAGCCTTCCGCTTCTTTGTTAACTGTGCAGAAATCCATCCGTTTCCATCCACACACACCTCAAGGTCCTCAACAAAACTCGCCGTCTAAACCAAGCAACAAAATCAAGGCATATCTCCTTACTTCCAGCAGCCAACAACCACAAAACAGAACACAACCAGACATACGAACAAAATCAGAAAGCCGCCGGCTGCGGATCACAATACCCAAACTCGGTCTGACAACCAACAATATAAGGACAGAACTGATCTCCCTCTCCACACCATCCAAACTGGCTGCAACACCGGCCGTACGTACTTCCCAAACAATTCTGGCCGTTTCCGCATCGCCCGTCTCTGCTTGACACTTGACCGGGCGGTAGGGTGAATGTCGGTCCGGCGCTCTTGCTGGTGCTCGTGCTGGTGCTTGTAGTGCTGGTGGTGGTGGAGGTGGTGGAGGTGGTGGTGATCCGGGAGGTTGTGCTGGTGCTGGTGCTGGTGCTTGAAGCAGTTGGGGGAAAGGGAACGGAAGTACTGCTTGTGGTAGTACCGGGGTTTCCAGGCGGTGAATCATCGCAAAGACCTAGAGCTCGAAGTTCGGAAAGTGAAGTACCGTTGGAGTGTTGACGACGGGCGAGGGCGCGAAGGAGCTGTCGGTCTGGGAGGGAGAAGTCGTTGAGGTGGGATTTGGCGAGAGCTGTTGACCAGCTCAGCGCTGTGAGCGTCAAGAGGTTGAGGAACTTCATTTTGATCGTGTTCCTGTCTTTTGACAGTGAGGGTTGTTTGGTCCGAGCCTGGAGACCTGAAGATCAGAGCAGGATGAGGGAAACACGCTGACGAAGGGAAGAGGACATGTGAGAGGTTTTGAAGCTCTTCTGGAGCTTTCCAACTCCCCTACACTTGTCGCCAACATTTTCTTGTCGGCTCAAGGACCCTCGATACCAAATTTTGGGCTGACGTGGAATAGAGACACATGAGATGACGCCCAGGATCTTGCCGAGCAAATCTCCAACAGCCAGAAAGGAAAATACTACTACAGCAGCTCATTTACTCGGTCGTACTTTCCGCCTGGATATAACCATTTGACAGTTGTAAAGTCTGTCGTTGTGAGAGGACACCAATAAAGAGGCTAAATGACCGGCTGCCGGGTTTACCGAGTTTATGTTGCTGCAGGAACGGCGGATCTTATCCCGTGTCATCCACCATCTTCCGAGAACCACGTTGTTGTTATACCGTCTTGGCGGTAACTGGCTTGATTTTTTTCCGTGGTATCTGGGGTATTTCGGCACTTATGCGCGGTTGGGATATCTGGAGGGGAGTTGGACTGGTTAAGGTATGCGTTCAAAGCAACCACGATATCCTCCCTATGATCTTTGAAGAGCAGTGTAACTGAAGCAGATATAAGGGCAGTAAAGCATCCAAGGGAGCCAAGGACAAAAACTGGAATAAAGGCAGACAACTTGCATCATACCACCGGCACCTCACTTTGACTTCAACCACGGAACCTGACCAAAATTTCATCAAAAGCGTCCCAACGACGGGAAAGAGGAAGCATTTCCCGTTTCCAGAATACCAGAATACGTCAAGTTTCAGTGAACCAAGAACCAAACCATCAGACCAACGTTCTATCACAAGCACATGTCACGCCACAACCACATGGGTGAATCCTCGGACAAAAGAGGCTCAATAGCCCTGTCCCATCACCATGTCATCACGCCCAACTTACCCGGTCACCTCTAGGAACTCAAGTTTCCAGTCACATGTTCGCCCTTTGCCTCAGAACTGGTAGCCGCAGCGACCGCCTCCTCTTCCTTCCTCACCGTCTCCTCCGCCGCCTCAAACGCATCATAACAAAACAACACCTCCCTAAACTCCCTGGTCCACGGCAACGCATCCTTATGCGGTAACGGTCCCTTATAATACCTCCTCACCTCCTCCTCCACACCCTCGACATTCAACCACTTGGGCCCAGCATTCGACGCCAACATGGTCAGGTTACAGCGTGGGATCCGAAGCTGATCGAATAGCTTCAGCCTGCGCTTGACGAACTTTTCAAGCTGTGAAGACTCAGAGGGAAACCCGCGAAAGAGCACTTCCATCGTGGCCGCAGACTCAATAGCAATGGCTCCCCCCGCTGCGTGCGTCGGCATCATGACATGCGCAGCGTCGCCTATCACCACTGCTTTGCCGCGGACGAAGGAGTTCAAAGCGGGTCTTTTGAAGAGGTGGTGGACTTTGATGCCTTTCTCTCCCGTTCCTCTTTCGTTACCACCTTCCACCCCCTCCTGCCCTCCCTCACGGTCCTCACCATCCTCCCCACCCTCCCCATCCTCCCCAGGGTCATCCCCAGGCGCATCCCCATCCCCATCATAAACCATCTCAACCAACCCCCTCACTGCCAAATGAAACCCGCTCAAAACCTTCAACACCTCCTCCCTCCCCACCGCCGTCGACCACCCCCGGCACCCCGGCGGTGACTCCCCCGCAGGGCCCGCCTCCCCACCAGGCTGCTGCGTGCATGTGTCATGCACAATGGCGTTGTTGATTACACGCCCGCCGCGGCAGGGGTAAGACACCCAGAGCACATCCCTAATAGGGTCGTGCCAGGAGAGGAAGCCTGGCAAGGGGCCGCCTTGGGTGTGGGGCAGGAAGTGAGGCGCGAGGGATGGGTTGGTGAGGAGGGGGGAGGAGGGGGAGAGGGGGAGGAGGAAGCGGTAGATTGAGCGGTTGGTTGGGCGGGCGAGGGAGTGCGGGGTGGGTTGTGGTTGTTGAGGTTCTTGTGGGTTGACTTGTGGCTCTTGCTGGTTGGGGTCTTGTTGGTTGAGGTTTTGTGGGTTGGGGTCTTGGGGATCGAAGTCTCGGGGACTTGGGGAGAGAATGAAGGGAAGGAGCTTGGACTATGGGAGAGGGGTGTTAGCATTGGTATTAGAAGAAGGTGGGAGGGAAGGGGAAGGAATGAGGGGAGGAAGGGAAGGGAAGGGAAAAGAAGTGGAAGGGAAAAGATAAGAAGGGGGAAGGGGGTAAGTAAAAACGTACGTGAGCACCGTCAGCAACAACCACTAGATCCCATCCCTCCAGTTTTGTTCCATCTTTGAACTCAATTACCCCTTTTTCGCAGTCCAATCCCAATACTTCCCTTCCTAGCCGTATATCTACCGGCCCTCCATCGACCACCCCTTTCGTCGTTCCATGTCCCCTATCTGCTTCCCCGTCTCTTGCTCCCTTCTCTTCCAATATCGCCCCCTTCAACCCCTCCTTACCAACCAGTCCCCTCAACCCCTCATGCAAGTCAGCCCTATGAACCCCCCAAGACCCCCCTTTCCCACCACCCATATCCTCCCCAAACCCTTTATATTCCTCTATCTTCACAACCTCCAACGTATCCGCCCTCGCCAATCGACTACTCCAGTTCGGCACCGGCTCCGCCTTCTCAAAGTCGAATCCCCATCGCGAGAGACACAGGCTGGCATTGGGAGGCAGAGTGATGGCCGCGCCGGTCTCGTTGGAGAAGAGAGAGCGCTCGAAGATGGTCACGGACCAGCCGGCCCGGCGGAGGGAGAGAGAGGCGGAGAGGCCGGAGATGCCGGCGCCGAGGATGGCGGCGCGGGGGCTGCGGTGGTTCTGGGTCGGGAGGGAGCTGGATGGGGAGGAGGAGGCGGATGGGCCGGAGGAGGTCGCGGAGGGGGATGTCGTGGAGGGAGCGCCGGAGGGAGGAGTGTTGGGCTGGGCCACGGAGCGGGATATGTTGCTCAGGGGTTGGCCGGGAGATGCGGTCGTGGTGGTCGCGGAGGTCTCGGAGGCCATTTCTAGCGCGGAGGGCATATTGGCGGTGGACTTGGGCACGGTGATGCCTTGATGACGATGATTCGGTCGGTCGGTCAAATGGCGATGTTCGAGTTGCGAAGATGCTTCTTGATGTCTTCGAATGCCCCCGCGTGAGGAGCACAGGTCATGAAGTACGCTGCACGACCTTCATGCCGGCGTCGTCACACAGCAGCGACAAGTCTGAGAGCGGCAGCAACAGCTGCATCGTCGTACATTGCATGATGGAGTGCAATGCGCATCCGTCAGCGATGCATACGGCTGAAGTCCGGGTGGTTGTCCGTCATGCGTGCAGGAGCATCTCCAGTCGGCGGTTGGTCATTATGGGAGCTCCCGGACGGCTATTTCTTGTAGCGTTTCCCCACTGTTTGTCCGTCAGCAATTGAGATCTCGATGACATTCAGCTTTGGGTTTCACATACAAGGAAAATCGCTTCGTTTAAAATCGCGTTCGTTCTCGGAACAAGCGAAAAAAAATTGGGACAAATGACGCGATCAATACGGGATCAACCATCTCGATGCGCCCGTGGTACAGTATTTCCCTCAGCATTTGTTACAAGTGTGGGGCTGATTTTCATGCCAAGACCGGCCGAGATGGAGACGAGAAAAAAGCGATCAGGAACTTATCAAAATCATGTGATGAGGGCATTCACAGATGCAAGTAAACACACCCGAGATAGGGGGTGCATCCCACCAAACCACGACGAATCACAACTTTGACCACCAAAACCCCCCCCCAAAATCGACATTTTGAGCCTAGGGCTTCTCCCACGGCAACGGGAATCCACCAAAATGCAAATCATTCCTCCCAACATGCGCCCGAGATGGGCTCACGGGGACCCTCCAAACGGGCGGTGTTTGGCGAGCCCGCTAGGGCGACTGTGTATTCGGATAAGGCGACTGTATAGAGACAACACCGGGCAAAGGTGTAAGACGCCCAAGTTAACGGAGAAGGTTAGGGTTAGTTAGTGTTAGGGTTAGCGGTTAGGGTTAGTTAGGGTTAGTTCCGGGGGTGCAGGGGGCCGGTGAGAGGCCCCCGCGTGTGAATGTGAAATCAGCGCTCAGAAAAAGGTTCATTTGGCAATATTATCGTTGATATTCCGAAGAGCATTTAGGGATTGCATTTGGTGGTGTCTTCGCGCGCGCAGACGATGCCAAGCTTCCTTAGAATTCTTGGCTGTCAGGAGCTGTCTCTGCGAATTTATATAGCCCCACACAGTCGCCCTATCCGATCACACAGTCGCCCTAGCGGGCCCGGTGTTTGGGGTACCAAGATGGGCGTAGTGCTACATACACCGTTGGGCCCGTCGAGGAAAAAGATAAAGCACAGACACCCGACTCCAGCTACCTACCCACTCCGGGTCCCGGATACTGTCGGACCCAATCCTTTTGCAGTCTTCAGGCCGCGGATGCTGGATGAAACGTCGATGCCACGTTCAAAGTCCGATCTTGTCGCCTTCACCAAGTCTCCGCAGTAGGCCGCTGGTCCGGGACCACCCCCGCTTGGGTCACCAGTCAAGTGGACAGCAGTTTGCGGGAAAAAATGACAGGGAGATCCCGCGAGTCTGTGTGGAAAAGGATCTAGACTTTTTCATTGTTCCGGAATCCGGACAAGACCCATTTCGGATATCCATCACGGATCGGAGCGTGACACGGCCGGTTAACCGTCAACGGGGCCAGCAACGGGGCATCGACGACCGACTGACAGGTGTATTCCAGTGCTAGCCAGCTAGTTCCGTGCTGCCGTTGACCGCAAGCGCAAGGTACAATACCCTCTGGTCTCGTGCTGTCACGCAGGGTACGGGGAGTTAGCGGCGGGGGATCGGACTCACCTCCGGAGCCTGTTAGTGGACATAACAGGGATTTGATGACTCGCCGTGTCCGAGCTGATAGGTTCCCTAACAGACTGGCTGGAGCTGGCTGATTTCGAGAAGCGTGATTGGACAGAATCAGGTTTATCTCTTTTGGCGGCTACCAAAAAAGGGGCGAAGCACCCAAGAAGAAGTGGAAGCCAACCGTTGGGGTCGTATCACCACCCAAGTTTTGCTTGTGCTCCAACCGCTTCACATTCGGGCAATCCATCCATCCATCCAGCAAAGAGGAGCACCCCGAAATACCACCGCGCTTCGTTTCCGCGTCTAGGCTTTTCATGCCATCGTAGTCGTTTCTACTAGGGAACAAAGACTGCGTAGGCCAAATCAAGGTAAGTGTTGGATGTTAAATGCCCCTGGATGGGCACGAGACACGAGTGGGCGTTCGTTCCCAAAAAAGACTCCTCCTCCGGCCATGCCCCCGTTCTCATGGGAGCCTCCCATTGGAACATCATCATCGTCATCTTGCAATCATAGACACACCAAGACCTACCAAGAGACAGCTCGCTGATCATCCGTCTCCGTCCAGTGATTCATCGCTGCACCCAAGTGCAGCAATTCGGTGGGGCAGAGTAGGAACCTGTTGCGTTGGGTGCTTCGTTGGCCCTTTGAAAGCGTGCTGCGGGCACACTGTATTTTGGCCGGAAAGGATAGCCACGGGAGCCTTTACCAGCAGTCGGGGTCGGTTCCTCGTGGAGTGTTTCGTCTGGTCGGAACAAGTGATCCAGTTCCAGTTGAGCAGCAGTGTGGTCCCGTCGGCGTCGTGACCCCCCCCCCCGTGCCCCCTCTCGACCAGGGAAGCATCACCCGTTGCGTGTGTGTGCGTGGGTATATTGCTTCAAATTCCTACCCACGGGACGCTTGTTGACAGCTGGGGGGATATAGCTTGTGGGAGCTTCCAATCTGCTGGCCAGCTGCTTATGCTGCTACTGCCTACTATTGTCTGCTGTTGCTGCCTCCTCCTTAGCTCTCTTCAGCTGGTAGGATCCACAAGAGAAGCATCGGGTCTTCGGGATTGAGGCCAGGCCAGACACTGCTGAAAGAAAGCCTTTTGCTTCGCTTTCTCCTCATCAATCGGACGGCGGAAAAAGAGAAGAGAGACTCTCGTTTTTGTTCCTCAACAACGTGGAACTAAGCCAGTCCCTACAACGTCCAGTACCACCCCGACTCCCTGTCGTGCCTTTCGATGCGGCTACGGACCCAAGCAGACCTTTGTTCTCACCGTTGTCCGCTTCCCCTGGACAATTCAGCAGCACCAGCCCAAGCACTATTGTGTCTAGAGCATCCCCCACCCAATCCTCTCCGAGGTCGAGCAGGCACCGATGCAAAACTTTCGCGAGATTCGACCAGCTTCCATCTCAACCCACGGCGGCCACGATGTTGAGGGGGCAGCACAACCAGCACTACAACCACGAGACCACGCTGAGCAGCAACAACCTCACCCTCACATTCTGCCCCATGCCGTTGCCCCAGGCTTTGTTGCTGCCGGAAATACAGGCCTTCCAATACCCGTCCAAGGCCCCCAGCGAATAGAAAGCATTGTGCTTCCCAGGAGGAAGCGGAGTGTGGTCCAAGCATGCCGTGACTGTCGCAAGACAAAGGCCAAGGTGTGACATTTCCGGTGTTTTTGTTTTTGTTTTTTGTTATTCTGGTGCAATACATTCACCATGTCCTTCTTCGCCACCTACCACCCTTTCCCCTTGGCCTTCTAGAATGCCATCCCATCAAATCCTTCCCGTTTTCCCGCATCATTTCGTCTAATTCCCGTGGCTTGCATACCCGTCAAACCACCCGTGTTACCCGTTACCCGTTAGCTACCCGCGTGTCAAGTCAAAACGTGTGCGTCAAGGTGTCAGTGTTTGCTAACCCCTGTCCCGGTTCTTTTTTACCACGGGCAATCCCCCCAATCTAGTGCGGCGGACAACGTCCCAAGTGCAACAACTGCAAAGCCAAAGGACGACAATGCGGCTACGATGGCGAAGAAGGCCAGTCGCGCTACAAGGCCATGAAGTCGCGCCTCGCTCTGCTGGAGAAGACAATGCAGCAGCTGAGAAAGGCGACGCCCGAGCAGGCGGTGCGCCTGATTGAGGAGCTGAAGCAGACGCCTGACGAGTTTTTCATGCCCATGGCCGCCATTGACGAGGACGAGAATACCCCTACTGGAACACCGCCGACGACAGTCACGCCCCCGGCTGGGAATGCCTCTATGAACGCTACTGGAACGCCGAGTTTGCAGCACGCTTCCAGTTACAACAGTGTCGACGGCAATAGCCAGAACCAAACGGTCGTTGGATCTTCAACGGCTTCATCGTCACGGCACAACTCGGGCCAGTCTGGTCAGGGACTACAGGAACAAGAAGAAGCGTCTCCCCTCCGTGATCGAGCATCGGTATCGACCGAACCGCCCATCTTGTCTCCGACACCATGGCAGCTCTGGGATAACAACATCGCGGTCAATCCCTCTCCCGGAGGAGCATTCGATGGACGACGACAATCCTCCCCATCGCCAGCTATTCACCTCCCGATCCCCGACCTCGAGACCACCAACGCCGCCATAAACGAGTACTTCATCCGCATCGACCGGCTTTTCCAGCCCTTTTCCCGCGACGAACTCAAATCTCTGCATCGAATTGCTTCCGGACTTGACGACTACACATTGAACTCTTCCCATATCGACAGGAAACGGCAGCAACAGATAGCCCTGTCCTGTCTCACGGCCGTCGCCTCCCTCGGTTCTCAATGCCTTATGGACGCACAAACCGATAGCCGGGTCCAGGAACAAGAAGCGTTTACGAACATTACCAAACGTTATTTGGATGTGATCATTGAGCACGAACCTTTGCATGCGGTGCGGGTGTGCGCCCTGCTGGCGGGCACGGTGATTATGAACAAGCCTGGGTTGGCGTTGAGTTATGTTGGTGTGTTTCCTTCCCTCCCCCTTTTGCCCTTTTCTTCCCTGCATTTCCCTGCCATGCATTCATTCCAGCTTCTCTTTCGCTTCATTCTTCCAGAAGCCCCCCCAATGCCAGCCAGTGGCAGTGCAATGGATGCTACCTGGCTGGAAAGAACAAAGTTGGAAAGATCCTCATTCAGGGCTGGGGAGATCTACGGCCCATCTCTCCCCCATCGAACATCGAACACTGAATCGAGATACACTAACGTCAAGATCTGCACTCTGCTCCTAAAAAGAAACGGGAATAAACCTGTTTTCCAGAGCCTACAGGATGAATCACGATGCGGCGCAGAAACAGGCACAACTACTCGAGGCGCAGCAGGCGCAGCAGGCGCAGAGACACCACCAGGCTTCTTCGGTTGCCAGACATGGAGGAGGTCTTCTTTTGGCCTCCTCCCATGGTCAGGGAATGATGATGTCTCCTACCACTTCTTCTTTGCAGGCGCAGCTGGCTTTGAGCCCGGTGCCGCTCAAGGAAACAATCGGCCATGGAAGAAGTTGGCGGACGTTGGTTTTTCTGGCGAGGTACGTATCTTCTGTTTCTTTGGTAAACGTCACAGCCGTTTCCATGTCGTTCCATTCCGTGTCGTCGTTCTGCTGCGCGGACCGTGTGCGTGCCGGCACGATGCCCCTGGACGTACGGATGGATGGTATGGTGTGACAAAGGGAATCGCGGAACCGGCCGCTTTCTCCACTGATCGTCGGTTTTTATCGCTATTGGATAATTCGCGGTGCAAGCAATGCAAGCAGTGCTAACCTTTCCGTCGTCTCCAGTTGGCTGAGTTCGGCTCACGGATACATCATTGGTAGCGACATGTTGGTTGAGAGACAATTGGTGAGTTTTTTTTTCAAGTTTTTTTTTTTCGAAAATGAAACTATTGGGAGGGCTAAACCCCAGGCTGGATGGCCTCGGATTCTCGGCTTCAAGAGGAAGAGAGAAATGTGCTGACCTGTAGCAGAGTCCGGAAGCTGAGCCGCCTTATCCTGAGAATGCGGATTTGGTTGAGAGTAAGTCCGGGCGTTTTCTTGGTTGTCATTGTTTACAACGCCCCTTTTTTGCACAGTGTCAACATCACAACCGCCTCTGTGTTGACCTCAACACCACCACCCCCAATCCCAACTTCATCCCCAACTAACACCTCCCACAGTCACAGAAATAGCCCTAACCCGCCTCTGCTACATCAAATCCTCCATCCTCCGCCTCCGCGCCTCCAACCGGGACCTAACCCCCCACTCCATCCGCCACGTCCTCCTCTCCCTTCGCCACTGGTACCACACCCTCCCCTCCACCATCCAACTCAACTTCCACAACCTCTCTCGCTTCTCGCCCTCCGGTTCGCCCTTCCCGCAGACCTCTGCTTCCTCAGGAATCCCCTCTTCAGGCAACAACTCCGGCCTCCTCGAAACCCATCGCTCCATCCATCACATCCACATCCTTTATTCGGATTCCATCACACTGTTGTATAGGTGGTTAATCAGCCAAAGCATCACCTGCCGGTTGCACGGGAACCACGAAGGTCACCATGCTTTGGATACACCCCTGCGGGAACTGTTGCTGGAGCATGCGGATGATGCGATTAGAGTCGCTGGCTTAAGCGCCGTGGTGTTGAGAAGAATGATTCATAACGACGAAGAGATCTTGATGCCCTGCTGGACGGCTGGGTTTCAGGCTTATACCAGCTGCGCGGTTTTGTTGTGGTCAGTAGTAGGCAAAATGGTTAACGGCGTTGGTCTTCACGCCCCCCCAAGAGGCACGGGAGGTGTGAAAGAGGCGGCAAACATGAAAGAATGGGAATACCAATCCCGCTACTCCTGGCACGGCGAGCTCGAACGGGTGCGCGACTGTCTCGTCGTCTTGGAACTCTGCGCTCGCTTGGGAGGAGGAAGAGACGGCGCAGAGAGGTGGTGGAGGCGGATGCGAGCTTTGCTCTCGGTCGTTGAGTCTTCTGTTACTTATCGCCTGTGGGAACAACAGCAGCAGCAGCATCGACAACAACAACAACACCGTCCTCCGCCCTTGGCGCTCGAACCCCAAGATCGCAGTTATCTCCTCACCCTCCCGCCTCCGCATGCGCATGCGACGAATGGCAAGCCGGTGGATTACTCACTAGCCAGAGTATCTGTATCACTCATCATGCTCCTGCATCAGAGTTTCGGAGCGCCGGGGAGTCAGAAGCTCGAGGGAGTAGGTGATGAGGAGTTTGCGGTGGGGGATTGGGGACAGCACTCCTCGCGGAGGGGAAGTGCAGCTGTACCTGCAGCTCCAGCTGAGGATGGGAATGGCAGTGCCAACTTGAATGGGTTGTTGGACTTGGAGAGCGAGCAGGCGATGGTTTTGGAGTGGTTGGGGTGGAATTTGCCTGTGAGTGGGTTGAACGGGGGGATGGCAAGTGTGAATGTGAATGTGCCTGTTGACCCGGGGATTACGGGCGGTTATCAGAGGGTGAACCAAGGTGATGATCGTCGTGGTAGTGGTGCTGGTGGTCCTGGTGGTGGTGGTGGCGGGTATCAGCAGGGTAGTATGGGGATGGGGATGATGAGGATGGATTTGGGGAGGTAGTGCAGGTGTTGAAGTCGAGCTTATGAATCCAATCTGCAAGTTAAAGTCAAAGTGTTCTGTTGTTTGAGTGCTATGTTCTGCGTCGAGCTATCGCCAGTGATGCGATGCAAGATCCTCTCTTGGTTGCGTCTTGTCATGGTCGTAGGTTTTGACAGAAGGTTCAATCGACCACGAAAGGCACAAAGGACAACGGAACAACCTTTGAATCGAAACACAACAATGTTGACAAAGGCAAGAGCCATGTACGTTCCAGCACACCAAGATCTACCAAGCTCATGATCCAATCCCATCCTGCCACAGTACGCCTTCCATGCATATACCTACCAAACCGTTCATATACCTAAGGTTGTGTTCGTTCAGGCTGTAGTGCAGTAGAGGAATCCAACTTTTGGTGGCGGTAAGGTACAGTCTTACAGCTGCACTTTTTGTGTTCGGCTTGATTTCAGTAAAAATATGCAAGTCGCTGCATTACCCCAAATCGATGCAAGCCATGCATCTGACCAATCAGAGGCCCAGATTTCTTACTGAAATGACCGGATTTTTAACATTTTTAAAGCACCCAGACCCCATGTTTAAGGCTATAAGAACTAATATCTTTAGGGCACCACAGTGCCTAACCCCCTATAAATATAGGTGGTCGCTGTCGCAAAAGACAATCGATGAAGCTATTCCCAATTGAAATCTACTATCTGAACTCCACTGTGCGAACCACAGTATAAATACTGTATCCTCTTAACGATTGCATTACCGTACAGGGAGTGCAGCTGCGGGCTATGTACAGTAAGGTGAGATTTCCCCTACCGTACTACAGCCTGAACGAACACAACCTAACTTTATATAACGCCTCTACCTACGTATATATATACAGGTAAAAATACGTAAGCCCGACCGCCGTAGCTTAGTTAAACACTTTAAAACCACCAGGGACCCTCTTTTGGAAAACACCCTCAGGGTCATATTTCTTACTCGCAGCTCGAAGCTTGGCGACATTTTTGGGCACCCCAGCTCTGGTACACGCCCTGGGAGCCATCGGCATAGTTGGTATAAACAAAGTCGATCAGGTACCCACCCTTCCTCAAAAGCTTCTTCTGGGCCTGCACGATATCGGTAATGACGGCCTGGACCTTCTTCTCGTCGGATGCGTTGCTATATATAAGCCGCCGTCATGAGCCCTATGGTGTAGTCGGTCTTGCCTGTTACCAAGCCGAACAGGTTCTTGGTACCGTTGGTCACTGATTGCGGCTGTACCAAGAATTCGACAAAGATGCCTGCCACGTCGGCCAAGGCACTGGTGCCATTCTCCCAGATTTTGAAAAGCTCCATGTAGACCTGGGCAGGAGTGTTCTGGAACGACCAATCGAGTTGGAAAGAGCTAGAGATGCGGAGGAAATGGTGAGGTCAGCTCAGTCTCATTTGTGAGGTCAAGGTACAAACAAGGTAGGTTGGTAGATGGTCAGCTTACCGTGAGATTGAGGTTGGAAGGTTGGCTCCGAACGTGTCTACGACGTCGGCAACAGAGGCAAGCTGCTCAAAACTGCCTACATTGGGAATATCGGTGGATCCATTGTAGACGGGAGGCTTGGTAACGACGTCTGCGTACCACAGGGCGTCTGAAAGAGTCCGGGTTCCACCAATGTAATTAAGGAATATGCCCATTATAGCGGCGGGATCGAAATTGGCTGGCTGCATGAATCGGCTAAAGGCCTGGGCCTGGGCCTGCAACATGGTGTCGTTGTATTGGTACTGAACAAGATTGTACCACATGCCGTCTGAAGGAAAGGCTGGGACATCGAAACGCGTGATGATGCCATAGTTGTTGGAACCGCCCTTGAGCGCGAGCCAGAGGTCGGGGTGGGAAGCTTCAGTCACGTAGGTGATATCCCCACTGGCGAGAACGATCTCGTAGCCGTAGATGTTGTCGCAGGCGAAACCCTGTCTGCGCGACAGGAACGTCAGGCCACCTGGTAAACCTGTTAGCTAGCTAGATAACCAGAGAGTAACCTGTACAACAAGATTGCGTTAGACTTACCCCCACTTAGAAATCCCCCGACACCGAGGCTGCCAAGTCGACCCCCCATAACAGTAACATTATGGGCTGATAGCTGATGATAGACGTCGTGCCACCTGGCACCAGGTCCGAGACTAGCCGTCTTTCCATCTGCGCTCAGTACTGTCTGGTTTATAAGCCGCATGTCGACCGTGATACCGCCGTCAATGTTAGCCGCTCCGCTCCAGAGAGTGTGGCCGCCTCCCCGAATAGCAAACAAGGCATCCTTATCCTTGGATGCAGTGACGGTCTTGACGAATAGGCTGACCTCGGAGGCGGTGGTGGGCATAAAGATGCAGGCAGGTGTTATGTCGCGCTCTTCGCCGCTATAGTAGGATGACTGGGCCGAAGCGTATACAGTGTCTTTCGGGAAGATGACACGCCCGGGGAATGTCGTATTGATGACCTGGCACATCGTCGGGCGCACCAGAACGTCTGCAGAAACAACGACGACTGGCACCACGGCCACGAGAGCACACCAGAGGAAGCCAGGCATGTTGAGACGCTGCACCAGAGAGTGAGTTCTTGGCGCTGATTATCGTAGTATAGAAGACTGAAACCAGATTCTGCACGTCAGACAAAACCGTGCCTGCATGTGTCCGACATTGGTAGGGACTTATATTCCCTGATGCATTGCGATATGTTTCTCCTCCGAACCCCTATTCGCGATCACCCAGCCAGCTTGATTTGGGTCAGGGAGTCGGAGCTGTCATGGCTGAGGTACACGGACATGTACATGCAATGGAACTCTACGGGCTCGAGCTTCAATCCTTTCCGACATACATGGCGAGCCGTGTCGGGGACTTTGACGGATCCCGTAAAGAAGACCCCGAAGTGGTAAAATGAGAATACATGTATGACTGGTTGTAGTTTGGTTGTGGCTTGGTGTTCAAGCATCTCGGCATGGCGTAGGAAGGATCTCAAAAGGATTTCGGGAATTGTCCGCGCTTACTTGACTGGATGGGGTGTATTATCCCGAATGCTACCCCTACCTTACCATGCATTTGTCTTTCATGTGCCCGCAGATTTTAGCGCCAACAACAAGAGAGGCGTCAAGAAAGCAACCTCAAGCTTACATGACCACTCGCCGCCCCTCTCATCACTCTCAAGTTCCTTCCGCAATCCTTTCATGTTCCTCACACATCGTGCTTCTACTACCTAAGCTGACCCGGCTTTTCCTGACAATATGGCGCAGCCACCACCCTCGTACACCAAGCTGATGCACTCAGCCACCTATCCCGCTATCGACCCAACCTCTCCAGCACTGTCTAGCAGCGGCAAAGTCGTCTTGATCACCGGCGCCTCGGGAGGGATTGGCCGGGCCGCTGCGCTGTCCTTTGCCGCTTCTGGACCCAAATCGCTCGTCCTTCTTGGCCGGCGTTCGGATGCCTTGGAGGAAACGGGCCAGCTCGTCCGGTCCCGCCATGCCAAATTGGCCGTCGAGACTCACCAAGTCGATCTCTGCGATGCGCCCGGGCTGCGAGCCGTCTTCGACAGTGTAGCCTCCAAGTCGGGAGGGATCGATGTCGTGGTCCACAGCGCCGGTGTTCTTGCTCCCGTCGTCCCGCTGCTGGACGCCGACCCCGCCACGTTCCTGGATGGCTACAAGACCACCGTTGTGGGCAGTCTGGCACTGGCCCAGGCCTTTGTGCTGGCCAACAACAAGTGCGGACGGCATGACGACGCCCAAGGCGACAAGCCCGTCTTCATCAATCTGACCACGGCCGGCATCCTGTTCCCGCCCTTCCGTGGCATGGGCGCCTACGCCAGCAGCAAGATGGCGGCCGTCAAGCTCCTCGAAGCCTTTGCCGCCGAGAACCCCCAGGTGCGCTTCCACCACGTGCACCCTGGCTTCCTAGACACCGCCATGTCCCGTGAGCTGGCCAAGACTACGAAGCTTCCATTCAGCTATGACGACAGTGAGTACATCGCCCCTCCAGTACGGGAAACCTAGCACAAACAAACTAACCGCCCAAACTCCAGTCTCCCTTCCTGCCGACTTTTTGGTGTGGATCGCTTCGCCTGAGGCAAAGTTCCTCAACGGCAAGCTCGTCTTTTCCGCATGGGACGTAGAAGAACTTAAAGGCCGGGAGAAGGAGATAGTCGGTGGACCTCCGGGAACTGGTGAGCTGTGGCTGGCTTTCAAAGGATTTCCACGATACATCGGAAGTCACGCTTTGGGACACTAGGGAAGCAGGCAGCCCAGCTGAGTGGGAAAAGTCAAAAAGGCGTCCCACCTGTCAACATGAGTTTAGTTAGAGGTACCAGAGACTCGTATCCCGCGATGTCGAGGCCGCTTGAAATGGCGGGGCGCGCCAGCCAAATCCGGCGGGCAGAACACACCGTTTTCTCGCTTTTTGGCGTATGTCTACCTCCCCTGCCCCCATCTTCCCTGTCCCTGGTGCCCATGTTGTCCCTGTCCCTGTTGTACACCCCCCTGCCCCCAAAACATCGCCGCACCAGCATTCTCTTCCGGAGAACTAACCGGCCATCCTCCTGTCGCCGCCCACTGCTGTCCTTGCATCTGTTGTTGATACCCCTGTTGCCCATGGGCATGGCCTTGGTAGCCAACATACTGCGACACGTGCATCCCGCTCTGAGTTGTAGGTGGCACAGCCATGTCGACATCTACCTCAAAGTCGAGCTCATAATCTTCATACTCCGAATCTGTCGTAGGGAAAGGTGATCCAGCGGCGGAAGCGGAGAGGAGGTTTGGGTTTGGTGGGCTTGACAGTCCTGGATGCGAAGCCTGGGAGGAAGCTGTGGCAGGCAAAACGCCCCCGTTGATGGCGAAGGATACCCATTTGCTTAGAACCAAGGGGTAGAAGGCGGAGGGGGTGGAGAGGATGGATTGGATCCTTGCTTCTGTGGGGGCGAGGGCTCCTCCTGTTGCAGTTGTGAGAGAGAGGACGGTGCAGGCTTCGCTGACGGAATCAGCGATGGATGAGAGGAGGGACATGAAGTCGGGTCTGACGACTACTCCCATAAGTGGAAATTGCTCTCTGATGCTTTCTGGAAGTCCGAGACCTGATACACCAGGGAAAGTAGAAGTCGACTGCAAAGCGAAGCAGAGTTGGAAGAGCAACGAAGAGAAGTACGAAAGATGCATTGTCAGTATTGGTGTTGGCAAAGCTGTCAGTGGGGCGTTTCCTCCCAAAATGGTGGACTGCCATGTGTCCAGGAAAGGTTGGAAGATCATCGCTGTTGTTGCTGCCCCCGAGGTGAAATGGATGCCGAGAGCGGAAGCATAGAGATGGGTGAGGACGGTGGGAGGGTGAGTGAGGAGAGGCTCGTGGAGGCGGAGGAAGGCGGTTTTGATGTGGGAAGCTACAAGGGCTGTTGCGGTTGTTGTTAGTGATTTTGTCTTTGATCTCTTTGAAGATAGAAGGAACGGCCGAAGGAAGCTTTGGACTCAGACTGAAGTTCGGGCTTGTTGGGTGACACATATGCAGGTCTGAGATAGTGGTGCAACGCTCAGGGGCAAGTAAACAACAACAAAGACTTACGATTGTGCATCAACTCGGAAGAGCTGCGATTCAACAACTCCAACTCATTCCTCAAGCCCACAATCCTTGCAATTCTTACTTCGTCTTCTGCTGGGTTGAGAGTGGGTGCAGCGGCTAGTAACTCGTCGTTGAGTCTCGCTATCCGTTCTTCCAAGTGCTGGATCTTGACGGTTTGGACTAGTACTCGGTCACAGGGTTGGCTGGACATTTCGAGATCGTTCACGCATTGAAGCATGTAGGGCGTAAACACTGTTGGTGGGATCTGGGATATGTGTGTGGCGGCACTATGTGGTTGTTCTCTGTTTAGCACTTGTTCTTTACTCTTTTTCCAAGTCGTTCCTCTGCATCTCTGTTTTCCAGAAGCCACAGCAACAGAAAGGAAGACTTACCATGACCGTAGATACCACACCCCGAGCAATAAACGTTTCTCAATGTCGGTTACTCTCTCCTCTACTTCTTGCGCCTGCCTCGAGCTTCGGTTAAGTCCCAAATTCCCAACCAGCGCCTCCGCAACCCCCAACAGACTGTTGAACCTGCCGCCATGCCGCGCACACCACCACCTCCACCGTCCCAGCACCACCACAACTGCCATCAGCGTCTCCAAGTTTCCCTCTCCCCTCAGTATTACTGTGCTTGAGACGTGGCTGAAGAACTGATAGACTTGTCTCCGCAAAGTCGACTCCGGCACTTTGGTTGTGGAAGTAGCTTTTTGCGTGGTAGCGGCAGCAATCCTGATGGCGGACATAAGCAGCGGCCTCTCAACCGCCAACGCCTGGCTGTTCACATTGCCCGGAACCAGTATGAATGGGAAGGTGGGTTGGATTTGGGTCAGGAAGGTCTGCAGAGTATCCTCGTCTGAAGTGGGATTCGACGGGGAGCGTGGACGACTCTGGAGGTTGTCGATGGGGGGCACAGATGTCCGAGGGACGGGAGGCGGAGAGAATGTAACGGAGAGGGAAGGCGAGGATGTTTCGGAGCGTGGAGGACCCTGTTGGAAAGGGGTTTCGACAGCGAGGTTGGAAGATGATGTTGAGGGAAAGGAGGTAAAGCCGGTGGTCGATGAGGTAGAGGGAGGTAAAAGCGAGCCGCAAGTGTCGCCGCAGAGACAAGAGGAGGCGGTATCTTTTCTGCTAGGGGGAAGCAAAGACGTTAGTTGAGAAGAGGCAAAGGGAAGTGCATGAAAGAAGAAGACAAACCTCGCAGTCCTCGACTGTCTCGGCTTCCTAGGCCTCTGCACCTGTTCCGTACATGTCTTGAGCAACCGCTCACATCTGTCGCACTTGGATCCTGGAGTCTCGGACTGTCGCGAACACTTTGCTTTGGCTGCGGCGCATTGGGCACAAGCCGTCCCCCACTTTGTTGTTTGAATGGACTTTGACTTGTTCATTGTTGTTGCTGGTGACGACTTTGAGAGGCTTCAAAGATGTCGTGATTCAAGCGTTGTGAAGAAACGCGAATGATGCCAAGCCGAGTACTGTAGTGTTGAAGAGACTGTAGATGTTTGTTGATGGCCTCTGGCCAGATATGACTTGAAGAGACTTCATTATCTTTCCATCATCACTTGAAGAGATCATCCTCGGGATATATACCTCAGCAACGGGTCAAAGCTGACTCCATCATGGTCAGTCAACAGCTTTGTCGGCCTGCAATGATATCACGCAACTCCAGTCTCCAGTCTTCGAGACTGTGGGATCCCCGGACGGAGGAACAAGGGCCCCTGTAACCGGAGATAGGGCTGAACTAGTTGCAGTGTCTGAGGCCTAGTGAGGTGTGCATGGTCAATAGTTTCCGCCCTTTCGGAGGCCCATTGACCGTGTTGGGTGCTCAGGTTGGGGACTTGGGGCTCCAGGCGTGGAGTGAGTGGTGACATGGCAAGCAGTTGCCGTCGTTGCAGTGGAGAGACTGGACATGGGACAAGAAAAAAGGGGGTATCATTGCACCACTGCACTGCAGGCGCAGGAAGTCACAAAATTGCAAGAATAAGGTTGAAGGCCTCTTGGGGGGCAGTAAATAAATACCTCTTAAAGACTAGATAAGACCTCCTGGGGACAAGTAAATACCTCTTGGGAAGCAGATATGACCTCTTGGGGACTAGTAAATACCTCGTTGGGAACATTCTTGTGTTTCTTCTCACGTATCATGCACCCCGGTCCGTTATATCTATTGCTTTCTTCTGGAAGAAGTTATGTCCTAGCGCCCGGCACGGCGGGACGGGACCGCCAGACAACATCAGCAGTCAGCGGCCAGCAGCCAGTAGACAGCAGGGTAAATCACCCCTGGTTGTTCCCTGTTGTTGTCGCGCTTAGCCTACTCCAGCCGCGGGTGGGTGTAGCCAAGGAAGTTCTTGTTGTCTGCCTGTCACTGGTCCAGGTAGCGAGAAATATCCCAGTGTTCATTGTAACCAGGCCATCAGGCAGCAAATTAGGCCTCCAAAAGGGGCTTGAACTCTGTTAGGACAGCAGCGGAAAACACCAAAGAAGAAGTTCCGCGCTTGATGATGCCTCTGGGAATACTGTGATGTCCCCAACAATCTTCAAACAAGCGAGATGGAACCGTAGGGACGGAGTTAGGTACCCGCGACAGAAGCAACTGCAACCTTGCTGGCTGGTAGTTTGAGGGAAGAAGAGAGATAATTCGTCGAGTTACCGGTTGGTCTTTGCCTAGATCACCTTGGCTTCTAATCCAGTGAGTTGTGTGCCGGAACCGGCACTTCTAGTGGATCAAGTCCGCTCTCGGCTATGGGTTACGGTACTTGTCGCTGTCAGAGTGATGCGTGATGGGATCGTGCACTGCTTCATGGTGGTGATCATCGGTTCGTGAATGGCCTGAACGGAGAGGCCTCGCTGGAGACTTCGGGATGATCGCTTGGCCGCTTGGCGATGTCGGCGGGAAACTTTGGAGGGGAAAAAGTTGGAGATCGTCGCCGAGCTGGTGGCTAGTGTCTCTCCGTCGTGAGTCGGCCCCGATACTATCGCAGCTTTTGCGGAGTTGAAAGTCATATGACTTGACTTAAGGTGATGATAGCGCGTTCGTTGACAACAACTCTTTGTCAGTCTTCTTTTGACTCTCAACCTCTACTGGTCAGATTCCGGTTAAGGTTGATTTGAGTACTGATTTGATGTCGCTTTCTCTCAGTGGTCGTGATCGTCAGTCTCCCCCTGAAAGTGGCTCTGCAGTTACATACGAACCTTATCTCAATGACAGCATTCCCGTCCATATCCCAAAACTCGCGGAGAGGAACCACCAGTGTCGAAGCACACCGTGACTTGAGTGTCATGGAGGTGGTGATGGTCCTTGAGTGACATTGACATGCACACAGTGTACAGCCCCTAGCCCTATAGGGCCCATAGGGCTATGGCATGCAAGGGTGCCATCAGTTTGACCGCAATGCACCCAGTGCAATTTTCCTTTCTTCAGCACTCTTGAACGCTCAGTGGTCGAAAAACGGCCTTCCCCGTAGTTTCTGGCTTATGGTTCACGCACATGCAAAGGTCCCACTGTTAGGTACACCGCTTCAATGCTTCCAGTGTCCCATCCGCTTAAACTAGGGCGATGCTGGCTTGCCGTATGCATCTCGCTAGGGACTTGTGGGGAGAAGCCAAGAAAAAGCCGTGAGCCATTCCCGGTTTCGTCAAGTTGTCGAAACATGTGATAAGGCGAGAAGGATGAGACTAATAGTGCTGAATTGTATGGAATCGTGAATTGAGGTTCCCTGCCGTTGTCGGTTGTGTAACTCGAAAGTGGTTGCCTCAATCCTTCTCGTTTTCCCGGGTCCGCCGATGATATGGTTCTTCCGTTCGAGGTGACAACGTCAGCAGGCTACAAAATTAATTGGGACCGAGGAGGTTTCATCAATATCCGGAAAGGAACATGGCTTGGAATACCAGGGTGACAGGAGGTCCATGATGGTCACGAATCGAGTGACACTCCTCTGCCAACTTGTGAATTTGCCAGCGTTCCGATTCATCCACATTCCGACCCAGGGAGGGCTCCCGTCGATGATTGTGTAGACCTAAGACGGCCCGACGCACCAAATATGGCAGGTAGGTCAGACGGAACGACGGATTGAGATCACGACGGTTACAGATAGGACGTGATGGACGATGAAAGTGTCGATGTCGATTTTCGGCAGATGGAATATCAGCCCAGCTCGGCGTCAACGAACCAACGGGACGCTGAAGGATTCTCGCTAGAGGGGAGACTATCCCCGAAACGGGGAGCGGGTGGTGCATTTTTGGGGCGCAGGTTGATGCCAAGTCTCGAACCCTGGGTGAGGACAAGGAGGTGTCCTGAGTGTTTCGATGGAGACAGAATCCACGTTGCGGTTCAAAGATTTGAAGTCCCTGATAGGCGTCGAGGAAAAAGAGTTGATGAGACACGAGATACCGTAATCTTTGTGGGATTTTGGCGAGGAGAGGTTGCGATGTTGTTGACTTGTGCGAGAAATATTGTGCATCACGGATCGACGATGTCGTGGAACAGTGACACTGGCCAAGATATAAAGACCTCGAAAATGGATTACCTTACTCAGCCGGTTTTGGCTCCCCGCCTTTTGGCAACTGAGCTTTCTTCACCACCTCGTTTATCCAGAAGTTCGATCTTTCCATGTCTGTCGGTGTTGCCGGCGGCGTTGGGGTTTAAAGGGAAGGAAGAAGGGACAGCAAAGACTGCCCAATTGTAAGTCAAACTTCTCGAAGACTGCAGCTGCAGCTCAAGAAACGCGAGCTTCTTTTCCCGGTGTGTTGCAGACTTGCCATCTCATTTCGAGAGATGGATGATTCGTACATCCAGACTTCCAGAGGAAGTCGCTGTCGTTGTTGCCGAAACTCTTCACCCCCTTCCTTCTATCCAACCTCAACCAACTTTGCAACCCCATCCCAAGTCCCCGGCACTTACTGCTGGTTCTTCTCCAACCTCCAAACCATGCTCGTCAACGGCACGCCGTAGCAATCATACGTCTCCATACTCTCAAACCCGCAAACCTCATAAAGCGGCTTGCCGGCTTCGGTAGCCGTCAAATACGCATCCCTTCCCTCCTTCCTCGCGAACTCCAGACCCCAGTTCAACAACTTCCTGCCAATTCCCCTCCTGTGCTGCTTGGGATCAACGCTGATCAAGATCGCATCTGTCCATCTCTTCGTCAGTCCACGCTCCAACCTCCTTTTCCATCTCACGCTTCGCCAATACTCACACCAATAATCTTCATGGCCCTTAGGTCCCAAAGCCTCCTTGTCCTTCGCCGTAAACCTCTCCACAACCTTAGAAAACATCTCCTTGTCATACGTCGCCGGCCTAACCTCCACGCCCAACACCTCTGGTCCCTCGGGACCAGGCTTCTGCCAGTGCGCAGAACCCAGGATTTCCTTCTCCTCACCGGTGGAATCGTCAACTTCCACGGCAACCACGCATGGCTTCCCCTCGCGCATCCGCTTGATGTACATGGACGTGCGCCATGTGATCTCGTCGGCGGTCAGATCAGCTTCGGTGACAGTTGCGGTGGCCAGTTGGGAGCGGGGGAAGATGAGGGGAGAAAGGGAGTCGGCGAAGGCGGCTGTGGCGATGCGGGCGATGAAGGGGGCGTCGGCTTCGGTGGCGGGGCGGAGGGTGATGGTCATTTTGGCCGTTTGCTTGATGATGTGGTTATTGTGGTGAATAGGTGAGTTGACCAAGGTATAGTGAGGTGAGTGATGAGAAGAGCTGAAAATATCCCAAAGCGGATCCGGTTCCCGGGGTTGGTTGCGTCGGTGTCGGTGGATTATATCCTCCCAAAGGCGTTCCGTTCCGGGTTTCCGGCCTCTCCGGATCCCGGTCCTGAGTCCTTGGCCGGAGGAGTCAACGGCGTGGACTTGACACCTGGCATCGTCAGAATTTTTGCGTGTTCTTGCACGATTTGGTAATGCCAATAACCGCTGATGGAACCCTCCTGTAGCGCTTACGCTCACCACTGGCTCACGGCTTGCACCGCCCTAATCCTTCTGTATTTCCAGGGCAACGACATCGCTTCCGGGCTTCGCGATCCACCGCTGCCGTCGGAGGTGGCGGGGGAGTTGCCGGCCCGGGAGAAAATATGAGGCCCACTGGACAGCGCCGACGCTGATGTCAACAGAATGCCGGAAAAGGAAGGCAAACGACAGCCGGTGCAGCAACAGAGAACGATGGCATTGTAAGCGCCTATCCCTGAAATACTGTGAAGTTCAGAGCGTAAGAGAAATCTGATCACATTTGTAAGTGATGCGGCCTGGGAAGTTGATGATTGGAACGGGAGACAAAGTCAGGAGGAAAGTAAACAAAAACGCACACAGGAGGAAAGGACTCGGGAGCGGAAGGATCATCACCAACGCAAATGCCCTGTAGAATTGTTAGTGACCCTGCTGAAGCGCAATTCTGTCGGTCGTCACAAGCTAGCCCAGAGGATGGACTAAAACAAAACTATTTATGTCAATAAGTCTGGGAGACACAGAGCTACACCTATCCGACTGGACAATCGTTTCTCTATTGATGTGATGGAGGAAGCCTCTAAATAGCGATGCGGCAGTCATCGACGGCACCATCTTCGAGTGCATGAGCGAAGTCAACACAGTTTCCGTGCGTATGACCCACTTTTCCATGATCCCTGTCGGTGAATCGGGACCTCCACACGCACTTCGTGGCATTTTCGACCGCTGTAAAAATTGTTAGTGACCCTTCTGAAGAAAAAGGCTGCAATTGCACATCTCCAATTCCAATGGAAACTTCCACTCACAGCCTCAGCTCACAGCCTCATGCTCTGCTCGCCAAGGCCACCACATACCAGGTGTCCCGCCGCCTGCGCCTCAAAGAACCAGACATAATTCATATTATCTGGATGTTTGAGTGTTATAGGCGTCGCTTGTTACACTGGTTCTCACCATCTCATCGGCCATGACGAGACGACAGGAAAAGCCGTGGACTGACGAACAAAGCTGGCCTTTTTCTGCCTGGCTGCCCGGCTGCCCTTTGTTTACTTTCCCCTGAAATACACATGTGCTGTGGAGAACCAGACAAGAAGACTCACTTGTTCTGCATCTTGTCATGAACCTCAAAGTCCATGCTCGACACTCAACTCTTTCTCTCCATCATGTCATCTCCTCCCATCCTCTTTTATCTCCTTTCCTATGATGTCCTTCCCTCTTTCTACCTTGTCCTGTCGACCTCTTTTATAGTTGCTTCACCTTTCCCCCTTTCACATCCCTACTACCTACTTTGCCCCTTCCAGCCCCTTGATCTTGGTCCCCCCATCAACCAACGGCACCCTAAACAACCCAAACGGCCTCCTCCTCCTCCGATCCCCCTCATTCCCTCCTCCCCCCGGGGACCACACCGCCCCCGACAAATGCAACTGATTACTCGTGAAATACAGATACCCATGATCCTCCGCCACGCTGAGCGTATCAACCCATCCGATCCTCGGATCTCTGACGACCACCGTCTGCGTTGTCCCCGTTGCAGGGTCAAACGCCACCACGGCGTTGGCCTCCTGGTTGCCTTTGTAGATTAGGCCGTTGGAGTCGGTTTCTAGACCATCGGAGGAGCCGGTTTGGCCGTGGTTCATTACCGCTTCTGCGAGTTCTTGGTCGGCGGCTGCGTCGTCAGGGCGGCGGCGGAGGAGGGAGGTGGGCACGGAGTACAAGTTCTTGCTGGCTAGGGGCGTGTAGAAGAGTGTTTCGCTGTCTGGAGAGATGGCGATCCCGTCGGAGCCGAAGGGGATGTATCCGGGAGGTTTTGTGGTGGTCAGGTTACCGGAGGGAGGATGGCCGGGGTCAGGGACGTAGTACAGTGGTTGGCCCCAGACGAAGGGAAGGAATTTCTCCTCTGGCAATACTGTTGGGTGTCGGTGTAAACGCCGCCAGCTGTCGCCAGTGCCCAAGTCGACGACGATAACCCCGTTTTGTCCAGTGGACGAGGAGTCGGTTATGTATGCCACTCCTTGCCCTTCCCCTTGGCCGGGAGAGGTGAGATTGGGACGCAAATTAAAGCGGACATCGTTGAGGTAGGTATCTCCAGGCAGGGCGACTTCGGGAGGGAAGAGGATCGTTTTGAAGATTTTGTCGGTGGATAAATCGACGCCAACGAGTTTGGGCCCGCCATAGCTGGAGGGGAGGAGGATTACGGAGCCGTTGGGGAAGGTGTACAGCGGCCTTCCCGTGTCCAAAATCCATAACCGATCTTTGGGATCAACGACCACGCTTTGTACGGCGATCAAATAGTCCGTACTCCCGCATCCGATTGGGTTTTGGGGATCAGTCAGGTTCACGGCACCGCCGGAGCAGGGAGGGGTGTTCATCTCCACAGAGGGATAGGCTTTTTCCGTGGAGGGAGAGGTGAGTTCCCCAACAGTGAAGATCCCGGGTGTGCCGTTGTTGACGTTCGTCGGGTCGAGACCGCCGGGGAAATTGGAGAAGAGCCGGCCGGTGCTGGAGACGGCTATTCCAGTGGGCCATTGACCGAATTTGAAGTAAGCGTGGGCAGCCTCGAGAGGGGGTCCGGAGACGCCTGGATCGGCAGGGAAGGTGAAGTTGTAGGGGTTATTGTCGTGTTCACCGGCGTTGACTGCCAGCGTCTGCATGAGGAGGAAAGTGAGGGTGGTGAGGCGGGTCATGTCGACAGTGACGATGGTTTCAGCTTGCGTGGTGAAGACTGAAGTTGGAGCAGACATTCTCGAGGAAAGGGGAGGTTTATGATGAATGTGACAGTCCCTTTATAGAGGTACTATCGTTGCACGGCATCTTGTGACAGGGATGATGACTGGTACCGGGAAAACCAACGGTTGACATCATCGAGTGATCATAGAGCGAGCGGACTGCGGACCGAGCCGGGAATGATTATGTCTCGGCATTGGAACATCAAGGATGCGTTGCGACAGAAGTGTATTTCCAAGCATTGTTCCGTATGGCGCGACAGAAACGCTGATGTCTTCCAGTTATACGTCCTTTAATGAGGTGGATAAAGTCTATGCCAGTACGCCAAAATGCAGGCCGTTACTAACGACCAACTTCCGTAACACCGGAATGTTACACGAAGGGTATCACTCGGCAAGATGTCCGGAAGTGGTACCCCTGTTCATAATGCAAGGAGATGAATGGAATGAATCAAGAAAGATAGCGTAGAGGTACCTAGGTAGGAATGAAAGCAGGTTAAGCGAAGTAGATACTGTGTTTGGCAAGATTAGCTGAAGAAGAGGTGTTGAGAACGGGCAAGTAAGATGATTAAAGCCAATACAGGAATGAAGAAAACAGAAAGAAGGGAAGCAACGATCAGGAAGAAAGCTGCAACCGCAAGCATGAGAAGGAAGACAAAGTCCGATCATGCCACCCCATCATACAAACACATGTTGACAAACTCCGATAGTCCCACTCAAACGACGAAAGACCACAGATTTACCAATGAAATCCCTGAGACCTTTCCCTTACCGCGAATGCCGAAGCCCTCCGTCAAGCGAACGCCTTCCGATGCCGAATACGACCGGATGTAGTTGGTCCTGGGGACGACTCCCGCTTCCGCCTCCACCTCCACTTCCCTTCCGTCCCGCCTCCCTCCTATCCCCGGATTTCAGCCCCTGCCCGGATCTCCAGACCTCCGGACCTCCGGACTCAATACCACTCCGGCCTCCTACCCCCCCAACACCCCAACAACCTCTCCACCGCCCCCCTCCAACTCCTCGCCATCTCCCCCGCCAACATCCCTTTTTCATCTTCACTCGCCTGTCTCCCGCCCCAATACCCCTCCCAACCCGCCTCCTCCCACGCCACCTGCTCCACCAGTCTTCCCTCCTCACTCAGCAATATTTTGTTCAAAACCAACCAAGCCAAATTCCAACTCCTATTACTATCCGGGTCTGCTCTGACCAAGTTGACGGCCAAGGGGATGATCTGGGCGCTGAAGGGGTATTCCGGTGTCAAGCCGCGGAGCTCAACTAAGAGGGAGGAAGTGGTTACGACGTAATTCTCGAAGGCGGCGGTCATGGGGGCTTGAAACAAAGAAATTTCGGAGGGGGGGATTGAGGCAGAAGAAGGGGAGGTGGACGAAGAAGGGGAGGTGATGGAGGAGGTGATGGTAAGTTCGAGGTGGAGGAGGGAGGAGAGAGTTGTTGGGGGGTTGGTGGTTAGGTGGGAGAGGAGGGTGAGGGTTTGCTTTTTGGAAAGGGGGGGTTAGTATAGTTAGGAGAGAAGGGAAAGGGGGGGGGGGTTGAGGGGAGAAGAGGGGGGGAGGTTGAGGGGAGGGGATGAAGGGTGGGAGGGGGTAAAGGGGGATGGGAAGAAGAAGGGGAGGAGGAGGAGGAAGACATACTTGAGATGGACGACTGCTGGTGCTGGAACGGCTACCGCTTGAGCGGGTACTGCCGCTGTGGCTGGACCTGCTGGATCTTGAGGACGACATTGGTTCTTGTTTGTGTTAAGGACTGGACCTTCTGTTGATAGTGGTATGATAAGAGGAGTTTGAAGCGTTGTGAGGACGGCAAGTGTCTTTGCTGATCTCGACTCTCTGGTGAATAGCTTCAAAGATGCGGTCGTCGATGCTCTTGAGTCTTTGTGTCTTCAGTCTCGAACTGCCTGCTGCTTGTTGCTCACTTGCCTCCATCACCATCTCCATCCAAGCGGCCCCGTCCTTTATATCCATCCCGAACAACTCACCCTCAACGTCCAGAAGCCGTCACCGCCTGGCCTATTGTCTGTTCAACAACCAGCATGCCGCTGGATGATGATGACGATAGATAATGATGATGGTGTTGAGTCAGGCCCAGTCCAGCTCCAGCTCCACTTTCTGTCCCAGTGCCGGTGATGATGCTGCCTCAGACATTCCATCCATCCAATCCAGACCTTTAGACAATCACCTTGCTTTCTTCGCCGTGGACAGCTTGAGATTCAGCCAAACACGAACACCACACAGAAGTCGATACATACGGCGGGTACCGTAGGGCTGAAACCGGGCATGACAATTCCACATGGCACGAACAACGGTCCAGCCGATGATCCATCCCGCCGCCATCCCAGCCCGTCATCACTCGACGATGGTAACGCTCCTACTTCTCAGTGGTCTGAAAGGGAAGTGACAAACGCCCTATAGGGCTGAAGGTGATGTAACATCGTTCTGGCGGTGTCAGATACTGGTTGCTCTTGTCTGGTCCATTTCTGGTTGAGAGCAAGATCTGATGTTACCTAGATCAGGCACCATCTTTTTCGTGATCTCGGTGTCGGTCCTATGGGGGTACTTGGAACCAGTGGATGGTATGGTATGGGAGCCTTGGATGAGTTGACAGCACATCATATGTCGGTGACATTGGATCCCGTTGACGGACAACACATGGCTGTATGGATAAGTTGGTCGGTTTGCGGCGGGCTCTGTGATTTGCCATTTTGGCGAGTTGGTGATGATGCCCCGGTAAACTTCTTTCCTCCGAGATTTGGACCGAGGATGGTGTGGACGGGATAGGTGATCAAGGCTGATACCGGTGACTTCTGAGGAAAGAGGGTAGTAGTCCAGTTGTGGAGTTGCGGGATCCATAGACGGTATGATAATATGATCAATGACAGGAAAAATGAACGGTCACACACCGCGGAAGCTGGTGGCTTCGTCCCGTTAGAGCAAAGTCCCCCCTCCCAATGCGTAGACCTGGTTGGATATCTCTCTCTCAGTCAACAGGAACTGTGTTTTAGGTCGGTTGTATCCTTGGTTGCTTACACACTCCTATCCCCGTATCAATCCTCCATGTACCTGGTGGCAGTGGTAGTGGTAGTCCTAATCAGGGGAATAGCCCATGGGCAGTGGAAGTAGGACTGTGGGACATAAGAGGCGTGAGCAGCAGAGCCTCCTTCATCAGATGCAACCCCAAATACCGAGGGATTGTAGATCAAGGATGTGTGTGGCACATGGGTTCCCGCCGTTCAAGGTCCCAGCTAGTGCCGTATCGTGCCAGGGGTTTCGAGAAATTGGACGCCGCCTGGATCTGTTCTTGGACCAACAACAGTTATACAGCAGGTGATGATCCAATGGGAGGTTCACTTTAGCGAGTCGACGGCAGTACAAATTTTGCATATTTGTTCAAGGTACTAGGCCATTGACCAAGGCAGTCAACAACCGGCGATGACCCAGCAATTGTTAACTGGTCTGCAGCCTTGTTTGGTTGTTAGATTGAGCACTCCGTCCAACGATATTCAGTTCTATTACTCATCAACAATAGCACGGATTGTGGCTGCTGTCGCCTCAAGGCCCCCACCGACGTTGAGCCACACAGACGTGAAGCTGTGAGCGTATACATGCTCTGAACTAAGAGTTTTGGTGATATGGCTCATGTATATTGGGGCGGAGCTAGACGTCTCCCATCACTGGATAGTTTCTAGCTTGGACAATGATGTCTATCATCGTTACTTTGTCGTGATGTTGCTGAATAAGAACCACGGCCAAGTGTGAGCTTGAAACGGCAGTGATATGAACACAGCCCCCAACTTGGTAAAAGAAATAGCCTCAACCAACGTCGAAGCAAGGTAGGAGGAGTCCTTTGGTTGGTTACACGAACGTTGAAACTCCGGATATTGTTTAGGCACCCGAATTTCTCCCATGCGGTATACCCTTGTGGTGGGATCAATAAGCTTTCCTTTGCTATTTCCGCCAAGACTTCTGCGGAACATGTGCGCGATGCGGAATGTGGCCGATTACTTAGCCAATTGGCGGTCAGGGGCACCGATTCGTTCGTGGATGGGTTAGAGGCGTGAGAGGTAAGCACCAGTACCGATGTCGACAGACTTGCGAACTTGAAGGTCAGAATAGTCCTTGACGTTGAGAAGAGGATCGATATACTTCGCAGATGGTGTAGGGTATTTAGGGCGACGGTGTCCCATGTGTTTGGTTATGAAACATTGGAGTTCAGGCGATATGAGCTTGATCTGCTTCCATGGTGGTCCAACCCGGGCGCCGTGCTGGCGTGCTCTGGTCGAGAGTCCGCTCATGGCAAAGGTCAACTGCATCTGAACAACAAACTTTGGAATCGCGACGGCCTCCCGAGTAAATATATCTCCATCGTCCCCAAAAGAAGAGCAAGATGACCAAGCATGGTGCATGATGGTGTGCACAAAACCCAACTGTCTGGGGACGGCGCGGGTTCGGCAGAGAACGCGGGTCAGACCGTGAGCAAGAACTTTGCATCGGGCAGTGATGGGTAGGCCATAGGGCTGAAGCCGGAATGGATGAGAAGTGGAATATGACATCGATTTGTCCCGCTCGTAAAATAACTTTGTCGGGCTGAGGTACTTGTATGTTGTGCACAGCCGATGCAGCTCCGGATTGGCCAATCCGTCCCTATCCAATGTCCGTTGTGTCGATGTACCTTACCCATCTTTCTTACCGCCTCCCTCCTTTGTTACACCCCGCAAAAGTTTTCGTCTTGGCGACGGCTTTTGCTCCGGTAGGGCTGATGCCTCGAATAACGAGGTGGGGTGAAAGCGTTGTGGTTTGACGTGCTCCGAGCCGGTATCTCCCACAATGTCCGGCGATTAGTGTTGACCATCATTGATCATCGGCATATGGTACCGGCAAATCGAAAAAACCGGAGAGGCCCGATAGGAGGGAGCCATTCGGGGTGTTCCGCATCTTCAAGAGAGACGTCAAGGCAGCGCTCGGTATATCATCGACTTGCCTGGTGGTGATTGTTGATTGTCCTGAGGCAGCCTGCTAACTGTGGCCAAGTAAGTGCCTTTGTAACACCGCCGGCGAAGGTTCGTGTCAAGACCACTCGTTCGAAGCGAAAATATCCACCGCCCGAAGGCATCACTACTGCCACTTCTGGTGTGATGAGGTTGCCTTAACTTGTGGTTGCCTGTAATAACATACCGAAGAGTTGAGCGTGAACGCAGCTGCGATGAAGAAGTCCGGGACCGACATGACAAGCAGGCAACCAAGTGGAACAATCAAGAAAGACAGACGGAAGACATGTGATAATGCAAATCAATTCAGTTACCGCTGGTCGCATGATGCTCGTTATACCCAAAAGACAGAAAGGAAATCGTTATCGAACCCGGGCTTTCGTTCATCATCCGGCGGGCCCATCATCTATCGTCGATCGTGTCATCGAGTCGTTGGTCGTATATCGTCCTGTCATATCATTCTCCGTTCCCATATCATTTTGTACATCTCCATCATCAACGGTGGTGAATCACCGATCACCGGTCCGAATCATTGGCGGCCTCCTCGTCGTTATCCTCCTCATCCTCCCCCTTTCCTTGCCAGTCGGCGCTTTCCAGTTCGTTTCCGCGGATCAGCAGCGTGCCCAACCACCCAAGAAGGGCGACACCAGCAAATACACCCCAGGCAATTGCCTCTCCCTTGGGACGGACATGATTCGTCAAAGTGAAAAGTCCGCCGGAGATGAACGGGCCCACGCTACGACCAGCAGCGGAAAGGGTTTGGGCAATGCCGTTAAGTGTACCGAGGGACTCGTGGGAGGGAGCGGAGTTTGTGATCTACGGTGAAGTGACGTTAGCAAGTACAATGCTAAGAGGAGAGATTAATAGGAGAACACGTACCAGAAGCATGACGCTGCTCAACCCACCAACGGCGCAAATGTTCTTGAGCAACAGAATGACTCCCAACTCGCTGTACAACCAAGCTTTGCCAGACCCAATCCCGAACCAAGTGTTCTCCTGGTCGATGTAACCGATCCAGGGCATGAGCGCCATGGAGATGGCCATTCCCAGAAGCGAGTATCTGTATGTACCCATGTTGCCCGTGCGCGCCTTCAGCGGTTGGAAAACGAAGGCCTGGAAGACGATGGTAGCCAATCCTGCCAGAGACAAGCTGAGGCCGATGGTGCTGGGGCCCAGGTTACGACCGTTAGGGGGCGGCGCGGAGGCGAAGATGGGGTAGAGCGAGTTGAAGGAGATGTTGGTCAGCTGGAAGACGAGATAGGTGCAGAGCAGGATCAATGTGGTACGGTTGGCTAGTTGGCGGAAAGCGGATTTTTGGTCCGAGGCAATGTCCTTGGCGCTTGCGGCGTCACCATCCTCCCCGAGGAGGGCTTCGCTTTCGTTGTTTTCGTGGTTGGATTTCTTGTTTCTGCCAAGACAGCCGGCGAGGAGCGTGCGAGCCTTGTTAAACATGGTAGTGTAGTCGCTGGCGTCTTCTTCCTCGTCCTTTTCCAATGTCTCCCGGAACCAGATGGCGAGAACGATGACGGCAACGAACAGGAAGCCGGCGCTCATGAGGTTAGGGCCAAGGAATGGGTACTTGTCGGCCCCAACAGTACCGACCAGCAGACCACCAAGAGCAGGACCGGTGATGCTACCGAGGCTGTAAATGACAGGAAGCCAGGTGAAGGCTCTGCTCTGATTTGTGCGATCCGTGACCTCTCCCAGCGCTGTTGGTACGACGGCTGCATTTCCATTGAGCAATCCCATGGCAATATGAACAAGGATAAGCTGGACGTATGTCTTGCAGAACCCGAAGAACATGAAACAGCCCATCAGTAGAAGGGTGCCCATCAGCATGACAGGTTTGCGACCGATGCGATCCGAGAGGTAGCCCCAGAACAGGTTCGTCACCAGCTGTGCAAGAGCGAATGCCGAAGCCAAAAGACCAACGTACAATCCCTCGTCGCCATCAGGAATCTCGTCAAAAGATGCCACCATGGTCGGAATGTATGGACCAATGGAGTTTAGGGCTGTCTGTTCGGCTAGGGACAACAGCGCTAGGAGGCCCAGCTGTTTCCATGGTAGCGGTGTGACGGCGTCGCCTTCACCCCGTGATGTATCCGATATGCTTCTATCGTCGTCGCCACCTCCGCGTCGTTGTTGGGCATATGTAGACCACGGGTCGTTTCGCGGTGGTGAGGAGGGAGTCTTGGGTGGTTGTATTAGGAAGGTATGGTATTTGTGGGTGGATTGTCGTCGGATGGGACGTATCGAGGCAACCGAGGTTCTTCGAGCGTTGTCGGAGGGGTGACGAGGGTCTTCGTAGGCGCTGTTGAACAGGGGAAACGGAGCGCCTGCGTGGAATGACCCAGATGAGGTAGTACGCTGTGGTCGTGGAGCGCGAGGAGTTCGAGGGGTTCGCGGAGTTTGTGGTCGTGATGATGAGGATGCGCCGGCGGCCGTGTTGGCGGCGGCAGTGGGTTGGACCATGACGTCCGAGATCAATCGTCAATGTTGGTGGGCAGACAATGCGCGATGCAGGAGCTGAAGCGGTGAAATGCAGGTACAGGTAGGTAGGGTCGAGATATGTACAATCGCGGCGGTCGCGACTACGGTGTGCGGTTTGGTTAGAGTATCGGGATGACGATGCGATCGGCCGACGAATCGGATTTGGTTTTGCGGTGGTTGATGGTCCGATGTCGTCCGCCTTGATTGACGATGTTCTTGTCGGATTAATTCAGAAAACAGAGACGGAAGAAGGGGGGATGCCTCAATTAAGACTGACGAGAAGCGAAATGCTGGTGAAACGATAATATTGCTAGCTCCGAGCGGAACTACAATGTCGTGATACGTGGGCGTCCATTTGAGGAAGTCGAGTTTGTTGGGAGAGAAAATGGAGAAAAGGAAGACGAATTGGATTGAAACTTGAATTGGCGATCATCGAGTGTGAAGGAGCCAATCACATCGCGTGCAATTACTCCATCTTTTCTCAATTCGGTTCTTCAGTGGAGTCTCAGCAATGATGTCACTGATTGGACCCGACAGCGTCCCCCGCCATTGAACGCCGGAAGAAGCCTGAAACAGTCACTGATTTCCGGGGTTCCATGCTCTGTCTTTTTCGGCGTTGTGTCGGCGTCGCTTATCGAACAATATGAGATCTCAACGTCAACTCCAACTGCTCAAAATCACGATGTCAGCACTTGAGCCTCAAACAGTAGGCATCAAGTATTCTGAGTGATGTGTAACGAATGTTACTTGTGGAACTGCAGGCACTCTTAGAGCCTTAGCATAACGTTCATTGAAGCCTCAGTGTGTGAATGGGCCATATTGGCCAGCTTCAACATTTTTCCCCATCTGCGATATTGAGACTCATCTCGAAGGTACCCGTAGAAAACTCGTGAAACTCGGAATGGCTCTAGAAGGTTAAAGGTGTCCGGAGGTCGTACTTGTGCCTACTGACTGCCGCAAAGCGACTGACAAAACTCCCGGCATGTGTTTACTCCTGCGTCTGAACCATTCTGAGTTTCACGAGTTTCTACGGTACCAGGCTCGACTACGTACCACGCTCACAACTATCAACATGGCAGCAGCATGTATGTACGGGTATTCATTAACATCAATATGTACAACGCAAGGTAGAGCTGTTATTCTACACGGACTCAACCCTTCACCTCCTTCTTCCCACCAGACCACATTCCACATCTCACCCCCCGTCTTCACTCAGAAACACCATCTTCCAGGCGCCTAAGAGAAAACAACGGTCTTGCCATTGTTAAGGAACAGCCTCTGCTCGGCATACCACTTCACCGCCGCCGCCAAAACCTGGCTCTCCACATTCGATCCCTCATCCACCAACCTTTCCGGTCCCATGCCATGATCGACTCTGGTAACCCTCTGCTCAATAATGGGGCCCTCATCCAAATCCGCCGTGACGAAATGCGCCGTGGCACCGATAATCTTGACACCCCTCTCGTACGCCTGATGGTAGGGCTTCGCGCCCTTGAAAGATGGCAAGAAGGAGTGGTGAATGTTGATGATGCGTCCAGACATGGCCTCGCACAGAGTTGGCGACAAAACCTGCATGTAGCGGGCGAGCACGATAAGCTCGATGCCGTGCTGCTTGGCCAGCTCGAGGACCTGCGATTCCTGCTGGGCCTTGGTGTCCTTGGTCACAGGCAAGTGGTGGAACTCGATGCCGTAGGACTGGGCCAGAGGCTCAAAGGTAGGGTGGTTGGACACGATGAGGGGGATGTCGATGGGGAGCTGGCCGGTCTTGGCGCGGAAGAGGAGGTCGTTGAGGCAGTGGCCGATCTTGGAGACCATGATCAGGACCCGCGTCTTTTGCGAGACGGGCCGGATCTTGTACTCCATTTGGTACTCGGTTGCGAGCTTGTTGAAGGGCTCGATGAGATGCTCGGTCGAGGGAGTCGGCGTAGGGCCAAAGTGCACGCGCATGAAGAATTTTTCGGAGACGGGGTCGGAGAATTGTTGGAGGTCGAGAATGTTGTGGCCCTCCTGGGCGAACACGCCAGTGACGGCGTGCACGATGCCCGGCTTGTCAGGGCATGACAGGGTGAGGATGTGGTCGTTGGTGATGGCGGGCATTGTTGAAATGTGGGTGGTGGTGGTGATGTTGAGGTGTGGTGGTGAGTGATGAGGTCCGAATGTCAAAGCTGTCAAACAGTGAAATATAACTTTAGTTCATAGCTCCAAATATGGAACCCTTTTCACTGACGCGTGCCCGGTGGGGTTTTAATGACTCATGGGATCCACGTTGCGGCATTCGGAGTTCTAGAAACGGCCCGGCTCCAGCAATGTGTCCACTCGGCATGTCAATCCTTGTCGATGTTGACGGCAATGTCAACTGTCAACAAGGCGAGGGTTAGGGTATTCGCGGGTACTTGATCCTCATCTTGGTGTTTTTTTTCTCTTTTCTCACAACACATCGGCGAGGCCATGGAGTTGTCTTGGGACATCTGTCAGCACCGCGGCGAGCTATTATTATTCGAATTTATCAAACATGGGCCTTTGATCTCCCGATCCTCCCAATTGGCTCCTTTGCATAAACACCGATTGCTTGCCAAATGCCAATGTCGCCGACATCGGTCCCTTTATTTCCGTCTTCCGATTCCGTCTTCCGACTTCCGTCCGGGCCCTTTGAGGACCTTGATGGTTCATTTTTGATTGCCCGTCTCTTTTCACCCCAAAACCTCAACATTCTCTTCCAACACTCCTTCTTCGAAATTCACTCGGCCTTTGACCACTGCAGTCAACGTGAAGCTCACAATTTCGTCTTTGCCATTGGCCAAGTGGTCATGTCGTCGGGCCCGACATCTGCAAGTTTGCAGAGTTGGAGAAGGAGCGTTCGTGAACTAGGGGGCTAAATTTGAGGATCACAGATTTGATGCACCACCTCACCTTCCGAAGTTCTCTCTCTCGTCCCGTCGTTCTTACCTTTCCCGAGGAACGCTCATCATATTGAGGCTCAACCGCTTTTCATGTCTTTCTCGCCATTGGCTACAAGCCTGTCACCGGACTTCTGGTGGCTTACGGTTTTGGGGAAGGAGCACTCGAGCTGTAGAGGGGTACCTTTATGCAGCTGCGTTTGCACTTTGGATGATGAAATTTTTTCTTTTCTCTTCCGGAACATCAGTATTCTTCATTTCGCGACCAACCTCCGCCTTGTCAACTTCCAGCTCCGTTTCAAATAAATCCCTAACAAAATCCCATCAAAATGAAGCGACGCCCAGAAGCCAATTGACATGTACAAGTCACGGCCTCCTCATCAAACCGCCGACACTTTTCCACGCTTTGAACTCTTCTCCTTGGACTGGTGCAGGCCACTCCATGCCCTCCCCAGCCTGTCACTCCTCTTCCTCTCATAATCCCTCGTCCTCACCATATTCCAGACCAAAATAACCACTAAATACACAAACAACAAGGCAAACGAGGCAATCGGACCGAGCATCGAAAAGATGGCGAATCCATAACTGGCCCTCTGCAACGGTGGGTTCTGGTCCCCTGAACCCATATCAGTCCCTAATGCCACCTGCATTGCCGACAACACCACCACGATCCACGCTGTCCCGCCGATAATCCAGCTCGAGTTGTTCACCACAAAGTCACCGGACGACGTCCACAACGGCATGAATCCGAGCGACAGCGGCTTAGTGAGAAGGTAGATCATGTCGAGCCGGTGGAGACGAAGTTCGCCATAGATGAAGCGGATTGCGATGTCGTGATGGACCGGATGGTAACGAGACTTTGGCGAGAGGAACTCGTGAACAAACAACCGCCACTGCGGCCAGCTGATCTCCTTTGGGACCAGACCCTTCTCCTGCGCCGTCTCCAAATCGCTTTCGCGCTGGATCAACGCTACGTACGAGAACAGCAGCCCCAACGCTGCCTGTCGGGCTTCGCACCGTTTGCATAGTAGCTCGGAACTATCCTTCTTGCTGGTCTGCTTTGCAACTTCTTCCTCAGTATTCAACAGCATCATCTTGTCCCTGTCACTGTGGTCATTCCCAGTTCCCTCAGCCCCATCCC
The DNA here is from genome assembly GCA_009802275.1 of Neurospora sp. CHS-2018a. Classification (NCBI taxonomy): domain Eukaryota; kingdom Fungi; phylum Ascomycota; class Sordariomycetes; order Sordariales; family Sordariaceae; genus Neurospora; species Neurospora sp. CHS-2018a. The sequence goes on along the minus strand of RAKG01000106.1, from coordinate 31,128 downwards.
AACCACCAACAGCAGCACCAAACCCGTCCCCCTTCTTTCGCCCTCCCTGGCAATTTCCTTCGCCACGACACCCCAACTCGTCGTCCCAAAACTTGTCGCACAACAAAAACTTCGCTAAAGGCTTCAAGTAGACCTTGCCCCTTCCCCAGACCAGGTGGAGTTCTATTTTCTCACTCACCACCACTTCTCTCCCCTGCGTAATCTGGGTTTGCAAGGAGCGAGGAGGAACGGGGCGGCCAGCTAACCAGAGCCGATGCTTGATTGCATGCACCTTGGAGAGATCAAACTCGGTGGCAAGGAAAGACTCGAAGTCGAAGCTTGGAGGTCCTGTAGGGGATAGGCTAGGGCGAGTGGACGCGGGAGGGCCGTGGTAGAGAGAGTGCAAGTCGTCACCGCACCGACCATGGGCAGGAAAGAGGTCATTGTACGCCTCCGGAGAGCTCGTCTGTGGGAAGAGGGAGCTCTTGAAGGGTGCATGGCTTTGCTTGAACAGCGGCTGACCCGAGTCCTAGGAGTTTCCCGTCAGTCAAGTTCCATCTGAAGGGAGAGAGGGGAAAGCGAACGCACTTGTTCAGACGCCACCTGCACAGGCACCTCGGCGGTTATAGGGTTTCCGTCCATTGTGTCAAATGCGATGGGTTCACGACAAGGACAGAGGCAAGTGACACCGAGGATGGTGAGTTTCTCCAGACCATCGGTCCAGACTTGTTTCACTGACACCAAGAAACTCTCAGGTGCCTCTAGTGAGGGTTTTCTTTTCTTAAGCTCGCCTCCTTGAGGTTGAGAGACGACAAGTCTTACGCGCGGCAACCCAAACTCTTTAAATCGGTGCCTGGAGCTGAAGACCCCATTTCAGTCTAGGCCTTCCCGCTGCTGACCCCCACAACCACGCCCCGAACGACCATTATTTCCGGGGCTGATAGCGTTACATCCAGCGACCCTCCTCCTGCAAGCCACCTTGTCAGGGCGCCATTTTGTCATCATCTTCACCCCGCGCCGCGACCCGTCGCAGCCTTATCGACCTCTCTGGGACCGCGATCGCTGATTGAACCGATTTTGGGTGGCTTAGCCCTGAAAGGGTTACTGCTGACCACCTTGGGCAAGTAAAATGCGGAGGTGGGATAGCTGTGCTTACTCCCTGTAGAATGGTTGGGTGGTGTTGGTCAGAATCGCCGGAATCCTCCATAAGCAGGCTGGGCAGTGATGGATTGTGGGGGCGAAACCTTCCACTTTTTGTGATCGCGACGGCCGTTCATGGTTCCTTTTCCCTCTGTCTTTCCGCTATCTCAAGAATTTGGGAATCCGAGCATGAGAAGTCTCATGAGGTTGGTAAAGAGGGAGGCATGCTCAGACTTCACCCTTGCCTCTTAACCAGGCCTCGATCAGATTGCTTCCTAGGATCGGAACCTTGCATGAGATGCTGAAGAAGCGATCGCCAAGTGAAGGAGGCTTGCTAGCTGCGCGTTGAGGAAACCGGATATAAGGGTGTATTGGGATTCCCTCTGGTTCGTCCGCGCCACTCAGGTGCGCAACCCCGAACGTCTTGGGACAGCACCGATACTGACACCGTTACAGGTGTTTACACCCTTCGATCAACTTCGCTCTCGCTGCGCTTCAAGTATCTCCTTAGGTCATCTCGGTCAAAGCGCCATCATATCATGCCCAGAAGCTCCAGTCATGCGAGAAACAGGTACAGGACCGCTACGACATAGACACGAATGGAAGTCACGGTCCTCGAGATGAACGACCTCCGACAGCTTGCCTAAGCGCGCAACGAAAAACGTTTGAGGTCAGTTGCGGCGACCATCACGCTCAAAAGAGAACCAACCGCAGGAACGGCATTGGGCGGTGCAATTTCGTGCCCAAGGAGGGTGTCACAGTGCACTTCAGCTGACGGTCAATGAAAAGGTGTAAAAGTGCTCACCTTCCTATCGCATTTCAGGACATTTGCTGCTTCATACTTCGCATTTTTATCACAATCAACATTGCCCTTCCATTCCCTTTGCATCCCAGACACATCGCAAGAAATCCCAACACATCAAACTCCCAAGATGTCACCAATATCGATATCCCTCCCCTCACACGTCGCACGGCCGTCCCCCAAGACATCCTCGGTCACCGTTACAAGCATTCCCTTAACATCGCCCACAGCCAGCACCGCCTCGTCTAACACGGAACCCAACCTCTGCTCTTTTTGCTCCCAGATTGACTTCTCGTTGCTTCGGTACCCCACAACTACCGATCTCCGCTCTCTGAACGACGGCCACCCAGCACCCCAAGACCTCAGTCCCTTTAAGCGCAACCCATATGCCAAAGTTGAGCCAACATGGTCTCTGGGCCTTCTCTCCCGCATCCACAAATCTTCCTCCTCTTGCGATCTCTGCCACGCCATACATACCGTCCTAGACCAACAGCCGCACGTCCGCGCCACCCTCGCCGATATGGGCATACAGGATCCATTGGTCTTGGGCACAGTAGCCCTTTGTGGGAGATTGTCGGCGCCAGACGGGACCTCGTGGTTAGAGCATGACGACAAGCATGGTGGACTGAAGGAAAGGGATTGCTTCTTCCTTAGACGGTTGGGACTGCTGTTTCGGCCAGCCGACAAAGACGAGGATGTGAATGTGCCGGGGATGGCGAAGAAGATAGAAAGTTGGTTTTCTATGATGGATAGCTTCCAGACTATGAACACTGCTATTCCAAGGGGTTTTGGGGATGGAGATAAAGACAGAAAAGGGGTGTTGATGGGAGACGAGGAGAACCCAGAGACGGTATGGTTTGCAGGACGGAAGAGACCAGAGATGATTGACATCGGCTTGATCAAACAATGGCTCGCGGAGTGCTTGGAGTACCACAAGGACATTTGTGGAATTAGTGAGGAGGTGGACGAGGATGATGATCCGGACTTGGTGGAACAGATGAGACGGTTGAGGTCAGTATACTCTCTATCAGTGTTTGGGGGACGTGGACTGACAGATACAGCAAACCAATTCCCCTCTTCCGCCTCATCGACGTCCAAAAGAAGTGCATCGTCACCAAGTACAACCTCTACGACGTCGACATGTCCGCCCTCAAGTTTGCTTCACTTAGTTACGTCTGGGGTGTCACTCCACAGAAACTCACCCTTCTCATCGAGAACGAGTACGAGCTCCAACGGCCCAACTCTCTCGTTGGCAAAGTCTCCAAAACCATCTCCGACGCCATCCACCTAACCGAACAACTTGGCCTCAAATACCTCTGGGTCGACGCCCTCTGCATCATCCAGAACTCCGACGATGACAAGGTTATGCAACTTGGCAACATCGCCAACGTTTACGCTCACTCCCTCTTCACTATCATCGCCGCCGCGGGTGACGATTCGAACTTTGGTCTTCCGGGCATCCGCAGCCCCCGTGATGCAGTCCAAGAGGTATTCCCCGTCACCCCCCCGTCAGATAACAACCCCGGAATGTCCCTCATCACTGCTCTCTCGCCCACCCACCAAGCCCATGAACACCCAACCCGCAAGACCATCTGGGCCTCTCGCGGGTGGACGCTCCAGGAACGGGCCCTCTCCCGACGCGCCATTGTCATCATGAAGAACCACGTCCTCTGGTCCTGTTCCCGCTCTCACTACTCGGAGGAATCCTGCTGCGAGACCGACACCCTCGGCACCCTAGCCTGGTTCGGCCTGCAAGAGTCCGACCCCATTCTCAACTCCTCCGAGCGAACGTGGTACACCGAAGACGTGCCCGAGGAGCAAGTCTGGTACAAGTTCCAACGCTTGGTTCAAGACTACTCCGGTCGCAATCTAAAATTCCAAGGCGATGCTCTCGATGCTTTCAGTGCAGTGGTGGAGCAAGTCCGCAGAATGACCGGTGAGAACTTCCTCTGGGGCATGCCTAGCGGGCGATTCGAGCTCTGTCTCTGCTGGGAGCCTTATCGACGAGGTCTCAAGAGGAGAGAGGAACTGAGCACGCTGGAGATGACCAGTTTCAAGCGGCATGTTCCCTTTCCAAGTTGGTCGTGGCTGGGATGGTCCGGAGCCATCTTCCTCAAGGTGCAGGACCGCGAGCTCGAGGTGGGACTCAACCCAAAGGTGGTCTGCTTCGTTTTGCGGAACCACCCACTGCGTGTCTTCCCGGTACGAAGAATCTCCGTCGACAACGACCCCGAGCGGGCCAACTCGTGGGCCATACCCAACATCACCGACAGCAAGTACTCGGTCACCCTAGACGACATCTACGACAACCTACCCTCCATGACCCCAGAAGTCCTGCTTGATACACCAGATGACCAGCTCATCTTCTTCTGGACCGAGTCAGCACGCTTCAAACTCTCCGAGCTCAAAGTGCAGGGACCATCGATCTTGCAAGAGAATCCGTTGCATGTGAAGGAGTACACCAAGTACTATCGAGAAATCCTAGATGATGACGGACAAGTGGTAGGGAGGACGCACCCTTGCGATCCGACAGCTCAGGACATTGGAGTCGATGAGAAGGGTGACGGAAAATGCGAGTTTATCCGCATTGCCAACAACTATCTTCCGTTTTGCGATCCGGAGAAGCTGGTGATGCAGGTACGGAGGGGCAGAGGGAAGTATAATAAGGAGGTGAGATATCGCGTCAATGTGGCGGAGATCAAGAAGGAGGCGTGGAAAGGGGTTTATGAGAAGAGGGTGTTGGTTGCACTTGGTTGAAGGAGGGTGCATTTGAGAGGTGTTCTCTGGCTATTTTGGTTCGGTTGGCTCGCCTTTCGGGTTTCAGCAGGCATTTCTTTTCGCCTTTTGTTCGATGATTCGTTACAATGGATGCTCCTTTGCCAGTTGCTTTGCGCGTTCCATTCTCTGTTTCCACCCGGCTCCAACTACCGATATCTTCCATGATCCAAACCATCGGGTCTGTGGGGTTCCCAAGAGTTGCATCCAAGCCTAAACAGAGGTCCCAAAAAGCAACGAGTGAGCATCCAGAGCAATGTCGGAGATATCGGAGGTCAGGTCCTGTGGGGAGGTGGGATGCGGCTTACGGGCTGGAACGAAGTCTTATCAGAGTTGCACGGGCGAGCTAATCCATTTACAACAAGAGACCAGCCACTGCTTTTGAATCGAGAATCTCGACCATCTTGGCAATTCAGCCAGCGGGATTCAGCGGGATGCAAATCGGTATCTGGGCAAAGCTTTGTGGTAAAAGCTTCACTGTGGAAAACTGATATCAGTAGCTAGGAGAAAGCTCATCCCCCTTCGACACCATCGAACCCGAGCCAGTCCGGCATCTTGTCCCATATTCGTTCCTGGTGTTGGTCTCTGGGCGCGGGCACCCCATGTTACAGCTTGAACGCCACATTCAGAGCCCTGCAGATCGGGTTGATCAGTCAAGATAAGAAAGCTCGAATTCCCATAAGTCATGAGTTCTGATTGGTCGGTTTTGGTCTCTATTAGTGCAACCATTCGATAGTTCCCGGGCGAACTGATAAGATCCAGAAGCGTAATTGTGAAGCTTATCTCGATGTCCTCCGAGTGGAACGTCAACCAAACAACGAACGGAAACCCCCCGCGTGAAGGACTCGAACCCCTTGAAATCCCCGAAGCGATTGGAACTGTCATTTTGACATTGGCGTCATGGATGGGGTTGAAAGACAAAAACACATGGCTGAAGTGGGGAAGTCAACGGTTCGAAGAGCCGATTGAGACCCAAAGACGACCAAAGACGACCAAAACGAGGAACGACATCGGAGGAGTTCGGGGTGCCTAGGACTGGTTGCTGATAAGACATGTGCTACCTTTCTATTACCATTCCACGCAGCGATAACACTTTCGACAGCCTTTGGTATGCCACTGAGGAGAAAATAATGGGAATTACGTCCACACTGACTTCATGTTACAGCCCGCAACCGGAACGGGGGACCGGGGTAGCTTCCACGGTACCAGACTCCGCGGTGGAAGATGTCACACAAGATCTTATCGGACTTTGGATATCACACTCTGATAACCACCGCGTTGGATCATATCAGCTTGTCATGGCATTCGTGGGATACAAGTTATATATCTCAGCCGCATCCCGACATCATGGCTCGAGTCTTTTCTGTGTCTCAAGCTTCAAAGCTCATACCTCTTTCAAGCAAAGTCCCCTAAACACCATCCAAAATGGCTGGGGGAGCGGATACAACCGTCAAAGTAGAAACAGCCACGGCTCTAAACCAAGGAGTTGGCTATGGCATCGTCATTGGGCTGGGAGCATTGTTTGCTCTTGGTGAGTACCCCCTTGATCCCTCTAACCCATGAACATCACTGACATCAGCGTCTTCCAGGCATGATCCTCGTCACCTTCATCCTCAAACGTTACAACCGCGAGCTCCAAACATCAGAAATGTTCAACACCGCCGGCCGCACAGTCAAATCCGGTCTCGTCGGCTCCGCCGTCGTCTCCTCCTGGACCTGGGCCGCCACCCTCCTCCAGTCCTCCGGTGTCTGCTACCGCTACGGCGTCTCCGGTCCTTTATGGTACGCTTCCGGTGCCACTGTACAAATTCTTCTCTTCGCGACCCTCGCCATCGAACTCAAACGCCGTGCTCCCAACGCGCATACCTACCTCGAAGTCATCCGCGCCCGCTTCGGCACTCCACTGCCACATATCGTCTTCATGATCTTCGGCTTGATGACCAACATCTTGGTTTCCCTGATGTTGATCGTCGGAGGTTCGGCCACGATCAACGCCCTAACGGGGATGCACACCATTGCGGCGATCTACCTCCTTCCCATCGGCGTGGTGGCTTACACGCTCGTCGGCGGTCTCAAAGCCACCATTCTCACAGATTGGATCCACACCTTCATCCTTCTGATCATCATCATCGTCTTCGCCCTCACCGCTTACGCCTCCTCTGACGTCCTCGGCTCGCCCAGCGCCGTCTACGACCTCCTCGTCAAAGCAGCCGCCGCCCACCCCGTCGAAGGCAACCACGAAGGCTCTTACCTGACCATGCGCTCCCGCGAAGGCGCCATCTTCTTCGTCATCAACATCGTCGGCAACTTCGGCACCGTCTTCCTCGACAACGGGTACTACAACAAGGCCATCGCCGCCTCTCCCGTCCATGCTTTGCCGGGATACATCCTCGGCGGACTGTGCTGGTTCGCCATCCCGTGGCTTACCGCCACCACAATGGGTCTTTCCGGCCTCGCCCTGGAAAACAACCCCCGTTTCCCGACTTACCCGAACCGCATGCCTGACGCAGACGTCTCAGCCGGTCTGGTCCTCCCCTACGCTGCTGTTGCGTTATTGGGTAAAGGTGGAGCGGCCGCCACGCTTCTGATCGTCTTCATGGCTGTTACCTCCGCTACGTCCTCCCAGCTGATCGCCGTCTCTTCCATCGTCGTCTACGACCTCTACAGGACGTACATCAACCCTCAAGCCTCCGGCAAGCGACTGATTTACATGTCTCACGTAGTCGTCTGCGCTTACGCCCTCTTCATCGCCAGCTTCTCCGTCGGACTCTGGTACGCCGGTATCAGCATGGGGTATCTGTACGTGATGATGGGCGTCATTATTTCCTCTGCAGTCCTGCCCGCTGCATTGGTCTTGACCTGGTCCGGTCTGAACAAATGGGCTGCTTGCCTAAGTCCCGTGCTGGGATTGTGCGTGGCGCTGGTGGCGTGGTTAGTTACGGCCAAAAGGGAGTGTGGTGAGATGAGCGTTGCTTGCACGGGGAGTAATATGCCGATGTTGGCGGGGAATGTGGCTGCTTTGTTGAGTCCCGTGGTGTTCATCCCGTTGTTGACGTTGATCTTTGGAAAGGCGAATTATGACTGGAAGAGCATGATGGCGATTTCAAGGGGGGATGATCATGATGTTGTTGCTGGGGAGGCGGGGGTGGATTTGGAGGAGGTTCCTGGTGGTGGAAGAGAGGAAAGTGAGAAGGAGATGGAGGAGGAGCAGAGGAAGTTGAGGAGGGCGAGTAAGATTAGTAAGAGTATGACTGCTGTTTTGGTAAGTTCCAACCCCCCGTTCAATTTCCCTCCCCTTTCCCTTCCTTTTGGTTTCCCCCCAGTTCCCAGCCAGCCTGCTAACAGATAGTGCAACAGACCCTAGCCCTCCTAATCCTCTGGCCCATGCCCCTCTACGGCACCGGCTACATCTTTTCCAAGCCCTTCTTCACCGGATGGGTCGTCGTCGGCATCATCTGGATCTTTTTTTCGTTTATCGGCGTCGGTCTGTTCCCCATTTACGAAGGGCGGGAGACCCTGATAAGGACGTGCAAGTATATCTGGTGGGATGTTACGGGTAAGAAGGGGGTTAAGGTTATTCATGCTGAGCAGGCAGCAGCGCATGCGCATGCTGGGGAGGTGCTGGTTACTGAGGGGATGACGCCAAGGGATGAGACGCCGACGGAGGAGAAGAGTGTGAAGGGGGAGAAGTGGGAGAAGGGGGAGAAGGGGGAGAAGGTTAGGGAGGGGGTTGATAGCAGCTGAGGGCCTTCACCCAAGGATGTATGGTGGTCAATGGTGGGGGGAACAAAGTGATAGTGATGCGGAAGGAGCAGTGAGGCAGTGGATGGAGATGTGATGCGGTGATGAGTAATGCCCGATATAGTTTGTCCAATGTTTGGAAAGTTAGGAGACATGGGGAGGATGAAGATAGCTTAGGTTTGTTTGGAGGAGATACCCTTCGTTTTGTTAATGACAACGTGTAATGAATAACCATTTCTTTGCCCTGTTTGGCTTTGTTGGGTCATTGAAGCCTGTTGGTCGCTTCCTGAGTTTCTTTACAAGTCGATACTGTTCTTTCCCCTCCCATGACCACCAAGTATGCCTCTCAACTGGCAAGTATAAAAGACAATGCACCTAGAAAAGAATCAGCATCACGTTGGCTAACCCGTATCCATTGGGAACAGTTTGCCCGGGTCGGATACACAACGGAACTGACACCCTCCCCGCCAGCCAGATCCTAATGGCCATCAACAGGGGCATCATGTTGTCCATCGGAGAAGCCGCTGTCTTCCTCAGATAGTACAGTCTTTGCATATCGCACCCGTCCCTAACTACGCTGTGACAGTTCTGCTTTCCAAAACTTATTTAAGGCCATTATATCGAGTGATTTGCAAAACCGGGGGTGGAAAATGCAGCCACATATTTGGAGATATTATCACGAGGTTGAGAAGAGTTAAATGCGTGAAAGGAAACTTCGTCAGCTGAGGAACTTATAGGCGAGTGAGAGAGAAGGTAGATTGTTGCATGGGGTAACCTGCCCGCACCCTTGTCCTGCGAATTTCGAGATTCTTTGGTGGTTATCCGGCACCACGACTGAGTTACTGTCCAAAACCTTATATCGCAAAGTCAATAGCAATTATTCCATATACGAAAGACCCTTTTCCTTCTCCTAATACTGATTCCGATCTTGTTATCAGCGAGCAGCTTCCAAATTGCATTCGCAGCGCCGTCCTTTGCAACTGACTTTTAAACAATGTATTTGAAGACTAGAGAAAAAAGACTGAGGCTGAAGAGAGGGAAGTATAACCTGAATCTTACTGTATATCAAATACTTCTTTTCGAAAGGTGTGCCCTAAATTGCGTCAAAACCCCCTGGGGGGGCTATGGGCGATAGGCTACGGTACTTGTACTTGTAGGAAACTGTAGAGTGCGGGCAGGTTTTCCCCTTTGTTTCCGTCTACACCTTTTCTTTAACCTTTTGCAACTCCGCTAATTCCCGGCAAAAATGGAACCCATTGGTAAGGCTTTGACCGAGGATTCCTGGATTCCAAGGTGTCTAGGCAAATTTTGACGGAAGCCCAATGCTCACCATCTATAAATGCAGCGCAAAATGCAACAGTCCTGCGAAGACAATGGCCGGCCTAGTTCGACTGCAGCACCAAGACCATCACCAGAATCTCACAACGCTTTCAAAACCACCAAACATTGAAAACACTCCGTGGAAGGGGTCGAAAGGAAAACTCAACGCCTACGTACCCAAAAGCGCTATGTCTGTCGGATGGTCAAAAGGAACCCCCGAATGAGCTGGGCAGCCCTCATCAACTCGCGCGGCGTCACCACCATCTCCATTCCGAGATAGGTTTGGCGGATCTAGTCATTGTGCACACTACCAAGGCCAGTCATACCCAGGGCTCCAGAATCCTCCGTCCTGTTGAGACTTTTTCACAATAGAGGTAACTTCCAGTCTTGCTCATACCTTGTCGTCATTGTTCTCTTCATTTCGGAGTCCTCCACGTATTGTTCTGTTTGTTATTCAGTTCTGCATGAAAAGTGTTTCATATCTTACATCCTTGTTTCACATCAAGCTGTCACGCTGAATAAGACTCGCAGTTATTGCATCCTATTGAGATATTGGGTCAATAGCTTCTTGTCAGGTCTACCCCGGGGTAATGGTTTCTATATAAACCTCGTTTCTTTCTTCTCTCTTCTTCCTTCTTTCTTTCCTTGCCCTTTAGTCTGTTTTCTTGACGACGAGACGGCTGTGACTGCAATTCAAAGATCTCCTCTTCAAGTTACTCGCGTAAGACTCATCAACGTTGAGAAAGCAATCTCGCTGTTTCGTCCTCCAGGAACTAAGGTAGTGTAAGTGAACAAGATCTCAGACAATCTGATCAGTCTGCTAACTCTTTCTGTAGAACAAAAAGAGCTTTGCAAGTTGCAAACCTCGAGCCAAAAGAATCTCATCATCTCAAACCCTGCCATTCAACCACCAGCTCACATTTCGATCAAGCGGTCGTCAAAAATGTGCTTCAAAAAAACCACCATCTTCGCCTGCCGCTGCTTCCTCCGCGACACCTCCGCCTGCCCTCACTCCGCCTGCCTCGCCGAAGGCGAGCTCGAGAAGAGCAAGATGGAGCGTTTGGCCGCCGAAATGTTCGCCCGCCCCACCTTCGTCCTTTCCTCTTCCTCTCTTTTGTCTTCTTCTTCTCCTCCAGCCCCCGGTATCGCTCCTCCGCCCGGTTTCTCTCCTCCCCCTCTTTTCTCTCCTGACTCTGCTTCTTCTTCCTCTTCTTCCTCTTCTTCCTCCCCGGGCCCCGCCACTACCACCAACACCAACACCGGCAATAATATCAACGGCAACAACAACCCCAACAACACCACCAATGCTGCCGCGCCCGCCCCCGAGTTCGAAGCCGAGCCCGAGCGTGGCCACCCCTCGCCTGCCCCGCCTGCCCAAGAGCCGCCCCGCATCATCGACGGCCTCTTCTACGAGCGTAGAATGGGCCAAGTCCAGCGCGCCATCCACTGGGATCAGTGGAGAACCGAGTGGTTCCCCTGCGCGGCGTACCATGTGACGCATCTCGATACCGTGGTCAACTCGGAGGAGGAGTACAAGAATTGCCCGGAGTATTTTGGCGATGAGGATAAGTAGGTGAAGGTGTTGGGACTGTGTGAGGAGTGTAGGGGGGTTCATGGGGATGCTTTGAGGGGGGTGGGAGCTTTTGGTACCTGGGGCCAGGGGGGTGGGAATGGTCGTGGTGAGGGTCAGGGTAAGGGTCAGGGCAATGCCGGTGGTGAGAAGCGTCAGGCTGAGGGGGAGAACAGGGAGGTGAGGGAGGCTTTGGAGAAGTGGATGGATATGGAGTGAGGTTTTGGCGCCTTGTTGATGACTCGAGCACCAGCGAGCAGACATGGATTGGGGACGACGAATTTGTTTTGGGACTGGCTTGATGTCCAGTGGGGGATTCAGTGTTATAACGTGAAGCTGCCTGTATGGTGAGTGGAGTGGCATCGAACTTGAACGCGAAGGAGGTTTCAGACGGCATGGGCATGATAGTATCGCTGAAAATGGCAGAATTGAAGCCTTTCCCGATGAAGACTCGTCTTCATCCTTGCCCCTTACCTCGAGATTCTTACCTTACTTGTATGTTCTGCAGGTCCGTGATTTATCGAAAACTTCGCCGGTAGTTCAATTGAACCGGGACGTGCCACGACCTTGACAGCTGTTCACAGTCCAGGCAGGCTGTCATCCGATGACCGATGGTGATCCTGAGGGGACGGGATGCGGTGAAGTGATTTCAGGGTGAATGGTATCTCATCCCAACTCAGGCTTCCATAATCGCATCCAGATAGGCAGTACAGGGCTTGCGCAATTCTGTCGCAAAACTTTCTTGTCTTCTTCCTCCCACGACCAACTGCCATCACCTCAATTTCGGAGCAAAGACCGTCCTGATATCCGACCACCGACGCAAACAAACCAGTAGTCTAGGTTCAGACTCCAGTCCACCAAGCCTTGCTCGCCGCATACTGACCCCTCTCTTTTTTCGCAGAAGCGTACGAGTCTCGAGCTTCCATCGCCCTCGCACAGATCGTGACGCGCACCCGTCACCCTTCCGAGCACAACCTCCGTCGACTTCGGACCTCCGACCTCGAAAGCCCGCCGAAAGTCCCGAGCTGCCTCAAGCTTCACATCGTACATAGTGGTGCAGCGAAATTTGCCTCTACCCCTCGTGCAGAGGCCGATCGCCCATCACCCCGCCAAATAACAGGCGGGCCTTCGGATTTCTGATCCCTTCCTCTCTCCTCGTCTTTTCTCGATACCAAATATCTCGACCATCTCACTGCGAGCTCAAGTCGTCCACGTCGCCCCGCTCGCGTTGCCTCGCGCACCGCGATCTTGGGACAATCCTTCTCGACTTTCACTGCCCGTCAATCAATTCAAACTCGAAGTCGAACACGAACACACTCGCCCAAGATGTGTCACAAGAAAATAACCATCTTCGCATGCAACTGCGTGCTGAGGAACCACCGGCTTTGCCCTCATTCGCGGAACCTCGTCGCGCCCACCCCCCAGGACGACATGCAGGGCAACACCCAGAGCAATCCGCAAGACAACCTGAACGTCTCCGACCACATCAACCAGCCTGGCAACGCCAATATCGCTAGCGAAGGCGATAGCAACAAGGACGACGCCAACACCGTCACCGCCAGCCAGAACAACAGCACCGCCCCGACAATCACCCTCGAAGTGTCCACCCCGCCTCCCTCCCCCGACGGCACCGCGACTCCCCTCAACGCCGGAGCCTCTCCCTTTGCTCCAACTTCCTCCCCTTTCGCCCCGATGTCCTCCCCCCTCGCTCCGACTTCCTCCGTCGGCGCCACCATCGGTTCCTCCACCATCCGCTCCCCCCTGAGCGTAGACACTCCATCAGCCTCGATCCCCAATAGCCCCTCGGCCTCCATCTTCTTCACTCCGACTCCCTCAGCCGGTCCCTCCACAGACCACCCCTCCTTCGGCACAATCTTCACCCCCATCGCCCCAACCTCCTCCTTAAGCCTCCCCTTCTTCGGCCATTCCTCCTCAGCCCCAGCGGGCTCCAACATCAACATCGCCGAAGGCTACCCCTTCCCCTCTCCGACCAACGGCACTCTAACCCCCTCGACCTGGATGTTCACCCACCTCTCCTACGCCAGACAACAGCAACTCAACCCCAACCCTCAGGACCTGATCAAATCCACTTTGTCCGAAACTCGCTCCCCCGCGACCCGCGACGCCTTACCATCCGGTTACTACCCCCGCCATTTCGATTCCGCCCAGCGCCACATCCACTGGAACGATTTCAAGACCGAATGGGTCGACTGCGCGGGGTTTTACTGCACCCACTTCCGAGACCTGCCGAATATGACTGCCCAAGAAAAGGAGCAGGAACACAGCGATTGTCCGGAATATTTTGGCGATGCAGATGAGGTGGTTTCCGTGCAACTGGGACTGTGCAAGGAGTGCGAGGGGTTTCATTATGAGGCTGCTTCGAGGGGGGAGGGTGGGAGTACTACTATGGAGTGGGGGAGGGCGATGGTTGTTGCTAATGGTTTTAGGATGGGGCTGGGTCAGGGTCAGGGTCAGGGTCAGGGAATGGGTCAGGGGCAGGAAATGGGTGGACAGCACCATGGCGATGGCCACATTCATACTCATACTCACAGTCACAACCAGCCTGAAGTGCATGTGGGTGGACAGCAACAGCACGAGGACGATGGGCAGACAACGCTGTCGGTCGAGGCCCGCTATATCGACAATATCGTCGCCGCCCGGATGCGGCTTATTCGTCAGCGTCATGATGAGAGGAGGGCCCAGACTCACCAGTCTCACAACCAGCAGCTTGGAATGGGTGGACAGCACGACCATAACAATGATGGACATAGAGTCGAGGCCCGCTCTAGCTTCGTCGACAGGTTCTTTTCGCGTGGAAGTGTTAGCATGGGTCACACTCAAACTCACAACCAGAACCAGCCGGAAATGCTTGTGGGTGAACAGCAACAGCAACAGCACGAGGATGATGATGATGATGATGGTGATAGCATCCACACCGTGTTGTTCGGAGAGGATCATGAGGATCATGAGTATATGACGCCCCAGGAATTCCGCGGAACATTCGTCGACAGATTTTTTGCTCACATTCACAACCAGCCGGAGATGCGCTTGCGCGGACAGCAACAGCAACAGCCCGAGTACCAGCCTGAGGATGACGACGATGATGATGGGCACGAGACAACGCCGACGGTCGAGTCCCGCTATAGCTTCGTCGATCGGTTTTTTCGTCGGAATGGACTGCCTACGCATTGAGGTGCAAAGGTGTTGGCGCTGGTTTATGGGTTAAGATATTTGCTTTGGTTGAAAAGCGGAAATGGAAGGAGTGGAAGAGATTTGGAGTGACGGAACAGGTCTGGACTTTGGTCTGGACTCTGGAAAGTGGGCTGGTTCGTACCTGAAGGATTTGTCAGAACAACTTGGCTGGAGATACCCATATTCAGGGAAGCAACTACCGATAGATAAACCACATAATACATAGAAAATGTTGCACAAACACAGGTCTCCCGTGAACTGCGTTGTATGACAAGTGAAAGCAATGATGTCGTAGATGCCTGGGTGACACGGCCATTCGCCGGGGCCAGTAACCCTGGACCCACTTTCAGCCTTGTAAGTCGCAAGCTCAACTTCTCAACACAGAAAAGCATTACGAGTGCCAACCAGAACGACGAGCATCCACCAGAGTTGACTGGAGTTGAATCACTCTCAGTGACGTAACTACTTCGGCGGATTAGTCTAAATGATGCATTAACTCCGATGCTTTAAAGGACTTACTGGCCGTCGGATATAACGTACCTACGCGCGTCCGAACTCCGAATTCCTGCCCTGCGTGACCTGCGTCGTACGGTCGGGGATACCTTAGCTGCTCGACGCGGACTTTGTGCATGCCCGCAGCCCGAAGCAGATAGAAGGCCGGAACATCGTAGGAATAAGAAAGGCACAAGGGGTGACGACGGAGTTAGTAGATAAAGAGGTAATGTAATCCCTCCAAGAGTTCCAACCAACGGCTGGCTGTTTGGTCTCAAGATAAAAAAATGAAGGACGAACAAAAACAGAAAAAAAAAAAAAAAAAAAACATAGCCCCACAAGATCGGGATTCGAACTCGCGCGACTCGACCGACAATGTGAAAGCTCGAAAATACCAACGCATTTTCTGGACCCAGCGCAACTACCACATAGGCTACTGGACCGTGGTGGAAGGTCTACACTTTGGTGCTTATATGGTCCTACCCAGTACAGGTCCTGCCGCTGGAAAGCTGGGGCTTGTGCTAGTCTGCCACCCGCACCCGGCAACAAAAAAAAAAGAGAAAGACACCCCGGGTGGCCACAAAAAGCAAAAAGAAACTGTGCCGCAGTCCGGGAATCGAACCCAGGTCGCTCGTTTGATTAACCTCTCTTTTGGGTCCTCCTTGACGGCGGCGTTTGGGAAACGAGAGTAGTACTGACCGCTATACTAACCGCGCTTTCTTTTCTTTGTTGAAAGTTACCCTGAAGCACCGGTTTATAAAGGGCAAGTGAAGTTGTTTAGGGAAGGTGCCGTGACGCAGGTCGGGCGGGTGTTGTTTGCTGCCTGAGGCTGGGTCCGGTGTCGGATACCTGTTGGGGGAGGAAGGAAGGAAGGAAGGAAGGAAGGAAGGTACGGAAGGTACGCCGGGTGCGGACAGTCTTGGCAGTTGCCAATTGGAACTGGCAACTTCACACCACCACTGCAAATTCACGACAACGACAGAGATGATCATCAGGGGTAAATCCCACCTATCCACCCACCCATCCCACGCCAGAGCGCCAGAGCCCGTCGGCGTCCTGTCAGGGTCCAGCTATCCCGAAGCTATACACCACGCATTACCTATCACTTGTTCCACGACAGGCGCCTATCAGCCGCCGCCATGTCCCCAAGCTCCAAAGTTCCTGATCTACCAAGCCGTAAGCAGCCACTTCGGCTATCCTGACTGTTCAATTAGTCCTTGTCTGGATGTTCAAGTAGACCGCAAGTGCTCCCAAGCGCATTAGGCTTGGATAAGCCAACCGTGGGAGACAATGACCAACCATGAGCTCTTCCAGCATTTTGCCAAGTTGCCATGATAGGTTAAGCAACCACTGCCGCCAAGCCTGAAGGAATACGAGACCTTTGGGTTGTGGTATGATGGGATGGGGGGTATGGCAGTGCGAATGCTGCTGAAGATACAAGGTAACACCACAGAGTAGTGGCTGTAGCGGTGATAATGATGGCGATGAGAGTGGTTCCTGCCAAGCATTGCCTCTTAGGTATGCTTCATACCCAACCTGAGCATAGCATCAGAAGATGGTCGCCAGAAGACAAATCACTGATGATTCAAACGCATCATGCTTGTACTACTATGTATAACCAATGTAAGTTCAAATCTTCTAACTTCCATGTAGCTTATCCTACCACAGCTCTTCAGATGTACTCACCTAACTTGGTCTCCAAATAAATTCCAAGCGCCATCATAGAATGAAGATCCCATTAGATCCGCCATCGTTTGCCGTGCCCAAGCCCAGATCTGAAATCCCCATTCTAGTAGTATACCCTATTACGTCCATAGAAGCGTCGTGAAAGGATTGTCCACCGTACAATTCCTTCCATTGTGACCGTTTCTCACCAAGAGAAAGTCATCAAAGCCGGATTCAACGCCAACGGCAACAACAAATGGCTCGCCGCAACCGTCGCCATAGGCAAGATGGCCACAAAATCGGTAATGTGCCACGAGTGAGGAATGAAGGGCGCCATGGCGAGGATGACCATGCCGATGATGAATCCGATAGAGAAGAGCATTGAGAATTTGAACTGTTTGGACATGTCTGTCAGCAAACAATTCACTTGCAAGATGACATTGTGAGGGGGAGACATACCTTCTTCAACACCTTCGGCACCTCAATAAAGAAATTCGAAAACTCCGCCTCCTTACTCGTCGCGCCCCACGTCATATCAATCTCAAACATGTGCGCCAACAGCGCCTGGCTGACATGCAACGACAGTCCACCGAGGAAAATGGCCAACATGAGCGTCCACTTGAAGTTCTCAATGATCGCTCCGAGAATGCTCCTTTCCCCGACTCTGTACCTCATCACGGCCAACGCCACGTTGCCCAGGCCGTTGAAGACGAGAATGATGGAGAACCAGACCTGCCACGAGTCGACGTAGTACTTGTCCAGGAACCCGTTGAACCAGCCCATCAAGAAGTAGTTGACCGAAGTCAAGATCCACGCGGCGCCAATGGCGTAGTAGGTGCCGATGTAAGAGATGATGGTGATCTTGGACGTGAAGCGGATGTTGGAGAACAGGAACCGACGGAAGAGAGGGGTGAATGGGCCTTTCCAGATCCATTTTCGGATAGGGTGGAAGAGCAACTCGTTGCAGCCGTAGGCGTACTTTTCCCAGCGAGCGAGTTCGTCGTAGACGGTAAGGGAGACACCCTCCTTGAAACCATCACCAGCCCAGGCGGCCAGACGGATGATGTAATCGTTGCATTGCAAGCGCAACGACATGTCGAAATCTTCCGAGACGTGACTTTCGGACCAGAACTTCTCGTACCCGTCTTCGTCTTCGTACGAGACTTGTTGGATAGCTGACCAGCGTAGAATGGCGTTGTGGCCGACGAAAGGGGCGACGTCGCCGTTGGAGACGGTGTAACGAATGGCCGTGTAGATGAGGTTAGTGAAGAAGGTGATGCCGTTTTCGAAGTAGGTGTGCACTACTTGCATGACACCAGACGAGAACTGCATGATACCGACGTCAGGGGACTGTTCCATTTCGGAAACGGCGTCGAGAAGGCAGTCGGAGGGAACACGGGTGTCGGAGTCAATGAGGAGGATGTAATCGCCCATGCGGATATTGCCGTCGGCCCAAGCGCGACCGTCTTCCTCGAGAACTTCCTTCAGAGCCCTTTCATAAGCTTGAGCCTCATCATGCTGAGACCACTCGGGGTGTCTAGGGATTTGGGCGAGCTTTTCTTCCACTTTGCAGGAGATCATGAGGGCAAAGTTCATGTTGGAGGCCTTCTTGAACTTTCCGCGACGCTGGAAGCCATTTTCGCCGTGTCGGGGGCGTGCAACCCACCCGATGCTGTGGTCAGCATAGAACTCAATACGGGCTTGACGATCTTCTTCCGAGATCAACTGAAGACCGTCGTCGTTGATGAACATGTTGGCTGAACCTCCCTGAAGCTCATAAGTGGACATGGCATGCTTGATGGATTTGACCGTAGGGGCAATGACACCACTGAGACCCTCCTTGTACACGGGACACTGAACAGTAACGTGGGGAAGTGTGGCTGTCTGCAATCTCGGTGGTGGCTTGGCCGAGTAGAACTTGGAGTTGACCGAGAGCTGCTTGATGGGACCAAAGATTTGGGCCAGACAACCGATGATGACCTGAGCGAAAAAGAGGGTGAAGAAGATTTGTACGGGCGCCAGAGCAACCAAAGCCAAACGGATATAATCGCCGTCGACCATGACTTCAATCGCCAACTGTCTCCATGCGGCTCCTAAAGACACTGTGACGACTGCCAATGTGATACTGACGAGGTAGGTGTTGAGCAAGTGGACCGGTCGTGCTTCGGGCTTYGGTTCGCCACTTTCCTCATCGATCTCGGTAGCGCCCACAATGGGATTGACCTTCTCCTCCATTTCACCAGGCTCACCAGTCTTCCATACGAGCTGCATAAGCTCGGACTCTATTTCCTTGGCTCTCGGGATCAGATGGAGGGCATCGTCATCCCAAACTACCAGCAACCCCTCTGACGCAATAAAGGCGGCGAACTGATGTTTCCTGGCGCGAGGAAGGTCTTCAATGGTGGGCAAAATTTGGACTCGCAAGCCGTTCAGAAGCGGGACATCGACGGCATCTGGCGACCATTGCAGGAAGGTCTTGATGACTCGTGAGTTGACAGTCATTGCACACTGTCGTCTATTAGCTCAGAACAACCGATTATTCCCCTGGAGGGCATACCTGGACATTGAGAGCAGCGCAAGCCATGGCGAATGGCGAGTTTCCCAAGGCCGGCGGGCAGGCCATGTATTGGCCTCTCGACTTTCGAAGAAGCACACCCTCGATCTCGCCGCTGCCATTTGCTACCCATAGGTACGAGCATTGTTGCTGGTAGAGATAGTTGACCATGACCTCATGCTTGATATCTTCCAGAATCACGGAACTGGCCGTCGACATCATTGAACGTGTTGCTGAGCGGGATCTAGAGCCAGAGCCATAGCGGGCCTGTGGAGGGGCGAGTATGTCGCCATCGTCCTCACCGATTTGTGCGTTCCCGGTGGAAGGTTGACGACCTCTCGATGGTTTTGGGGCAGAGTGTTGTTGGCCTGCCGGCTCAGGCTTCTTGGCCTTGAAATAACTCCCTATCCCCATGGTGGTGACGGAAGCCCCAACCCTCCCTTTCCACTCGATATATGAATTAGATTGTTGAAGCTTTTCCTCCCCTTCCGGAGAGTGAGTGACTGAGGGGAGATGGGATGAAGGGAGCAACGATCACACGGATTGACCGACGTCCGTGACGGATGGGAGAGGGTGAACTAGATGCTCTGTCAGCCCATGGTTCTCAGAAGACCCCTCCTCGGGATTCCTAGGAATGGTGACGGGGGTCGGCATACAGGATGTGTTTTTCTTTGCCTTTGGACAGCGTCTGTCTTTAAGCGATCTGCATCTAACACCGTGAGACAGCTGTGTAATGTCGGATAAAACCCTGGTGCTGTGTGGTTCAAGGGGAGTGTGGGATTCTGCTGTGTTGCCTGGGTATCAAGGGACCTGCTTCTCTGTGCTGGTCTGTCTATGTTATGTCGGAAGTCTAATCAGGTCAAACGAGTGTGGGAATGTGCCAAAGTGAGAGGGGATATCGGGTCAGAAAAGAGAGACCGGGGATTTTCCTCAACTGGATGAAAGGTCTGTAGCCAGGCGAGTGGCTACCCTTTAGCAAGCTGACCTTTGTGATAAGAAAGCCGATCTGGAATAGACAGAGCACGATGGTTTGGACTGGATGTCCAGGGCAAGGAGCCCCCACCTCTCGTCCAGAAGAAAGATGTGAAGGCCCAGAGACGTACCTTGGAGGGGAAATGAGGGACCCCCTTCGAGCATTACCTAGCGTTACAAGAGCATACAACCGTATTGAGGTATATCGACGATGGGCAAATGTGGTGGTATCCCAGTAACCTAACCAATGCCAGCAATGTTTGTGCAACGGTACATTGCCAGGTGGTACCTATTTGGCCCATGTTACCAGTGACCACCAGGGCACTTGCCCCTTGTCTGCCCTACACCTGTCGATACCGCAAACATTACCTATTGGATTCTCGCTAACAAACCAACACCATGGAGATGGGAGGAATCGGGGCTGGCCGAGAAGAATATGGTTGTTGTCATGGTGCAGTGTCCATGTGAGGCAGCGTTCTTGGTCTGGAAGAGGTGAAAAGGGAAGGACTGCCATGTTAGGCCTCTCACCTGGCCTCACTGGGAAGCCCAGACAGGAGCCACAGCCACCAAATGGGGTGTTCAAGTGTGTGAGAGTGCTGGTGGCGTCCATGGCAGAGACGCAATGAAGCACATCTCTGCCTGATTGACAACATCCGTGGGCTATCCGATGGGGCAAAGGAAGAGGCGGCCGCTTGAGATAAGACAATAGGGCAAGCATGGTGTCCGTGATGCCAGTGGCATGGTACAGGTGTTCCGTTTCTTGATGGAGGTAACGGAGTCCCAAGGGATCTGTGACGAGGGTAGAGGTAGTCCACCGTTCTGGAGGACGACAGGGGAGGTGTCTGGGATAGTAGTCAGTGACAAGGCATAAATACAAAATCGATAAAATGGTGTTCATGATTCGACCACCATTGCCGTCTTGGGACATCAGCAGTGGCCAGTAGGGTTCATGGGGTACTCTTGACCGGACCAGCCTCACTGATAGGAATCTTGAGCATGGCCGTTGACGGCGTCCACTGTGTAGCAATGGCGGCCATTGGCTCAATCTTTGGCTGGGGGCTGAGCTTGTCTTTTTGTATCTTTCCGGATGCTGTTCCTATTTTTCACGTGTCGGGGATTGAGGCGCTTGACAGATGTCGTCTCAGTCTCGCATTATCCCTCTGCTTCCGCTTGAGGTTCGTGTTGTCCGGCAGCAAGGCTCACTCGCTGTAGCCATGGCGGCGATGCTTCCGCCGTCAATGTTGCTTGGAAGTGCTGATGAAGTGCCGTTCGTGAGGAAGACGTGAAAAGTGGAGGAAGAGGTCGGAGAGGGGTGGGAAAATTCAGAGGAGACTCGAAGGAACGGCCCGGTCGCTCCTGCTCCACTGTTTGTCCCATCTCACCCCACCTGCCACACCTGGCTTGGCTTGGCGTTCAGGTACGGGCGGGGAGGGGGTCCAGAAATTATCTGCTATTTCTGTGTTTCCTTCCTTTTTATTCTTCTTCTGGCGCTCCAATTCACAATTCACAGACACGCAGCATCATCAATGATCATCAATGCGACCGCCACGGGCATGTTGTCGCCGAGCAGCAACCGGATCGACAACAACCATCACGATAGATATCAACATCTCCATTCACTGCAAATCTTCTTGAACGTCACTATCACAGACAATAATTTACGATTAACTCGCATTTTCCACGCTTTCCATTCACACAGTGTCCCTCGCATGGAGGTAACATTATCTGCAAGATACACAAGCCTTGGCACGTCACAATCGAACAATGGAAGCAGTGAGCTGAGTCTCGCACTTTTGCTGTTAGGGCAGCCACTCAGGGCAGACTGAAAGATAAGCTGCCTGAATTTGACCTTGCCCTCGACAACCTCCTCAATACTCTCTATCAATCCCTTCCACAAGATAAGGCACTGACAGCGCTTCAGGAAACAATAGCCTTGTACGATGGCTGGCTGACCACCACGCGTTCCTGTTCTGGAAGCTGTTCGGGTAAAGCATCTTGTCTGACTCTCGTGGAGCCATCCAGGTCCGAGATCCGGGCCTCTTCCGAGACAGATGATAAGGCTCTCACGAAAGCCACGATGCGCTGTCATCTTAACATCTCCCCTTATGCTTCAAGAGATATCGTATTCAGATGCAGTCCGAGCTTCTTCAGTCCCGGAAGCAAGCACACGGCACTACGGCAGTGACAAGTCTGACAGTTCACGGCAATTCGGAGCCGCTTGTCAGCATCATTCGTCAATCAACATCCTGTTTTGACTTCCACCGTTCCACGTTGGGATCTCACTCGCTGCCACAACTGGATGGTTTGTCTCCCTACCCCTGGAGATAAGCTTTATTCTAATCCCTCGCAATAATTCCCGAGGCATACTACCCACGCTGTTGTGCAATCATCATCCCGCGCTGTCAACAACAAGCTTTTTAGCGTATGGTGCTGTTGGTCAGATCAACAGGGGAAACATTCCAATGCGAGGTCTCAAAACGGCCCGAGGTTGACCACCATCATCTTTCCCATCCTCAACATCTCATACGCCAACAAACATAAGTGTTGAAACGTTCCATTCTCATCACCAACATCTCGAAATCAAGGAACGACGTCAGGTCGTAAAGTTTCAGTATCCCTTCAATATCCCTTCATCAACTATCGTTGGTTACGAGCACTGCCAACGCACCAACCACCAACTCTTTGCCCGCCCTTTTATACCCATTTTATGCTTTATCGCCAGGCACAAAACTTGGCATTTGAAGCCACTTCGAGCCGCTTTATCCAGTGACTTCGGATTTGACTGGACAATTGCTCTCATATTTGCTGGAAGGAAAACATTGAGTGGGTGTGCTCATACCAAATCGAATGCGCGCAAAACGGTAAGGCATACCTAGACCGCCCGCCTATTTTTGGACTGCTTTGCGAGGCCCATGTTTTTTCTCGTATTCATCTCATCGGTCGTGCATGTTATCGGCGATTTGACTGGTTGACATTGCAACGGCAGATACCGGGGGCTGTCGCGAGCCGTAACGGTTGGTAACACAGAGTTGTGACGAGGAAAGTTTGCGAAAAGGATGGAGACATGAACATCCGTACTTGTAGTCGAGGACGGACCGCACAAGGAAATTTATCTCCGATCCGGCAAGTTACCGGAAAGCTCCCGGGACGGATGCCCAAAAGGCCGGGAGTGCGGAGTATAAAACCGGGCGGCCCCACACCCCGGTCCCGGTGTTGAAATCGCCGGGTACGCCGTAGCTCTGGGTTGGGGTTTGACCACCGAAGATAGACGGGAAGGGATCACCACACCATCTCTCCATCACCATGAGCCTCTTGTGTGGTTACACCTCACATGTTAACCTCCAAAATATGTCATCGCGCAAGGAACTCAAACTGAATATGCAAAACCAGAAGGAAAACATCTCATTGAGTCCAGCCCAAACATGCAAGCCCGTGGCTTTTCACACATCGTCAAACACCACTGCATCAAGGTGCTGTCAAGCACAACCCCGGATGTCAAGGACAGGCAAAACTTCGCATCCATGTCTCACGGGAAATAGCGGAGGCACGGGGCCCCATCCTTCCAGCGGCATGACCTATTGGGACCATATAAGCACCTAAATGTAAACCTTCCAACCACGGTCCAGTAGCCTATGTGGTAGTGCGCTGGGTCCAGAAAATGCGTGGTATTTTCGTAGGTCTGCTGCTATCATGCTCGTACAGAGTCGTCTCATCCTGAGTTCGATTCCGAGCATGGGCGCGGGTCGAGCTTTTTTGTTTTTTTCTTTTTTTTGTTTTTTTGTTTTCTCCGTCCTTAATTTTCAACCTTAAACATTATCGATTGAGTTTACCTTTTTTCTTTCTCGATTCAACAACAAACCGAAAGAAAGAGCTCCTCCTAATCTTGAGGTTATGTCATGGGATTCTGCCCCTCCATCGCCGTCGTAGGGTTCAAGTTTATACACCCCCGCGCCTACCACTACAGTAGCAAAAGTTAGTGGATCATCCCCCGAACTTTAGCGGACCACGACAGCATCCACAGCGGGAGATCATCGCGGGGTTCTTTCTCCATCAACCATCACCCCACCATCTCCATTTCGAATTCAACTTTTTCTTCCCCTCAACTCCAAAAACTCCAACATTTCCACTTCTCTTCCACCGTTCTCCTAGTACAAGTTTCTCAGGCAGCAAGCAGACTGCCAGCAGCACAGCGAACCACACGGAAAACCTACCAAACCTGCCTCTACATGCACAACAAGGACCGAAGTCCGGATGGCATTACCCACGGCGCAACGACGCAGCGACCGACAGCGACGCAGCAGCGAGCAACGTTCCAACCTCGTGGCCCGGGCATCGTCCATCCATGATTTCCTCGAACATCCATGGACAAATCGAAATTCCCCGGAGCAGTAGTTCATCCAATGAACCTTCTGCTAGCGCGGCGCACAGATGCGTCGTCCCAGAGATCCAAGGTCCAAACCCCCTCCAAGGAGTTAAGGACAGATGCAAGGTCTCAGCTGTATCTTGGACCCTATTCTACTGCCTCCAACTGCCTGGATCTTCCCTTGGGACCCTATCAAAAGAAAAAAATTTGGTTTCAAGAGACGGAGCTCCAATACTTGATGACGAGACGTCGTGCGAACTGTCTCGGGCTGCTACTGCTAACATCCAAAAGTCACAAAGAGGTCGGAGTGGTCTTGACTCGATAGACCCTTCAGAACCATATCGCCGCTGGCTACGCGCCATCAATGCGGATAATGCGATTACAATAATATGACGCCGGTGACGATGTAGATGCCAGATTGGGGAAGGGTCGTTTTGGATAACTTTCAGCTGCTAACGTTTCCCTTATCTTCAGGACTGCCCCGCCACTGCCCGCCGTGGTCCGCGTCGGAGTAAGACTGTAGTAGGATGCCCCGCGCAAGCTTCCCCTCTTCCGGACCGTAAAAGCAGGAAAGGGTTAGGAGTCGATAACTGTCTGAGCTGACGCCGTCGATACTCGTGAGGTGGGATAAACAGAAGATCATGGTCGAGACTCGAGTCCAGCACAGTGTCTATCAGCTTGTTGTCAACAGCATGACGATGTCGTGACTCAGCTCTAGAGCACAACGAGGGGCCAACGACTCGCTCTGTCAGTTTTCTAGCTTCAGGCATCAGCATGAACTTGCGCAGATGACAACCCCGCGATTGGGGAGATGATATTCAAGCTTGATCTGCTGTCAAATACTCAAATTATCGCTGACACATGGATAGATAGAAAGTGGTAGCGAGACCGTCCCGGCGATCGCTACCAGGCTTCCTCGTGGAGTTCGTGACGCTGCACCTTGGATCTTGCGACTGTTTACCAAAGAATCGCGAAACAATACCCAGCCCTGTAGGAGAAAGAAACCTGGAGGAAGCTCAGTCCCGTCGCCACGGGCGATGGTAGCCCAGACGAGTATGTAGCGCGATGTCGTGAGGATAAACTTCTCTTGGCGTTGACCTAAGATAAAGTGGAAGAAGCAAAGAATTCGGGCGTTTTATAGCGTCAAATACAAAGTTTTGCCACCACAATTCCCCGCTAGGCTTATGATCTTAGCGTCTCTACAATGCTGTCATCGTGAAGCTTATTTCGACAACGACATCAAGACTCATGTTTTAGGCATATCCGTATTCCGTAAGCTTATTTCGACGTCTCGTTCATCATTGCTATGAGATGAAATTATCAGGATGGCAAGACTAGGGATGCTAGAAACCCACCCACGTCACTCTTTTTCATAACTCTAAACTTAACCACCAATGTTTCGTCCCACTTCTAGTATCCATACCATTGTAGTATCAGTAACTATGAACAGAAAACAAACAAGAAAAGTAACGATAAGCACGAACTCTTCATTAAATCCTACACTCAACCTCACCAACCCACTGTAGTTCCCACGCCCTAAAGATCCTCATTCTCACCCCCATCACACTGCTGCCACATCATCACCTTCTCCACCTCCATCTGCGGCCTCTTCCACGTAGGAAACCACTGATCCTTAGCCAGCCAAAAGTCCTTTTTGGCATTCGGACTCGCATCCACCCACGGCTTTCCCATAACCTGGTCCTCGAACCAGCCGTTCGTCCCTCCCACCGCCACATTCAGAATCAAATAAAACTTTTCATCAAACGGCGTGTTCAAGCGTCCAGTATGTCCCCACGGATCAGTAGTCCTTGTCCCGTTTGCGTCCACCTGCGGGAAATTCCCCCTTTGCCAGAGCGGTTGTTTGTTGAAATTCACGTAGAGAACCTGGAGTAAGCGTGAATCGACATAAGTAAAAAGGTATTTTTCGCTCCATTCCAGTCCGAAGGTGTGGAATTTGTTGGCGAAGGTGGTATGTAATGCTTGGCGCTTGACGTTGGTGCGCCAGAAGGCGTCTGATAGGGAGGAAGGACCCCAGTGCAGGGTGGAGGAGATGATGTCGTTGCCTCCTTGTGGGTAGGTGTAGTTGTTTCCGCGGGACTCGGCGAGGTCGATCTCGCCTGATTGAGGCCACTCGCCGTAGGTGTTGTTGACGGGCATCATCCAGATGGCGGGCCAGAGCCAGTCTCCCTCCGGCAGGCGGGCGGTGACTTCGACGCGGCCGTATTTGATGGAGGCTCCCAAGCGGGTGTTGAGGCGAGCGGAGAGGACGGGGGGGACTATGGAACTGTTGCCGGCGGTGGTGTTGGTGGCTGCTACGCAGTTCTGGAAAAGGGTGGAGGTGCAGTCGCCCGAGGAGAGGAGGTCGATTTTGGAGTCGGAGAGGAGGAGTTTGTCGTCTTGGAGGGTGGCTTTGATGACGAGCTTTCCGTCTTCGATGTAGGCGTTGTCCTTTGTGGTCTGTTGGAATTCGCCGTTGCTGTTTACCGCTGATGTTAGCAGCTACTCTAGCAAAAAAAACAAGGAAGGGAAGAAGAGACATACCCAAAACCACCCAACTGCACCTCATGCTGCCACACACTGTCCCTGATTCCCTGACTCCAATCCTCATCCAGCACCAAACAGTACTTGTGCTTCACCACGGACCTGATCCCATCCCACACCAGAAACCCCGAGATAGCCAAGCCGATGAAGATGCCGACTAGGGGGATGATAGTCACCCACTTCTCCTTGGGGTCCTTCTTTTCGGCCCATGGCTTTTCTACCTCGCCCTTCCGTACTCGCCGAGAGTGGAAGTATCGTTGGCCACCGGGAAGAACTTCGTGGTGAGCTGCGAGACCGCCAGAGTGCGAGGATGTGTCGAAGCTCGATGGTGGACGGGTGCCATTGGGACTAGCAAAGGGGTTCTCGTTGGAGCCTTCGTTGGAGCGTTGCGAGGCACGGGACTCGACGCCGGAGTCGAATTGGCGGCCGCTTGCGCGAGGGTCGAGATCTTCGCGGTGGTCGTTATCCATGGTGGTATGTAGTCTATGCAGTGATGCTGATGTCTATGCAAAAGAGATAGCAACAACACCGGAAAAGAAGAGACGACAGATGCTAGACAGTCTGTGTCTTTCGGGACTCGGGGATTGTTAGACCAGGTCACCAGACACTTGGGCAGGGCAGGTCTTGTAACAAGAAGCTGAACTTGCAGACCGAGTTGGACTTGCAGTCTTGCTATCGAGCCGTATCAATGGCTCTGATTATCTGATAAGGCTGATCAGATAGACTTTGACGTGTGGCCAGAGCGATGGCAGAAAGAAGCAAAACAGATGTCGGAAGAAGGGGCCCAGGCCCTATGGTGGTTGATAGTGGTCCATATTGGGAGATCAGCTGGAGACAGTTTTTCTGGATGTCGCAAAGGTGTGACAGATAGGATGGACGAGGGCGGAAAGACTCGGTGGCCGTCCAAGTTGTTGGCCATGGTGGTGGGAAGGGTGGTGTTGCAAGAGACACGCGGGAAGAAGGAATCAATATTTCGATGTCAAAACGGACTGAGGGGGTACAGCGGAGGAATGGCCCGTACAGTGGTACTTGCAGCCCATGTACCCGACGGGACCTGAACGGACCGCGTTATTACAGGGGCAAGGGGACCAGTTTAGCGCCCGTTGGTGGGGCTGGGCGGAGTAAGCTGGGAGAATGTGCCCCGCTTGAAGGGGGGTTTGTGAATTTCTGACCTGCTAACCCTTGAAAGGGAGGCGGGCTAGCCACAGACTACCCCCTTCCCCTATATCGAAACTACTTAACCTATTTGGGTAGGAGTATAGGGCAAGGGAGCTGGCATATCAAATATTTTTGTACGTACCGCTGAGCAAGGGTCTTTATTATTTATATTAGTAAGAATCCCCGCTAAAAAGAGGGTTTTATTATATAGACCTCCTTACCGTACCTAATATACTAAAACTATTAATATATACCCTTAAAATATAGCCAAACGTGCCCTATAACTACGATAATTATAGTTATAATATAATAAATATTACTAAATCTACGTATAGTATTAAAAAATATAGAGAGGAGAGGAGTATGTATTTTTTTATAGTCTTTTCTAGAGCTCTCTATTTAATATAATTTTATAGACTTACTTTATATATATATATAATATTATATATGTATGAAATCACACTCTATTACTCTAATAACTATTATAATAGCTAACTAGAGGGGAGAGACGAAAGGATATAAATAACTTCCCGGAGAAAGTTAATTAGTAGAGTAGTATTAAATATACGAAGTACTTCAATTATAAATACTACCGGCCCGCTATACCCCCTAATAATATATCCCTCCTCCTAGCGAGAAGGTAAACGGTCGTTAGGCTTTATACCCTTCTATACTTTAATAAGGCTCGCCTTCTAGCCTTTTGTAAGAGGCGGTTAATATTGAATTATATAGCTTATTTAATTAGCGTTAGCGGTAGGGGTAGAACTAGGCTAACTAGTACTATATTACGAACTAAGTCGGGTGGTTTAGCTAAGCGTAGGTCTAATAAATCGAGTAAATAAGTCGGTTACCTTCGTTTTTTCCTTTTTTACTTTCTTTAAAAGCTTTAAGTCTATAATATATTACTTCGGGTTAATATTAATTTACTTTTATTAATAAATAGGCTTTATAAATATTAAATCGAAGGGGGTATAAAGGAAGGGGATAAATTACTAAATCCCGGGGCAAATACTAATATAGGTCGATATTCTCTAATATAAATAGTATTCTAACTATAACTACTTTTTTATTATTATTATTACGCAAAAACTCTATATATGCCGTTAATATATAATAATAGGGTAAGCCTAATTATTTATTATATATAAGGGTATAGAAGGAGGGTATTATATTTAAATCTCTTAAGATATAACCCTTTACTTAATTATATTAATTTTGAATTAATTTTAGCGCCTTCTACGAAATCTTTTCTATAATAACTATTAATAGTAGGTTACGTTTGAATAAATCCTTAATAGTAAACGTTTTGCGAGCGAGTTTATCCTTATAATCCTTTTGCTTTTTATCGATAAAAATATAAAACTTATCGAATACATTATATAGAGAGGTAAATAGATTATTAAAGACGTAACGAAATTCTATATATAACAATTTAAATTAATTAGTACTTATTATATTATAGTTGCAGTAGCGTTTAGTATAATATTATACCTATTATTCGCAGACCGGCCAAAGAATTGTTTTAATATAATTTATAATTTCTATTATATATAAATTAACTAGTAATTAAAATAAGTAGGTAGGGTTTAACTAATTGGGCTAGCGGTTACCGAAAGTCTTCTCCAAATGCTTAAAAAAGTATTTGTAGTAATTAATCCTATTAATATAGGTAATTACTTTAAAGATTAATAATAACCCTATTAGATTATAATTCTAATCTTTAGAATTAATCTTATATATCCTACCCTTTAAATATATTATATTAGAGCGAGTAATAGCCTTTAATATAGAAGGCCTATATAAACGAGGGTAATTAATAGTATTAATATTAGTGCTAGTCGGTTGAATAATAGCGCTGGTGCTAGAAGGTTGTATATTAGAAGGGGGGTTAATCTTAGTAATAGTAACCGTGACCGTTGGTTATAATGGCGGCGGCGGCTCGATTAGCTCTATAATCGAGAGATTACTAATAATAATTATCTTAGGATTGAGAGAATTATAATCGGTTAGTGCGCCCTCCTAATTATTATTAATATATTTAACGAAATTCTTTAAAATATACTAAATATATAGCTAAGGTTAGCTATTTGGAAAATAATATAATAGCGCGTTCTTTTCCGCCGTAAAATAGTTGGTAATATATATGGCGGGGTAAGGTATAGTTTCGTATTAGGTAAGATTCGTAAGGTATTTGAAGCTCTAATTTATAAAATTATTATTTTCTTGATAATTAAAACCGAAGGCGACGGGGAAAATTGTATTAATAGAGCTAATATTAGTAATTATTAATATTTTGAATTTAAAATACGAGATTTAAGGAAAGACGAATTAGTTAAATAAATTGGAAAAGGAGGATAATTACGTATAGAAGTAAGAAGAGACGTAATAGAAGGGAGGAAACTTACGTTATAAATATAATCGATACTTAATATAATTGGGTTGCCCCGCTATATTTATATATATTAGGGGAAGGTAAAGATTAAGAATTTAAATCGGCTAATACGATTAAAGGTATAAATATATTAGAGGTTAAGGGTCTCTAACTCCCTTAATAGCTTTTAAATATTAATTAGACCGGCGGTATATTTTTGAGAAGGTCTAACCGTACGGTCATCATTGTCTATCCGTACGGTGGTTTAAAAGTTCTTATCTTCAATAAGTTTCGTAGTATGAAAGTAAGAAATATATAAAATAGCTTTAAATTTCTGTTATTTCTTTCTCTATAAGACACTCTTCTTGCCGTACCCGTGGGTACCTTAAGAGCAACTTTATAAACTAATATTACAAAATTTAATAAAAAGCTTATTAAATTTACTTTCCCAAGTAAAGGTAGGCAAAAGACCTACTAAGAATAAAATAATACC